>CM070510.1:14644501-15062562 GCA_036346375.1 Guadua angustifolia | reverse complement strand
GAAGTACAAAGGTCACATATTGATAGCTGTGGGCGTTGATAGAAACAACCAGATTCTATCTGTTGCTTTCGCCTTTGTGGAAAGCGAGAACTACGAGAGTTGGTTGTGGTTCATACGAAACTTGAAGATCGGAGTGGTAAAAACTCGTCAAGATGTATGCATGCTGCATAACAGACATGCTGATCTACTTAGTGCCATTAAATGGTTGCAAATAGGGGAAGAGGAGCCATTTCCATGGCCTGACTTGCAGAGCCGATGGTGCATGAGGCATTTGGGTGCGAACTTCTATAAACAATTCAGGAATAAGAAACTGATGAATATGTTCAAAAAACTATGTAAGCAGAACCAAGAGAGTAAGTTCCGAACTCTGTGAAAAAATATTGATGAGCTGACAAGAAAACACAAGGAGGAGCAGACGAACAAGACTAGTGGCAGTGAAACATAGGAGCAGACAGAGCCTTTATTCCCTCTACCAACAGAAGATGAGGCGACGAATCGTCGTTGAAGGCAAAGGACAATCAAATGTTTCTCGAACTGGATCAAGCATGAGCTAAAAGAGAAGTGGTCACTATTACATGACACACATGGTGCCAGATACGGTGTGATAACCACTAACTTTGCATAAGTTTACAACTAGGTAATGAGAGGGATGAGCTGTCTCCTGTTGATAGGAATTGTTGAGGGAGTACTGCGGGGCACAACCAAGTACTTCGTGGATAGGCATCAAGCTGCTGAAGTAGTAATGAGAGATGAGAAGTTATTGCACTCTAGTATGATCACTAAATACATGAATGAGAAGAGTACGAAGGCGGCGCACGAACACTGCGCTTTGAGGTGATATACAGGGATAAAGGACGGCGTGGAACCAACCAGAAGGTTGTCACCCAAGAATGCACCTTGGAGGCTGGCTGCAAATGCTCATGTAACAAACTCCACCTTTTGCATAGGCTATGTTCTCATGTGATAGCCGCATGCACGTTGTTTGGAATGCGTCCCGGTACATATCTATCTGAATATTTCACGAAGGAAAAGATGATGGCAACTTGGAGTGAGGAGCTTTATGGTTATAGTGTTGTCGGTTCTTTCACCACAACTCCTAGTGTTGATGAAAGGTTTTGGGTTCCTGATTTTGATGCAAGAAGAGGGAAAGCAGGGCGTCGGAAAACAAGGCGTATCAAAAATGATATAGATGAATCTGAAGCTGGTAAATGCGTGAAGAAATGTTCATTGTGCCACTAAATAGGATATACGTTCAAGAACTGTCAGCTACAAAACAAAGAAGATGAAGGAGGAGATGGCAATCCGACGGCGGGGGAGGGATCGTCGTCTGCAAGGAGTGGTGCACGACGCCATCATACCAGATAAGAAGCTATTTGAATTATCATATGCTATATGTCAAATTTATATTTTATTGATGTAATGTGTGTTGTATGAACTCTATTTTTTACCTAGTTGTAAGCATGTTGCATGTAATTGTGAATGTTGTGGCTTGACAAATTATTGGAATTGTTTCAATATATTGTTATGATACTTGTATAGTTTTATGTACGCACTTGTTTCAATATTTTTTTGTCAACCAAAAGACACTGAATAATTATTTTGTAAAATACTACATGAATTATCGCTATCAAATATTAATTTATCTTCTTTTATTGAACCTTGGTTTGAATTTTAAAATTCTAGCTACTATCAAAATAACACTGACTTTCAATAATTAATGCTCACAAGTTACATCAATTTTTTGAATGAAATCAGTGGAAAATTGCTCCTCACAAATTTAGTTTCCTCCAAAAAAATTAATGATTTTTGGTAACTCTTTGTTTTGGCTCTTTGTCGCTTGATGGTTGGGCGATAGGAATATGTCGCCCCTTGAAATAGCGATATATCCATGTCGCTTTATGGTTCGGCGATAGAGAGTTAGACTTGCCAACAGAGTGGCCACGTGAGCGGCTGACTCAGCTTTTTTCTAGGTTTTAGAATGTGTCGCCCAACCAAATGGCGACAGACGTATATTTTTGCAATTTTTTCGAGGTATATTTTTGCAATTTCAATAAAAAATATATTATTAAAAAATCTATTTTCTTTGTAGCCCATCTGCTAAGGGGGTATACCATTAAGTGATGAACTGCAAGCGATGAGAGAACCGAATTGGTAAGAACCAACCTAGCAGCCCTAGAGAGCATCTTCCCTTTTCACCCCGCAAGACGAATTCGAACTATGTCGATTAACGGCTGCAGATCGTGGCGCCTCAATTTTATAGGTCGCGATGGAAGACCTAAATACCTGCAAGGGAAAGATCATAGACTAGTTAGGAATTCTTGAAGGGCATCCGCCATGTCAATAACTTCACATCTTATTGGATATGCCTCACTCTTTTAGAGGTTAGTCTGTAGACCTGTAGCCCCCCACTGAATAGATTAAGCACCATGCGGATCTGGTTGTCAACACAGATATGGGCAAGAATTGAAGGCGTGTAGGACGTCCATACCAAAAGGAAGGGACTTTGCTATGCTTTGTCCTGCTGCTCCTGCAGAAAGAGGCAGGGAAAAGGCGACACAACGGCACTAGCCGGTGTCACGTGATCATCTTGGATATTTTCCTCTTTCGCTGGCGCGATTTGTTGGAGTTGGCAGCCAAAATGCTCGGCATGTAGCACGTTGGCGTGGCCTATCTACCGGTCATTTTGACCAGCTGAACAAAGGTCCACCCGGCTTTCTTCTCACATGAAAACCCTGATTAGCGTAGGACGAACTTTCCCTTGTAGGACCTCTTGTACTGTACTAGCTACCTCTGTTTTATCATACAGGTCATTTTGGCCTTGTTATCTTCAGAGTTGTAGTCATCCTATGTTATTATTGGCAGTTTTGTCACGTGGTTTAGCTTAATTTATACCCTCTTAGCATTTGTGTTGTCATCTTGTGCTTAGCTTAACTGTTGTAGTACTTGGTTTGCCTTTGTAAGTTAGTGGTATTCAAATCTCACCACCTGTATTTCAAGGGCTGTTTGCAGGTTATTTGTAAGCTGACTATATAGATGTATATGGATCCTTTAGTGTTTAGCACGTTTTTCAGGTACGTATTCAAAGTTTCTAACCAACTTTTTAACTCTTTTTTAAGCATTTATATTATGAAAAGGTGTAGTATTATGAGAAAAAAATGTAGTATTGGATCATGCTGGCCCTTTCGAACTCTCTTTTTTTTTACATCTCCAAAAAAAAACTCTTTTTTAACCAACTTTCTTTCTGAAACTTTTGTGCAAAAGCTAAAATGACTAATATTACGAAAAAGTGTAGTATTTGCTGACACATGTATTTTCACATAAAAAATGGATAGGTCATTCCCCATAATAGCTCATATTTGAAGCATATATGTGTAACATTAACACTTCGTGCACAAAGGAAGACGACATAAACATTCTTTTTCCGGGACCTCTTCTTCAATGAATTTTAATTTCTAAAACCATTTAATTTATGATACGGAGAGCTAGCTTCCACATAATCTGGACCATTAATTTGCATGGGTTTATCATTCAACTACCAATTTCCAAACGAAGCCCCATCACTTGTTTTAGCCTCAATCACATGGTATTGCACTGAGTATTTGTAGATTTCCCATACGGAACAATCATATGTATGTCCTATCAAGCGTATGGACCGGCACAACTGTTGTACTATCAAAGAAAGCGAGTCATAGCGAATTGATATGTTCAAAGCTCAGCACTACAATAGTACAGTTGTGGGGATTTAAAAAAATGAAATTTCCATGGCTTTTTTTTGCAAAATTATTAATTAGATACTTTCTCGAGGAGTTATAGATGTCAGCTCACATATTCAAAACAAAAGGGATAAAGCACATGCAAAGAAAATGCAATATAAAAATGGTTATCTGATTGATAAAACTAAAATGCCTCGTATATGGCAATCATGTCAAACTTTGTATGCTGTAGATCGATAGTCGGACTATTATTGTCGTCATTTTATCTAAACGGTTAATTCTAAAATTTATAATTTTGTGATGTAATTTCTTTTAAAATCTATAGTTTTATGATATAGAAGTTAAAATCTATAGTTTTCTGATAGGTTGTACGATAAATATGTAGCTTTGTGAAATTTAGTTAAAAAAATGGAACAACTGTAATTCTTGTTCGAGAATTAATGTTGCCTGTTCTTGCCGTACCCAGCAGCAGCCATCCAGTTGTAAATCTGGGGGCTAAAGTTATGATATGACAGTCCTGGTCCAACCACAGCACTACAGTTTTGGCTGATTGGCTCCTCCCAAACATCCAGTCTCAGCATACAGATCCTCTCAAGTGTGATTCTGTAAGCACTCTGGGAGTGATGCTTTGCACCGATATAATAATACCCCTACTATTATGGAAAAAATTGCCAGCCTCCCCACGCTCCAAGCCGAGCCGTTTGGTCCTTACATAAATTACGAATAGGTTCTTCACGATTTTTTGTGAGGTGAAGATATTTTTTTCTAAATCGCGTTTAGGTCCCTCGTATGTCATTTTACGGAAAAAAGCTCCTGTTAAATTCAAATCGCGAACAAGCTCTTTTCTAATTTTTCAGGATAACGGATAGGTCCAAAAACGTAACAATCAGGTCCTTACTCCTTACGTCTAGATTCTTTCTCCGTTTTTCCCGGGAAAAATGTTTTCGTCACCAGAAATATGTGTGCAACTCTATCTCTAAACTTTTTTCCCAGCTCGATTTCCCATCTCGATCTCTGATATTTTTTAAAACATGTATTATTACTCGGTGAACGCGTAGAGTGTTAGATCTTTCGTGAGAGGCCCCTAAATAGATACCGAAAAAAACGTATTGACATTTGGATCATTCCGACTGTTTTACACGAAAAGAACCTTTCGATTTAACGCAAACGCAGATGCACTTTTGTTTTTTCAACCGTTTTACACGTTTCCTCGATGATTTTTTAAAAAAACGCCGACGAAAAAAAAACCGAATTTTTTCTTGCGAAAAAAACAACGCACACGGCTTATACGCCGCGCAAACTATCCTAGTATTCTCTATTATCGGAGGAAAAAAGATGGCCAGACAAGTTCCTCCGTAGGTAGGGTGTGCAAAAACAAAATGAACCAAAAATCAATTAAGTATAGTTTACTAGGCTTTTAAAACACAATTTGATACATCCCATTTTTCATACTCAGAGTTGATAGATGGAAAGGCTTGAATTGGGTTTTATTTAGCATAGTACAATATATAAGTATTCCTTATATAATTCTACTTGCGGTACTGTCAGAACGGTACAATGAGGCGTGATTAACTTGATGAACAAACGGTATAATGATTTTGCACGAGCATGTTGTTTGATTTATGGATCAGTTTGTGTGGCTCAGTGTTGGACTATTTGCCAACATTTGTATTAGTTGTTCCAATACTTGCTTACAAATGCCTTCATCATGATCCTTTGCTAACATGAACCTTGTGTGCCTATTTTGTGGCTTGTAGGGTGTAATATCCAAATTTTTGGATTTTATTGAATTAATATTGTTGTTTGTGATTTTTGTAAATTTTGGGAACTTTTAGATTTTTTGGAATTTACATAATATTTTTGAGATACACCTGTTGTAACTAATAGTTGAATATGTGCAAAGTTTATATGAATTCTTGTCAAAATATTTTATTTAGGTTCTAAATGTTTCAAAGTATTTTTGAGAATTTTCTAATATTTTTGTTATTCATTTTGAATTAAATGAATTTCTAGAGTTGTTTTAAAATGAAAATGCACAAAATTCGGATTTTGGGATTGGGCCGAAACCCAAAGGCCTCGGCCCATTTCTCCCTCTGCGTTGGCCTACTTTTTCCCTACACCAGGTGGGTCGTCCAGCCTGTTCCGCTTCAGTTCGCATCAGCCCGCTGGGTCCAGTCGTTTGATGGTCGACATATCAACAATCAAGGGTCATCGTCTCCGAGCCGAATTCCTTGTCACACCGCCGTACTTTCCATGGAAAAACTCTCCGTCTCGGGCACAATTCAAACTCTCTGAGGCTATTTAAGTGCACATCCGAATCGCAAGGGCATCGCCAACGAAAACCCTAGATCAATTTTGCCATATGTGCCATCGTCTCGCCGAATTTAGGGTTTTCCTCTATGCATCGTTGTTAAAGATCTTCATCAAATTTGTCACTGCCAGGAGGTCTCGAGCCTCGAAGTAAGTGTCGGTTGCTTCGCCGCAACAAGACCTGTCCAGTGTGCACTCGATTCCTAACCAGAGTTGCGGTGAGCCGACATATCCCCATTCGAGTCCACCATTGTTGTTTCATTATGTCGCCGTTGTTGACTCGGTCATCACCTATGTGCATTGACTGTGTCACAAGAACCCTCGTATCAAGAGCTTGCCGAGGATGCCCTTCGCGGTAGCCAAGGATGACCATAGATCCTTGTACCCAGAGAGCTAACATGGCATGATCCGATCATTGACATGTGGTGTCCTACATGGCTACCATGTCATCGCATTCACTGTTGTGTTTGTCCGGTCAGTGCTCACATGTGCAGCCTAGTTAGCGTTGAGTCGGGCCTGTATGTCAGTCAACTATTCAACCTAATTGGTTATACCTATCTTGTCATTTGTATGTCATGATTATTTGTCACCTAGGATGGATAAATATTAGTTGATTGCTAATAGATACCAACGTAGGTTGGTTAGATCATGTGTAATTTGCTTAGCCATACCATGTATAACTGATGTCTTTTGGAAGTACAAATTTAATTTGAATAATAAAATATGGAACATGTTTATGAAAGGTGTGTCATGTGTTGTCATACAATTGTGGGAGTTGTTGATAACATGTGTTGCATAATAATCAACTAGGGTGGTAAATGATTTAGACTAGGATAAGTGGCTATGAGCCATGCGGGCCTATGTGGCATTGAGTTGATATGTTGATACGTGAGTGAATGTGAGGTATTTTTTATGAGTGAATTGTTAGAAGTCTTGCATCGGTCAATTAAGTACTTAACCTTACAAGCTATTGAATTGGACTAATCATACAATCACATGTTTAGAATAGGACAAACCTAACTCAGTAAGTTGCTGAATCTTGACATAGAATGCCTCAGGCAGAAGACCAAATTGTGCGTGCGGTTAGGGGAGGGTGTATATGCGGTAACCTCACATCTTGAATAAAGATTGTTCCTAATCTAACGATAACTCCCTTTTATTTCTCGCTCTATGTGAGGTGAGGAGCAGTGAATCAAGCTTATCAAGATGGTCTATGTTTGGATAGAGTTACTAAAAGGTTTTGTGAGATCATGTGATGAAAAATTGGTTGAATGGTGAAATTGGCATTGTAAAGTGATTTTGGTTATGGCATGTGTGGTGCTTGTGCATGTGCTATGGCGATATGCTTATTATGCTGGTGATAGCATGATGAAGTTTGTTTGATGCAATGCACTCATGTGAGTGGTTGTATGGACTGTTTTTGAGGCAAGTCGTGGACTTGTGCTCAAATGATCGTTTGTTTATACTGGTGATAGCATAATGGTTTTGCTTGATGCAATGCACTCATGTGAGTGGTTGCATGGATTAACTTTGAGTCAAGTCGTGGACTTGTGCTCGGAATTGTTTTTGTTTATTCATGTGCAGGTATTGCTCAAGGGTGAACGTGGTCGATGACGGGATCGGAACTAGGTTCATGGAGGAACTGAGGTTCGGGACTAGGTTCAGGGAGGAATCGAGGTCTTGGTGGTCGAGGATGTCATGCGGGACGTTCGGGCTAGAGAACATGCACATGGAGGCTGGTTAGTCACGTAATTACAGGAGGTGGGCTGTACATACGTGCAAGAGTTGTTTTTGGCCACGTTGGGCCAAGTTGAGATGTATACAGACTCTTTCCATATTGGAAGTGGAGTTGTATTCTATCTCGTTAGGATTGCTCTGTATAAATAGGGGGAGGTGTCCCCTGTTTATTCTTGAGCAAGATTTTAGGGTTGTACTCTTTTGTTTGAGTACTGTAACCAGATCAGAAATAAAGATCCTTCTTGCATCTTCAGCGGCTAGTGATTTTTGTCTTGCTGTTGGCTCCGACATAGTTGATCGATCGCTTAAAGTTTTGTTTATCACAGCAGTCACGAAACTCATCACGGAATTCGGTTCTTTGCAAAGGTATCATCTTGCGAAGGTAATATCTTTTGATCCGTAGATCCGATTGGATTGATTCTTGCTGGGTTTGATTTATAATTGAATCTAGTTTCTACAGTTAAAATTTCACATCAATCCAACGGTTAGATCTTCAGTAATTTGTGGTCGCCCAGATTGCTAGCCTGGTCGCCCCGCTACTACATCGCTAATTGTTTCAGTCATCTTGCGAAAGTCATAACTTTAGATCCGTAGATCCGATCAACCTGATTCCTTTTTTGTTACTTCTAAATTGAGTCTAGTTTATATAGTTAAAATTTCACAACAATCCAACGGTTAGATCTTTAGGAATTATGGCTCGCCCAGATTGATGTCCTGCTCGCCCGACTGCTCGCGTGGTCGCCCAGATTCAGTTATCTTGCGAAGGACATAACTTTAGATCCATAGATCCGATTAACCTGATTTTTTTTGTTAGCTGTAGAATTGAGTCTAGTTTCTACGGTTAAAATTTCACGTCAATCCAACGGTTGGATCTCCAGGAATTTTAGTTTTTTACGGCTGAGTCGCTTGGATTGATATCGTGCTCGCCTAACTCGCTTGCTCTGCGCCCAAACTGGTCTCCCAAGTGGTCTACTGGTCTCCCGTGTGGTCTCCCAGGTGGTCTCCCAAGTGGTCTACTGAGTGGTCTCCCAAGTGGTCTCCTAGGTGGTCTCCCAGTGGTCTCCTAGGTGGTCTACTGAGTGGTCTCCCAAGTGGTCTCCCAAGTGGTCTACCGAGTGGTCTTCCAACTGTGTAAACTGGTCTCCCGACTGTATAAACTAGTCTCCCAACTGTGTGAACTGGTTTCCCAACTGTGCGAACTGGTCTCCAAGCAATTTGAGTTTAAATTGGGGTGTGATCTTTCAAAAATTTGATTTTAGCTTCCGCGCAATCATTCACCCCCCTCTGATTGCTACATTATTATATTTCGATCCTACAGGTTTTGTTATGATCTTCTTAGCCACACGCTGATAGGTACATGACATTACATGATAGTATAAGCTTGATCATATCTTGTGGGTAAAGTGTACAATCTTTTCCATAAAAAAAGTGTATAACCTCTATAGTTCAGATAGTCGTGTCCTCGGATATGGACAATACTCAAAAATTTTAGCCAAGGGTTAGATTTTATAAAATAAAACTTAAAAGGGGAGGCTGTATATCAATGGAAGTTTAAAATATGGTTTAGCGTTATGTGCCGGTTTATTTTTAAGAAATGTCTGAAAGTTATTTATTATTGATATTTGTTTTACTATCATTTCAATCATTTACTATATTTATTTGTAAATGTTGCTTTACCCCAAAATATACAGATTAGCCATTCTTTTGGAATAAGCCTTGTATTTAGTTATATTAGACTTGTATTTTATACACAACTTGTTGAGTGTTTTATGTACTTACCCTTACGATAACAAAATCATCAGTTAAGTAGGAGACTACAGTACCAGGAGGAGGCGCATTTCTAAGGTGCGAATCTTGTCAGTTGTTTGTAGTATATTGAAGGGTTACTAACGTTTTTGTTCCATTGCAGCTTTATCTATTATAATTGAGCCCTACGTGGTATAATCATGTAAAATCGACTATAAGATCAAATAACTATCTTATATTTAATAAATGAAGTCTTTTATTATATTTTCGCTATGTTTGATTGTCATATTCATCTATATTGTCACTGTATGCGCTAGTTTGATTCTAGAACGATATAAAAAGGTTCCCGATATAGGGTATGGACACTCTCAGAAGGCTACCCAGTTGGACAAATTGCCAAATTCACATCAGGCCATAGTGAGTTCCTTGTAATATTCTCTCGTCTCTATTGCCATCACTTTAATCTGGAATAATTGTGTGTACGGGCAAAATTTTGTACTAGATTTCATAATAATAAACGACAAATAAGCCCCCGAATTCAAACCTATTTGTCTAGATCAACGTCTTAGTCAAAAATATTGTGAAATCTCGTAATAAAAAAAAGTTTTTACGCATGCATAGCGGAATTTTTTTTCTGTTACTAAGCCACATTATTTGCATTCCCACATTGCTACAAACCAAATGTGATGAATCTACGTGTAGTGGGTGGCCGAAAAAAACATGGGAAAATGGGACCATGTGGTATACTATTGAGTACAACATTTCCATCCATGATCCACACTGCCCTAAAATATGCCTCTTTCGGGCTCTAGTCCCTCTCCGAGGCTCGTGCACAACCTGATGGTTGTTGCCATTCATGGGTCTACTTATCTAGATTTCTCAAGTATGTCGACTTAGCTGATCCACAAGATACTACTAGATGTGTAAGTTGTATCTAAGGTTACCGAAAACATAGTTCGTCCGAATCACGGTATGGGATTTTGGGCTCACGATTCGATGTTTCTTCTTTCAATTTTCACTATGAATACGAACCCCGTATCCTAAATCAGTTCAGATTCAACGAATCCGATTCACGATTTGTGAAGGTATACAATAAAACCCATAACCACGCGTGGAACGAAGCGATGTTTTCTCTCAGATCCCGATTCTCCAACACACATGGAATCATTCTCTCGTGGAAGTGATTCTGTCGAGAAATGTATGATGGAGAGGTTTAGGGGCGTATTTGGCGCAAGTCAAGAACATGAATCACTTCAGGATTCTTATGTGAAGTGGTTGATTTTTCCTTATTTGATAGGCCTCCTCACTTCTTAAGCTCTGCCAAATGCACCCTTAGCAAGGTGGACAGGGAGCAATTAATAATGTGGACTAGTGCATGTCCTTGTCATGACCAAAGTTGGCCATGCTTTTGGGGGTGAATGGGATCTTTGGTAAAGGGGAAGGCCAGTACACCACAACATCCTCCTCATTGGCATCAAATCTGGATCAAAATGAGGGATTCAAGGAGGGGTCATGTAATGATGCAGGTTAAGGACTTTGCGAGAGGGTTGAGTGATGGATTGTGTGTGTGGAGAGGTCAAAAGGAGCAAGGCCTTCACTGGGGTTTTCCTTTCAGTGTCAGGACGGTAAAGATATATGAAGAAAGCTGTTTGTTTTGACAGTATATATCTCTCTGATGAAGCCACCCCCTTTTCGTCATCATGCAATCCTCACAGGACATGGTACAAAGGGTCCCATTTCGAATGCCATAAGAGGAGGGCATCTTTGGAGACAATCCTCTCCATTGTAATGGAAAATTGTGGTTTGTAAATATCCAGCTCCATCATTCACCCGATGAAGAAACGAACGGTCGAGATCATATCTAAACGGCAACCTATCATTTATTTATTTTTTGCGGCAAACTAAAATTCCAATTCCTCACACTTTTACTTCCTAGAACGATCACAACTATCTCTCTCTCTCAATAAAAGGAATGATCACAACCAAGCCTTCCTCATCCGACGACCCATATACAACGAAATGCATGATGCGCATTTGGGCCTCGACTGCAGAGGACCATCTTGGGAGCTCTCTCCCAACCCTTCCCCTCCCCTGCCGCTTCATGAACCACAAGATCAGAAGAGGGAGGGAGAGGGACGTGATTGGTCCTCTGTCTCACCACGTCATGCATGGATTTGTAGGATGTCAAGCTCAAAGTCAGAGCTCAGTAAAAAAAAGGGTTATTCTCCTGCAGCGATTCTCCCTACCGACTTTCTACCGCGTCTCACATGTGATGTGGATTACATTAGGCAGATTCCAACGCAATCCTCGCATCACAATATTGGATGAACCAAAGCAGCACTAATTAGCATGGATCTTACTCTGCTGCTGCTACAGCCATTAATATCATTTGCAGGGAAGGCTGGTCCCTTATGTCAGAAAGGAGGGGGCACACACACAAGCTAAGCTAGCTAAGCAACGCAGTGCGAGCTGCAGGAGACTGAGGAGAGCCTCGTCTCCTCTCCCCTTGTGAGCTGCGAGTGTCTCGCTCCGGCAGTCCAGTCCAGCTCAGTGCGGCACGCAGTCGCGGCCTGATTGGGCTGGGCGTCGGGGCCAACGCGGTCAGATTTGCGAGGCAGCACGTAGTACGCAGTGGCCGAGAATGTGGGGAGGAACTGAGAAAGGGAATGAGTGCAATCAAAACATTTCCCTGGGCAGCTTCACCCTCTCTCTCTCTCTCTCTCTCTCTCTCTCGCTAGAGCTCTCTGCAATCCGCGGCGAGGGGCCTAGCTACCGTGTGCAGGGGGTTCCGCTAGAAATCGACACTTTGACATCGAGCCATCGCTGAAGAAACACCGGAGGGGTAAACTCTCTTTTCGTGGGAAGGAAGAGTGATTTTGCTTTAATTGCGCGTTCGATTTGAACCGTCAATTGCTTGACTGGACATATTTCGGTGTAACTAACAATTAGCTATATATGCAGTATTGCAATGCATACATGTATATATACTCCGTATATTAAATCCGGGGGTTCCGGTCTTCTCACCGTGCACACGTCGCCCCGCGCTCCCCCTCGCACCGACGCGTGGCCTGGTATTTGTTTAGAACAGGCGGGATGCAAGTCATATCATTAGGAAGAAAAGAGAATGTTCAGTTACAAGTAGAGGTGGACATCATGCCGTGCCGGGCCGGCTCGACATGAACCCATCGTGTTTCGTGCCTAAACCGTGTCAGGCTGCGACGACTGCGACGACCCGTCGTGCCCGCCATGCCGTGCCGTGTCGGCCTGGCTCACCTTCGGCGAGCCTAGGCATGGCCCATTTACACTTCGTGTTTGCTTCGTGCTGCACCGGCCCAGACCCGACCCATTTACACTATTGCAACGAGAGAAAAAAGCCAGAGGCGTATGAGTTGAGGCAGTGGATGCAAATATTATGAGAAAAAGAATTAAAATTTATTTATTCTTGAACAGTTATATAGAGTAAGGGGATGTGCTGAACACGAGCGAGAAAGGGGGCAATGGGCGAGAAAGAAAGTGAGCGAGACAGGCGAAAGAGATTGAGAGAGACGGGTGAGAGAAAGAGCTGAGAGAGATTGAGAGACGAGCTCTCCCCTTTTGCCCATCTCTCTTTGGTGTCGGTGGTAGGGTGATATCCATACTGTTGGATGCATCTATAGCGCTTATGCTCTGTGAGTCAGTAACTTTCATACTGGGTTTCTTCCTCATGCCTTGGGTCATCGAGCCCATTGCGGCCCATTCTACAGTATCGTGTTGGGCCTTGCCACCCATCGTGCCTGATTCTCAAGCCTAGCACGGCCTGGGCAGTGTGCTATAGTGTCGTGCCAGCCCGACACGGCCCACTTCTTGCCGAATCGGGCTTTGGACCAGACCGTGATGTCGTGCCTCGGCCCTGTCCAAAAGAGTCCGGTCCAAGCACTCACCTCTAGTTACAAGCCCATAGTCCGTTTATGTATGCATAGTCTTTCCATTGTGTAATGTAAGGGCCTGATTGTAACATGGGAACTTCACTGGGGCTTTCCATGAAATAGTTTAATTCTTTCAGGGTAATCCAAAGCAATCCTTGGGTTCCAAACAAGGCCTGAACCAGTTAGTTTTCTGTGGTAGACTAGTTCCTCATTTTTTTTTTTGCAAAAATAAAGAGACAACGTGTGAAGTTAAAAGAGGAAAAAAAGACACATTCGGATCGACCTGAATGATATGGCGTCCAACTGTCTATCTTGACTTTGTCTACCCTCCCCTCCTACTCCCTCTCCCTCACCTCCACTGTCTCCACTCCTCCATCGCTACTGTCATCGTACCAGTTGCCACCTGCTTCCCTTATCCGCCGCCCCTGCCCCTGCTTCCCTTGTGGCCGTCAGCGAGCTTGTTGCTTTCCTGCGCCGTCGACTTCCCCTCCCCCATTGGCCACCTAACCTAATCTAATATTCTCTCGGCCCACCTGTGGGCATCCTGGCCTAGAGCATCACCCTTTGCCGCCACCTACCACCAAGCCTGTAACACCCCGGCACTCCACGTGCTCTGAATATCACTACATTATACTTTTCCATTAATATTTGATCATTTTAATCATAAATGACTCAATAAGTATATAATAAAACAATAACATAACCATCTATCTCATTAATCATCTTTGGATGAGTCCACGATTTAATAACATAACCGTTCATCTCATTTAAAATAAGCAAATGTGAGTCCACGACTCAGTAAGTCCATAATAAAACAATAATATAACCATTCATCTCATTTATCATAATTCATCATTAGCGATACAATACAAATATGTCTACATGCTCATATGCACATCTCATAGCTTATATCAATATAGCTGAATACACACCCGTCAGTGTCACACTCTTGTTTCCTTCCATCCTATGGAAAGGCCTACCAAAGTAGGTTTTACTTAAGAACACTTAAGACCTAGTCATATAACTTTCTCACTGACCGGTGAATGTGCTCCAGATTAGTTATATGACTTTCTCACGGACCTGTTCATACGCACTTTTCCATGACATGAATGCAAGTGATGTAATACTTTTCTATAATCCTTCACCATGTACCAACATTACCAAGTGGCTATCCACATCATATACTTGACATCATCATCATATCACATCATATTGATATAGCATGGCGAGTAAATTTAGATAATCAAGAGCAAGAATAAACAACCATATATTGTTCTACCATGCAGTTGCCTTTTTACCCATAGGAAACGGAGTGGCGAGAGGTTGAAGCCACTCCCAAAGTCACATCTCCTCCAATAAATATTTATATCCACCTCAAAAGCATGCACCAACAGTACAAACAACAAACATAATGACATCGCACCTACGCGCAAACCCGTTTTTAACCTTTTCACTCATTGAACATCTCACCCATTTGCTGTCCCGGTAGTCGGAAGATCATAACTCATAGCTCAAGAGCTTAAACATAACAAATCATATACTTTATGAAAACTACATAAGATTACCCATAATTTTTTATTTATCTATCTTTTTTAATTAATTCATCAAATCCTTCGATTTCAGCCCCGAAAACTAATTTGTTATCACATAGGAAAGCAGATTTCACAATTTCATAACGATCTTTATACAACTCCAAAAATATCAAACCATGACATTTATGAAATCTTACGAAAATTATCTATCTTTCTTTAGTTATTGAGATAATTTAATTCATCCACTAAATAGCCATAATCTGCAGATTACCACAACCACTTCCAGCAGCAATCAAATTCTGGACAGGCAGCTTCAACAGGTCATAACTTTTAAACTGCTTAACCAAATTTTATGTTCTTGAACTCTAATAAAACTTTAGACAAAGATCTACATTTTTCACAACCTTTGGACCCTCTGGAATCACTACTAGAAATCTAACTTTTACCGAGTGTGAAATGTAATGGCCTACGGGCCGTCGAGAAAAAATAAGGTGGGCGACGGTGCATCTTTTTTCCGACGGTAGAACAAAAACGGATGGCTATTAGAAGATTTACCGATGGGGTTTACCACAAACCGACGGTTGGTGGAAAACCCTCAGTCATAGTATGAAATCACCGAGAGGGTACAACAATTATTGTAAGTGCAATGCTAACTGTCGGCCATTACAAACAATCACCGAGTGGAAATATATTTAATGTGTGTGTAAAGGTAACACTAGGTTATTGCAATGATTTGCCGACGGGGTACAACTTTTAGCGAGGGTACAAATCAAACACTGGACTATTGCAAAATTCATACGAGGCTGGATGAAGGTGATGTATATATGAAAAATGTAGCTCTCGTTGAAATTTACAACTTTGTAGTTGACAACTTTTCCATTTAAAGTCATATATTTGACTAAATAATTGATAAAGCATCATGAGAACAAGAGTTAAAAGAAGTACTTATCTTACTTCTAGCAAGAAGACAGTTGAGGTGAGTTGGTTAGGAGGGAGAGGTTGTGTTTAGGAGGTTTTGAGTTCAAATTCTAGACATCACGTATTTCTAATTTGAAGATAAAAAATGTTCGACTTAAGGGATTGTGGTGCAAACAAAGTTGTGAGGTTAGTCCCTATATTTGAAATTATTTTTACATTTTTTACACAAAAAATCTCACATATAGTTATGAGAAATTACTAGGGGTTTCCATACCCTGGAAGAGAAAACCTCTCACCCATGTATTTACCGAGTGCTATAAAAACCCTCGTTAAACTAATAACCGAGGGTACCGTCGGGAATCCCACGAATGACTGACCATGAGTGGCTGAGGGGAAGTTACCGACGGTTTACACTCGGCTATATACATGGCCTACGGTATTTTGCAATGGCCAACATATTTTTCACACTCAGTAAAAGTTAGAAATCTAGTAGTGAATGGAACATAGGTACCCCAAAACTCGACATGAAGATTGACTCTCAACTCTCCATATCCCTTGACACCTCCAAGGTAGCAGCACAATGGCTTGAGAGGGGTGATCAACAACTACCACAGGGGAGGAGGAGGGTGTGGTGAGGTGGGGGCGGCTAGGAAAGAAAGGGAAGGTGGCGCAAGGAAGGAGGAGGAGAGGGACTGGATTGGGAGGAAGGAGAAGGGAGCGGTTGGGAAGGGGGTAGGAATGCGGCTGGGAAGGTGGAGGGGAGGCTAGGGTTTGAGGAGATGGAGCCCCTCCCCTTGGCCTAAAATCAGCCCATGGTAAGAAAATTCAGCCAACTGATGAAAATTCTCCTCCTTTTTTTTCCTTTCTTAGCCTAGCCCGTGGAGGAATTTCCCCTTGTCTTTTTTGAGATATTACAGAGCCACCACCGCCTTGCCCCCCTCTAAAACCGGTTGGGGAGGTAGCCATCAATGTGAGAGAGTGAAAGTGAGAGAGAGATCAAGAAGATTTCTAGAAATTTCAGAGAAGATTGAATCGAACATTGTGCCATTGAGTTTGGTTGTGTCGGTATACTGGTATGTTATGTAGTATTTCTGTTTAGCGATTTTAAGGAGGCAATTTATTTGTAAGGAGTCGTACAAAGAACAGTCTAAAAAATTTCGAGTCTGTCCGTGGGCATGAAGGAGACACTTGGGATCAAATGATCCGAGGACCAAAGCATAAGAATTTTTTTTCATTCCGATAATTAATTAATAAGCAAGAAAATGTGGACCATGGGTGAAGTCGGGTAGAGAGAGAGAGAGAGAGCACATTTTATTATTATACCATATTGAAGTATAGTACAAGTCCGCAACCCTCTGAGTCTTGAGAGAGAGAGAGAGAGAGAGGGGGGGGGGGGGGGAGTATAAATTTTGGCCAAGTGTGATTTTCTCATTCGGAGGTGGTCTGGCCTGACAAGTCACAACCATACAGAGAGGTCACACACTCGAGGAAAGGGAGCAAGTAACTGAAGGCTGAAGCAAGCGAGCAAGAAAGCAAGCTCCTAGCTAGCTAGCCCAAGATTCTTCTTGATTAGCACCTGGATCCTTTCCACTCTCTGCTACCGCGCACACTCCGCATAAGTAGAACCCAGCTTCTTTAAGCAAGTAGCTAGGGTGCAATTAACTGCGCGGTGATCACCGCCTTAGCTTGATTTGGCTTCTTCTCTCGGCTGCCGCTGCGGCAATGGAGGAGCAGCTGAGCCCGGTGGCCATGACGCACCTGCTGCAGCACACGCTGCGGAGCCTCTGCACCAGCGACGCCTCGCAGTGGGTCTACGCCGTCTTCTGGCGCATCCTCCCCAGGAACTACCCGCCCCCCAAGTGAGATCCCCGTCTCTCTCTTTCCTTCCTTCCTTCGTTTCTCTCCTCCTTCCTTCCATCATGTGCGTGTAACCATGTTTAGCAATGTGCTAACCGCGCTGTTTCTTGGCTGCTTAATTGCCCAATCTGTTGACCAGATGGGATCTCCCAGGTGGGGCTTATGACAGGACCAGAGGAAACAGGAGGAACTGGTACACATACACATACGCAGTCCTCTCGTGTGCTACACTTCTTCGTTATATTTTTTACCAGTGTTGAGTCCTACTGTCTTTTGTGTTGGTTTGTTGCAAAATTTCATCTAGGATCCTGGCATGGGAGGATGGATTCTGCAACTTCGCAGCCACCTCTGCAGCCTGCGGCCAAGAGGGGGCAGCGGCAGCTGCATATGCAGACTGCGAGGCTGCAGCGCAGGAGGTGAAGCAGCAGGGCCTGCAGCCTGAGCTGTTCTTCAAGATGTCCCATGACATCTACAACTACGGTGAAGGGTAGGTGAATAACACCAAGTAGCATATATATTAACCATAGTTAAATTAGCTAGCTAAAGTAGGTGATCATCACTTGCGCTGATGATGATTGGAATTTTCTGTTCTTGGTCGCTGGAGGTTGATAGGGAAAGTGGCGGCAGACCACAGCCACAAGTGGGTGTTCAAGGAGCCCCAGGAGCACGAGATCAACCTCATCTCCTCCTGGAGCAACCCTGCCGACTCTGTAAGCTCCACCATAACTGCTAGTTCCAGTACAACTGCATGCTCAGCTAACCTCAAACGTTCGCACTAGCCACTGTGCTCATGCGGTGCTTAGAAAACCAGGCTTAATTGGCACAGCAATTAACCATGCACTCACCATTGCTAGCTAGCTAATTGCTCTTTGGTGTGTCATGTCACGTAATGTAATGCTTGCAGCATCCGAGGACATGGGAAGCTCAGTTCCAGTCTGGTGTCCAGGTACGTACATACCGAGACCGGCCTTCTGCCTTGACAAATCGCAATCCCCTTTGATCAAAGCTCTGCCGCGTCTGCCTCTGCCTCTGCTGTGTCGCATGCCGCAGCTAGCTGATACAGTGATGCTGCCATGTTTTTTTTTAATCGCTAAACGGCACGTGAGTGTTTCTTTTCTTTGTTTGCGAGTACTTAATTTTTTTATTAGATATTTGTGGGTTTTCTTTGTTTGTGTGCACTTAATTTTTTTATTAGATATTGCTTTGTGATCTACGTTGTGTTTTATTATTTGACTTTTTTATTCATGTTTTTTTTGCTGTGTTCCTTATATTTTCTTTTATTCCTCTGTTTTTTTTTACAAATTGTCTCATTGTTTTTTACATATTAATTTGTGTAAAACTAGTATATAATTGATGTAAAAAATGTCATACAGAAAAGAATAGTGCTCTTTTTTTACAAATTGTCGCATCATTTCATTTTTACATAATTTAATTTATATAAAACTAGTATATAATTGATGTAAAAACGTATGCAGAAAAGAATAAATGGGAGGAGAAGAGCTAAATAGTATCTAACAAAATTGAGTACTCCTTGATAAAATAGTATCTAAATGGGAGGAGAAGAGCTAAATTGATTTCACCCACTAAATTTAAATTTAAAGATTCAAAATTTAAGTGCTATTTAATAAGAAAACACTCATACTCTCTGTAAACACCTTTTTTTTAGCCATTTCTTTCTTTATCTTTGTCGTGCGTGCAGACCATCGCCCTGATCGCTGTCAGAGAAGGCGTTGTACAGCTCGGCTCCATGAAAAAGGTGCACCAGCTAGCCACTCACCATTGCATGGCATGCTCATCCCCGGTCCTTTTCTACGCTTTTAATTTTTCCCCGTGAACCGAAGCAACACGCGCTGCGCGAGCATATATACGCGCAGCTAGCGCTAGCAATGGAGTAGCTTTTGTACGTCCGAGTAGCTTGTGTCCGAGCATGCATGAGTGAATGCAGCTGCACGAGTAGCTATGTACGATCGATGCGTGTGGTGGTGTGATGCTGCAGCTAGCCTGCATCTTGTTGTTCATGCGCGCAGGTGGCGGAGGACCTGAGCTACGTGGTGACGCTGCGCCGCAAGTTCAGCTACCTGGAGAGCATCCCGGGGGTGCTACTGCCGCACCCGTCGTCCGCCGGCGCCTTCCCGGGCGGCTGCGTCGGCGTCGGCGGCCCGCCTGACGTCGCCGCGGCGTGGCCCGGTATGATGCCGCTGGTGCCGCCGCCGCCGCCGCCGCCGGAGCTCTACGACCCCTACGGCGCGGCGGCCGCCGGGCCGGCGTCCATGCACATAATGCCGTCGATGAGCAGCCTCGAGGCGCTGCTCTCGAAGCTGCCCTCGGTCGTGCCGGCCCCGCCGCCGGGGTCCATGCCCGGCGTGGCGCCAGCACCGGTGGAGGCCAAGGAGGAGGCGGAGGACTACGTCCAGTGCCACGGCACGGACAAGACGAGCAACGGCGGCGAGAGCACGAGCACGAGCGCCACCGCCGCTACAATGTCGTCCTACTTTGTCGATGTGGGCGGCAAGCCCAGCGAGGGGTTTTAGCTAGCCTCAGCCCTTGTGTCTCAAAAGTGTACGAGCCTGTGGGTGGCAAGGCATGGGCATGCATGCATGGTGGTGGTTGTGATGCGTGGCTAGCTTCTCCTTCTCAATCAATCATATGTATCATGGTCATTCTGTGGTAAATCGTCAGCTAACCCAATCATTTGCGAGTGTTTTGTTCCTCACGCTACTACGACTAATTATATTCTAGGTCAGGTTGGATCGAGCTGCACATTGTAATTAACAGCTATAAATTAGTAGGAGTCCGATCGATTAGATCAGAAGCCGGACCGAGTATGATGTCGTCCCGTGAAAAAGTAAGGGCAAGGGAAGTCCGATGAACAAGAAAATCAACCAAGATTGAAATTCGAGGTTGGGAAGCCCTTAGTCACCGATTCGAGTTAAGCGTCTAACACCCACGATGATGCATGCATGATTCATCCAACTGATCCAATCCAACTATCCATCAGAAATAGTTCAACAGAGAATGATGCATGATCGACTTCTGACGCCCGTGAGACGGATGAAAATATCCATTCATTAACGTAATAACCGATAAATGTCATGTCTAACTATTTCGTTATATAGATACGAGATTCAAGAACTACGAAGAACCAAGGGCAATGGGATTCTCGACCGAACGTTTGCCAAACCGAAATCGAGAGTACCAAAGGAGGTCGAGGAGTACGATATAAAGCTTTGCTTAAACTACAAGACAAGGAGTTTATACTTGTACCATACAATTTTAAGTAAGTTCTCACTAGCGAAGTTAAATTACTCGCTGGTTTCGTTATTTACTCGACGTAACGACTAATGGCTATGGCATCCAGATTCCAATCGATTCTCGTGAGTAATTCATCCGCATAAGAGCAAGATGCCGATCATAGATCCAATGGATAAACCTAAGCAGATTATGAAGTGATGACACGCTTAATCAACGAGGCGCTCAAAAGATATTGTCACAGAGCACGAGACACCGCCCATACCGTAAAAACCCACAATCCGTACTAAATTTCGATACGACGCAAGGAATATTCTTATATCGATTTCATAGTAAATAGCTCCTTCGACGACATCTTAGTTCATTCGATTTCGCACAAGTCAAGCGTATAAGGAAATAATCTATGTGGGTACTGTTGCAAGACATGCGGAAATCTTAAGTTGCACAATAAAAGACAATGACGTGGAGGTCACTATGCCGACATGACACATCGATTCGCGCCACTCGATTTCTATATGCTCTCTTAATTGCTTTTTCATACCTCCACTTCAAGTCAGTTTCACTAGGCTTCGCTTGCTCAAATCCAAGCCGCTCAGTCACACTTACCTTCATCATGAAGGAAATACTCAACAAAAAGGCGAGTTTTATGACGAAGACAACAACGATCGCGTGTCTCCAAGCTCAAGACCCATGGGCTTCTAGTTTAGAAAACTAGTTTAGGCTTTTGTTACTTCAATTCTATTTCATTACAAAGTGTAAATAACTCTTTGTACCTTTGAAATGGGAGCCCTTCTTTCCTCAATGCCACTTCTCTTGTCGGTTTACCATCAGAGCATGTATGTTTGTCTTCTTGAGGAACACATGTACACACATGCGAGTGGCACTTCTAAATATTTCATGTGTTTGCCTTACATGGTTATTTTTGCATATGAAGTTATTTCATGTGTTTATGCATGATTGGATTTATCACATCTACACATGTGTATTTTGATATGACACCTGAGGAAGGACATGGCAATGGCTGCATGCTCCATTCGACGTGTCCTTTTGTGTTGAGCTTTGATGCAAGCGTTTGACTACTTTTTGGTGGCCCGAGTAGAGGTGGGTGTTGTGTCGGACCGGTCTAACACGAATCTGTCAGGTCATATGTTTAAACCGTGCCGTACCGCTACGGTCCGATCGGCACACATTGCCGTGCTAGCCCGGACCGTTTTCGGTGAGTCCAAGCACGGTCTATTTACGATTTGTGCCGGCCCAGATCTGGTTCATTTGCACTAAGGAGCTAGAGACGTACGGAGTTAAAATAGTGGATACAAATATTAGAGAAAAATAACTAATTTTATTCATTTTTTAACAGGTATAGAGTTACTGACTCATTAGAAACCTTACACCCTAGCAAGAGCGTTGGCTTGATGCACACGCTTCGGTGTAAGTGAGTATATACTCTTTAGTCTCTATTATCCACCCTTTGGCATTTTCATTATCTCTCCTTTCTCTGTATGCAATGACCGCAGCAGCACCTGCCATAAGGCAAGGCACAACATACCGCAATGTTGCGGCAAAGGGCTCTACCACATATCGTGTCTACTTCTAGTCTATCGGATCTGTTTTATATTGTGCCAGTCTAAGCATAGCCCATGTGCCATGATCGTGTCGCCCATCATATCCGATTGCGAGGTTTGACATGGCTCTATCATTTGTATTGTGTCAACTCGGGCCATAAGCATGTATGTCATGCTGTGCTTCGGCCGTACTGTACCTGTCATGTCACTAGGCCTAAGTGCCTCCTCTCCAACCAACCAATGCACGTCCAATGCTACAAATATTAAGCTAGATCACTCGCTCTCTTTTCCCGTGAACACAGGCTAGATTATTCTTGAAATTGAAAAAAAAAACTTAAATGGCCGATTTTTGTGTGGTACTTGTAACGGGTGAAGATTAAATTAGTAAAGGCCTGCTCACAATGATACAGTGGCCTGGAGCTTTATGCACAGGAACTCTGAAACTCGACGTGGTCTTCTGCCAAGAAAGCATTTGTAGGTTCCTGAGCCTTTCGAACAGCAGCGGCGTGCCCCAGCAACAGTGTTGCACAGAACAATCATCAGCGAACGAAGAGGACGGCACAGGAGCGAGCGAACAATTGTTCATCGGCGCCGACCCTCAGCTAAAGATCGAAAAGGCCATGGCCTTAATTGTCAGCTGGCCATCGAGGCAGAGAGCCAGCACAGCAGCGCTGCCCGCTCCCCTCTGCCATTAACGGATCGCGCGGCGCTGTCGACGGCCAGCTCTGAAACTGTAGGATTTCAGAGAGGGAGGCAGGCAGGGGGCATTGAAGTTTCAGATTCAGTCAAATCACATCGACCGGCATATTGGTCTTAATTTGGTCCCCAAGGGGGAAAAAAAACGAACAAATCTGTGTCAGATGCTGGGCCCATGCATCATCATGACCTGACAGCGATTACTCTCGCGCACTTACCAATGGGTTTAATGAAGTAGCATATGTCGAATCGTGTGAGTAGAGCATGCGTACTGCCGCTGCAGACTCGCCGGGCGACAGCCTGTGCAAGTAGAATGCATTCGGCTTGAATTCGGTTGCTTATAGCTTTCTTTTTTTTTAATCATAATTTGTATTTTTTCACAAACTTGGAGTAAGAACAGGTAGTATCAAATATGAATACATCATAGATAGTTTCAGACACGAATTTGAAGCGAATATGAAATAGAATTGATAAAGTACCTAATATTTTTTGTTAGATATACCGTATATAACACATATATAATAATGATTAATCAACCACATGAGTTCAATATACAATATAATTATCACAATTTATCAAGTTATTTTATCGGCTAGTCCAATATAATTACAAAAGTACCCTTTCAATGCTGAATTCCCTCCCTACTAGAAATTTGGAAAATCAGTCATATGACCATACATGTAGTCTTTATATTTCAATAGTAGACAAGGAAGTCAGCAAGGACAAGAGGGTGTGCATAGCCAGTAGTACAATTTACCTCTTAAACTAAGGGCAGTATCACCATCGGCTAGGCATTTGCCACTGCTCTCTGTAACAAAGAAAAAAATATTGGTAATTACAATGAATAGCAACATACTGAGAAAATAGATTGTTCATTATATAACAAATTGTGTTAGGAGGTTTCATAAGCACAAAAAAAGTTAAGTTTCCAAACTCTCCTCTCCCCTCTTTGTTAGACTGTTCAACAGGCCGGTCGTCACGGTAGGATCACGTAGGCATTGACGCACCGTGTCATAAAAGGAACCATGGACATCGATAATGTAGCAATAATCCCAAACATTACGTATTCTTACAAATATTCTTTACAACAGAATAAAATGAGCTAAAGTATCAAATATTCATTTATGTTTTGCCAGACCGTACCTGATATTTTTGGGGGCCTGTAATAAATTTAAAATTAGGATATACACAATGAATGTTAATTATCAAAATAATTATTTGATATTATAGTTGTAGTATAATTTTTTCTTTAGGTACAAAGATTATGTGATACATCACGCTACAAAACAAATTTTATATATGACCTTTACTTGGAAAGCATTATTGTTCTGGTATTATTTGAAACAGAATCTTCAATTATCCTTGTAATTAGTTTTTTCCAAATTAAATCAATTTTCAACAGCTATTGTTAAGTCTTTCATAGTTCATTACAGATCGCAAGTAGAAATTAAACTCCAATCTATAAAAGCTCTTTTTTGCATGTGCAATAGTCACCAGAATTATCAACAAAATTTTGTACGCAACAATTGCATTACGAAAATAATTTAGCTGTTTCAAAAACTTTAAAATATCAACAGAGCACATGTTGGTTATGACTGAATTTTTAAAGTTAAAAATTTAAAAAGAAAATGAAGAGAATAATCATGTATTTGTTCTTACTCATAGTAATACAAAGATCAACAAGTAGTAATACTAAAAAATAGGGCCCCTTAATTTTAAGGGGCCTATGCAGCATAGGCATAGGCCTCCCATCCGGGCCTATGTTTTGCAATGACTTCCAAAAATCTGATATCAAATTCGGAACCAATGATGCCGAATTCGACAACTATCCGATATAAATAGCCGAATTTGAGCCAGACGTATCCAATCGGTCGGTATCTATGTGATTCTATCGCACACCTAGATGCACGTACTCCACCAGTATCATCGTATTCTGTTTAAACTTTGTAGTACAAAGAGTTGACTATGACACGTAATGCTCACTCCAAGGCTACACGTACGTGCCGCGTAGGTAGCGTGATCGAAATCGCAGTGATATCACAAAATAAAATTGCCCACGCGATCCGCGGCGAGCGAGGTCGGAATCGACCCTCCATGTTCGCGGTAGCATCTCGCGCGCCTTTTCTATGTAATGTACCACGCCACGTGAACCAGCAAAAGTCAGATCCGGGTGGAAAGAACAGCAAAATTCCGAGCATCCGTCGAGGAATCCCGTCCATCAATCCAACCCTCGAGAGACCACAGATGTACACGTCCAGAAACTCCGCACCCTCCGCACCTACAGTGCTACGTCCACACCGTTTCGCATGGCGCCACACCGCCGACCAGCGGCTGCGCCGTCGGCGCGCACGTACGATATCGACGCTGAACAGAGCCGCCGACACGACGTGCGCCGGCCAGTCCTACAGGGACAGGCTAGCGCACGCATACCAACCGAGAAATGATCACTTTCCTGGTCACACAAGTGATATTCCTTAGGGAGAAACTAGCGTTCGGACGTTCGATTTCTGTTCATCCTATCGGACACCTCTTGCAATATTTTTTCTACATTTGTAACATTTTCTGTCAATGCGTGAAATATTTTTTTGGAACGCTTGCAACATCCGTTTACTGTAGCGAATTTTACTGTTTGTCGAAGGAAAATGTTGCACGCGTTGTAACAAAATGTTGCACGTGAAGGAAAAAAAATGTTGCATTGCGTTCGAAAATTTCGGACATCCGAGTACAAACCATTCTGGTTTCCTTATGAATAGAATTGCGAAGATAATTTCGTTCCAACCGTAGAAAGACTGGAAGGTGAAAGTAGGTGACGCTCGGTACTGGCAACGTGAATGGATGGTAGGGGTGTAAACGGGTCGGGTTCGGCGGGTAGTAGGTCATCTCATACCCTACCCTAATATTTTTTCTCCGGGTACGGGTACGGGCACGGGTAGTAAAAATCGGGTAGGATACGGGTAACGGGTAGCATTTTCTACGGATGGGTAGAAATCGGGTTCCGGGTAGTGTGCGGACGGGTATAATACAGATAACGGGTACTTCATCGGGTAGTGCACGAAATACCTAGAGTCGAAACATGCGATGAAAACAATTCAACTATCACACTAGTACATCACATAATATAAAGTCCAATACATAAAGTGAAATTCACATACATAGTTCAACACATAGTTGAATTGGAGGAGGGGAACTTGGGTCAATCCCAAAGGAATAGGAGGTAATGACAATAGTTTTGAACAACATGAAATCACAAGCATTTGTAGTCTAGGAAACCAGGTCATGTGCTCCTCTTGTTTAGGTTGATAGCAAGTAGAACATAATTGAGACATTTATCTTGTCAGAATTTTATAAATTTTCTTGAGTGTGATCATGATCTCAAATTTTTATGAGAGATTACTAATTTCATCAGTATCATTATATAAAATTTTAAAAATTTTATAACATAGTTTGGATAATTTTTCATTTCGTTCAAATTTGCCGATAAGCCTTTTAACAGGACAGTAGTACTGTTCAAATTTTTAAAACTTCATGATATTTGATCATCATTTGAAAATTTTATGACAATATTATAGATATGTCAGGACCATCCACAAAAAATTTCAAAATTTTATAACCTCGTTTGTTCTAATTTTCATTCGGTTCAAACTTGCCGGTCAGCGTTTTATCAGGATAGTAGCAATGTTTGAATTTTTAAAAATTTCTTAGATTTGATAATCACCTGAAAATTTAATGGAAATATATATGATGTGTCAGGAACCTTCAAAAAAAAATTCAAAATTTTTCGATATCGTTTGATCTATTTTTTGGTCAATGCAAATTCGTCAAAATTTCGGGGATTAGTAGTACCCGCGGGTACCCGAATTATGAAAATTATCCGGGTACCCGTACCCGACCCGTACCCGCCGAGTATTGCCGATCACGTACCCTACCCGAACCCGAATCTAACCTACCCGGGTATTACCCGTACCCGTATCCGTACCCGGCGGGTAGTGTAAAATAATTTTTCATTAGGGTAATTTTGCATCCAGTACGGGTACGAGTCGGGTATTACCCGACCCATTTACACCCCTAATGGATGGGGCGGTGGCATCCGGGGGGTAGGATCCACCCAATCATTGGGTGTTTAAGGCCTGAACTGTTTGCGTGTCGGCGTGCTGAACTTTGTATTAGAAGGAAATAACGTCGAACACAATCAGCAGAAAATGAAGATGAAGAAGACACGAGGAAAAGAGCATTTGGACACAAAGGTACTTATTTCCTAGCTACTCTGCACCGCGCTGCTAGAGTGACTGTTCTGAAAGACAGGCATTCCATTCCTTCCATAGCGTCCATGCACCAAAGGACGAGGAGCGAGTCAAGACCATTCCTCGACTGCTTGATTGCCCGTTCCCTCGATCGTAGCCACTGCCCACTAGTCCAGCAACGGGCAATTTGCCACTGGCATCAGGATCCGTAACCCGGCCATTCGTAGAGCACGTCGCCGGAGGAAAAAAAAAACTCTTTGGCGCCATATGCCTTATAGCATCTCTTGCGAAAGTTAGACATATGGTAAGTACATATCTCAAAGTAACTGAATCTTCTCTTTTCTCCAATATATACTATGTGTCTTTATTTCAAAAGATACGCTATAGATGCTACATAGCACCTAGTGTTGTGCATTTTTTTCCATGGCCGGAACCTCTGCTTCCATGAGCAATGAACGAACAAAAGATCCACCGTCTCTTCTGCAAAGCCACACAGCTTACAAGGGCCATGATTTAGCAAACTGTTGGCACCAAAAACGTGAAGAGGGTTTCTGACTTACAACACACCGGACGAACGCCGGGTTCAGTTTTGCGCGAGCGTGCCAATCGATTTGACCCTGCAATCGATAAGGGAAGTAATGTGAAATTCGATCAAGCCGATCCTCGAAGCGAATCGGCTAAGAATCAAGAATCAGCCAGAAAGCCGATCAGAAGGGTAACTAGATTAGCCGATTAAGGCTAATCCGAGGTAAAAGGTAGATCGATTCTGAAAAGGCGATGCGCAACAAGACAGAATAAATCAAACCTGAAAAAAGCCAATGACGATCAAACAATCGGCGATGCGCAACTTTATTTGATCGATGTCGACTTACAGAGGAAAGATTACAATGCTAAAAGACTAAGAACTATGGAAAGCAAAGAAACTGGTAGATGTGTTGATTCTTGTGGATGCCCTTCCAAGCAGCCCTAGCGCGCCTTATATACCAGTCAGCCGATCCGAGTTCTGATCCAATACGTCAATGAAATCCGAATCGGCTTTGTAATTTCCTATTTGGACTCTGTTTCCAAATATCATCCATATGTTTATCCAAATCTTTTAAGGCGCTTCGTGTTGTATCCAAACTCATGCCTTTCTGCCGATCCTTGTCGTGGTTCCCAAAAATTGGTGCAAACATATGCCCCCCATTTTTGGAAGATAACTTGTTATCTTTCAAAATATATCGGCTTTATCATCCATCGACTACCTCATTGTTGGTTTAGGAAACTGTGTCAATAACTGCTGCGCCGTAAAATCTCAGTGTGGTTTAATGGCAGGTGTCGCCTCAAATTCGCTTCCCGCCACTTTTACTTTTCACCGCGCTATATATATGCGGGACCCCCACGGTCATTTTCACGCTTTCCTGCTCTCGAACCTCCTGCAATCGGCTTTCACTTTTCGATCGGCTCTCCTGCTCCAAACTTCTGTACCAGCAACCAGGCCTCCTTTCCCTCAATCGGCTGAATGGATCCTTCTCAGGTACTGATTCCGATTCCTGAAAGCGAAGATCAATTCTATCTAGGGCCAATAGAAAATATGACTGCCGACACAGTTATTAACAAGGAAATTCCTAGACTCCCTTTGTCGGCTAAAGGTTATAACATAACAGAGTGGGGAAAAAGCTTTAGAGCTTGGCCGACGGCTCTCAAAGGTTGGAGAAGCTGGTATATCCGAGTATCGGCTCAAAAGAGGTCTGAATGGGAAAACATGGGCATAGCTGAATGTCTTCCGCTAAGTCTTGCAAATCCTGAAGCCAACGAGCCCTTGGTGGCCACGGCCTGTTATTTCTGGTCGGACACTCTTAATGCTTTCCTTTTCCGAACTGGCCCCATCGGCCCAACCCTCTTAGACATAGCAGAACTTTGTTGTCTTAGACCAGATGGAGACCAAATATCGGCTTTCAGCGGCAAGCCAAGATATAGGTTGATCCGGTCAAAAGGTGAGGGATGGTCCAAATATATCAAGCACAATAACAAGGTCAATGGGCTTGTATCGGATGAAGAACATGTAGCTTTCTTAAACCTATGGCTGGATCGGTTTCTCTTCTGTGGAGCTTTTCTTGGGCCAACTCAGGTATACCAATACGTGGCAGAGCAATTAGTGGAAGGCCGTCGGCTCGCGCTTGGCAAGATGCTTCTCGGAGCAGTGTATCAAATGATGCATATTATCAGAAGTCGGCTTTTCTCCGGTTTCGCTCAGTTCGTCGTCGGCAATATCGGTGGTCCGTTGTGGTTTATCCAGCTCTGGATATATAACAAATTCAGTCGATCACTTATCTCCGAACCCCTAGAAGACTCGGCTTTCCCCCGCGAGGACTATCCCGAAGGCACCACTCCGCAGTATAGAGCCAGTCGGTCATATGGGGAGAGGCTGGTAATGTGTTCCAGCGGCGACACAAAAATCACCCCAGCCGATTTCAAGAAATACTTGTTCTTTTTCCTAAATTTGGACAACAGAGTTTTCAATCAACAGGACTTCTTCCCTTATAGTAACGCGGTCGATTTTCAATGGCCCTCCTTCCTTGATCTAGATGCTGATAGTTCTTCAATGTCAGCATCGACCATAGAGTTATATCGGATTTTTATTTCTCCTTGCATCTTCCATGTCGGCTTGAACTCCCGTAATAGGACTTTCCAGCCTTCATACGAGTTCTATCATCCCTCTGTGTATGCCCGCCAATTGGGTTTTGGCCAGGTGATACCTAGTTTCCCTCTCCTGGATCGTCTTCAACCAAGATCCAAAGTAAAAAACACCGTTCAAGCCGAACTGCTTCTAACACTAGCCGATGAACTTCAGATCACTTTCTTGCCACATTTCTTTCTAAACTCCCGCCGAGCCGGTCATTTTTCGACCTGGTGGGCGCCTATATCAGAAGCCCTCTATCTGGACCGTACACCGTCGGCTATTATAGAGAAATTTTTACCAGACTTTCATGAGCCGACGGTAGTTTCTCCTAGCAGCAGCAGTTCGAGCGAAGACAGCTCGGATTCTTCCAGCTCGTCGGGTTATACTAACTCGTCCGTAGCCGTAGAGGTATCGGCTTATTTTCAAAAGTTTTTATGCCTGCATATTTTGATCCCTCCTCTCTTGATCATCTAAACATTTTACTTTCTACAGGATGCTGCTGTGGGAAACAAGGCTATCATTGACCCATCGGCTGGTGGGTCCAAAGGAAAACGTCCCCATCAATCGACAGGCCTGACAGGCTACTCGTCCGGTAATCTTGGAGTTCAAAGCCCATCTTTATCGGAGATTGAGAAGGGAAAAAAAGCCCAGTAAGTCCTTTATTATAGCCGATAAATAGTTCTTGCTTATATCCTAACTCATCCCGTGCTTTGTTTTGCAGAAAAACCCAAATCTACCAAGGTTCCAGCCAAGAGACAGCGCAAGGAACAAAGCGCCACTAGCTCTCTTCGTCTGTCGGCTTTAAGCGCAGTAAGCACTATTTCTTTTTTACGTTTTTAAAGGGTTACCAGCCTTCTGTGTTACTAAACGTGTTACCTCCTTTTCAGCCGACTGCATCAGTTCAGGTGGCCGGTATCCTAACTGAACTCCAAGGGACATCGAACCGGTGGTGCTGATTTCGATCTCGGCTTCAATTTCACCGCTGTCCCATCAGCCACCCTTACACCCGATGTTGCTCCGGACGACTTGTCCAGTCTTCTCGGATTCACTTTGGATGAATTGGTTGATCCAGAGGTTATGGTGACGGACAACTATCCCGAAGACATCCGAAAAATCCTTGACGTGTCTATGAAGGCATCGGCTTCGGTGGTCAAATCGGCGCCCAACATGCAGGAAAAATTGAATCGGCTATTTTTCGAGATCACTCAGCCTGAAGCCTCAATTTTGGCCAACTGTCAACCTATCCGCGACGCAATGGCTGCTGTTGAGGCCGATCTTCCAGCCGCAGCTATGAGCGCTCTTCTGAATGTGTGTCATTTAGACGAGAAGAAGGCGGAAGTCGATGCGGCCAACTCCAGAATAGCTCGGCGCCAGGCCCAAGAAGCAGATCAACATCTTTTAAACAAGTTGATTGCTGAAGCAAAGGCCGAGAAAAAGAAATACGATGATACTGCAGCGTCGTTCATGGCCGCCAAATCTTCCGCTCAAGAACTGGAATCGACTAAAAAGCGGCTTGAGGAGGAATTGGCTAGAGTGAACCAGCAGTTGGCTGACAATCTTGCCAATACCAGCGCGATGGCCCAAACCTTGAAAGACCAGAAGATCAATATTGGCCAAGCTGTTGCACGGGTTAAGGCTCAATCGGCCAAGATTGTTCCAGTTCCTGGAGATGCTAAAGCCGATGAAGATCTTGTTTATGGTATCACAGAAACTTTGGGCAAGGCCGCTGCTGCGCTGTCTGGTCTTGGTGCTAGAATCCCGGGGTCTGGATTGTAAATCTATCAGTGTCATTAAAACGGTGTTTTTGCTTGCTACTTTTTGTAACACTTTTAATCGGCTGTTTAACCGATTATTTTTATTTGGTCGGCTGTTTAACCGATTTGTTTCCAAATTCTTTGCATTGTATGTCTAATTACGCACCGATCCAAACGCTAGGGTAGTACTGCTTTAGATACTTTCCGTTGATCGCCTTCGGTAATACTGACCCTTCAAGTGTTTCGAGAATATACGCGTTTCTGCCAACAAGACGGTTTATCTTATACGGTCCTTCCCAGGTAGGTGACCATTTACCGAATCGATTATCCTTAGACCCGATCGGCAATATTGTTTTCCAAACTAAATCGGCCTTACTGAAGGACTTTGGCACAACTTTCTTGTTATAAGTCCTTGCAACTTTTTCCTTATTCTTTTTAAGCCGATCTAGAGTAACTAACCTTAACTCCGCCAAATCGTCCAGATTATATAGCATCAACTCTTTATACTCATCGGCCGATAGATTATTCTGCCTTACTATTCGTATCGACTCAATATTTATTTCCACGGGTAATACGGCCTCCTGGCCATATACCAACTGATACGGCGATAATTTAGTTGATCCGTGAAATGCTAGCCGATAGGCCCACAAAGACTCCGATAGTGTAGAGTGCCAAGTTCGAGGCTTTTCATCAATTTTTCTTTTAATCAGCTTGATCAAAGTTTTGTTAGACGACTCGGCTTGTCCATTGGCTTGAGCGTAATATGGCGATGAGTTGAGCAATTTGATACCCAGGCCCTCCGCGAAACTTTTAAAATCGCTAGACATGAACACGGTTCCTTGATCGGTCGTGATAGTCTGAGGAATACCGAATCGATGGATGATGTGTTCGTTAACAAAGCCGATAGCTTCTACACTGGTGACTTTTTTAAGCGGAACGGTTTCGACCCATTTTGAAAAGTAGTCTGTTGCTGCGAGGATAAACTTATGGCCCTTGCTTGATGTCGGGAATATTTGACCGATTATGTCTATACTCCATCCCCTAAACGGTCATGGCTTGATAATCGGATGTAAAGCCGATGCTGGTGCAATTTGCACATTTCCAAACTTCTGACAACTTTGGCACCCTTTGTAATACTTGAAACAATCCTCTAACATTGTCGGCCAAAAATACCCGGTCCGTCTTAGAATCCACTTCATTTTGTAAGCCGATTGATGCGCACCGCAAATTCCTTCATGAACTTCACCCATGGCCACCTTTGCTTCCTCATCGCCTAAACACCGCAGAAGCAATCCTTCCAATGTCCGATAGTATAGCTCTCCTTCCAACACTATATATTTCAAAGCCTGCTGCCGAATCTTGCGAGTGGTGGGCTTGGATGGGTCTATCAAGTAGGCTTTTATTTCGGTTCTCCAATCGGTGACGTCAATGCATAGTACTGCTTTGTCAACCAAGTCGAACGTTTCATGTCGGCTGTATTCCCTATAGCCTGACGCTGCTTGAGCTAACGTATTGGCTTTGTCATTCATTTCTCTAAGCACATGGCCAATACGAAACGATGTAAAGGAGTCTATAACTTCAAGGCAATGCTCCAGATATTTTGACAACACTTCATCGTTACATCTAAATTCTCCTTTAATTTGTTGTACCACCAGCAATGAATCACCGTAGGCCTCCACATTACTCACTCCGATACTTTCCAATAATTGGAGTCCCTTAAGTAACGCTTCATACTCGGCTTGGTTATTAGAGCATCGGCCATTGAGCCGATAAGCGAACTCTGTACTATACCCTTTTGGCGAAATCAATACAACGCCTATCCCGCTCCCTTCTTGGCAAACCGATCCGTCAAAATATAGCTGCCAAGGAGCCGCGTCGACTATCCCTGCCATGGTATCATGCCCTGTAATGAAATCGGCTACGGCTTGACCTTTAACAGCTTTAGCCGATTCATATTGCAGATCGAACTCGGTTAAGGCATATGCCCATTTCTCAAGTCGTCCTCTCAAAATTGGCGCAGACAGGATATATTTGATGATATCGGTTTTGCATACTATTATACAGGTTGATGCCAATATGTAATGCCTAAACTTGGTGCAGGCGAAGTATAATGATAAACATAGTTTTTCTATATAAGGGTACCTGATTTCAGCTTCCAAAAGTCGACGGCTGAGATAGAATATCACGCGCTCTTTGCCGTCGACTTCTTGCGCCAACACGACCTCGATAGTTTCCTTTTCAGCCGATACGTACAGTTTGAAGGGAATCCCTTTCTGTGGTGCGGCCAGGACTGGTGGCGACGCCAAGTATTTTTTGATGTCATCAAAAGCCTTTTGCTGATCGACTCCCCATATGAAATTCTCATTATCCTTTAATTTTAATAATGGCGTAAAGGATTGAATTCTACCAGATAGATTTGAAATAAATCGTCTTAAATAATTAATTTGGCCGATCAGCTTTTGTAACTCGTTCTTGCATGTCGGCGGCTTAGTGTCTACTATGGCCTTAACCCTTTTCTGGTTGACTTCAATACCTCTTTGATGAACCATGAAGCCGAGGAACTGACCAGCCGACACACCGAACGCACATTTCAAGGGGTTCATTTTTAACCCATGGGCCCTAGTGTTTTTGAATACTTTTTCTAAATCAGCTAAGTGCTGGCAGTCATCTTTAGATTTTACCACCACATCGTCAATGTATATTTCAACAATACGGCCGATTAGATTATGAAAAATCAAGTTCATGGTGCGTTGATAAGTGGCACCTGCATTTTTTAAGCCGAATGTCATTACAGGCCATTCATATAGCCCTATCGCGCCAGGGCATCTGAAGGCAGTTTTGGGGACATCGGCTTCCGCCATGAATATCTGGTTGTATCCAGCATTTCCATCAAGAAAACTGATAATCTTATTACCTGAGGCAGCATCGATAAGCATATCGGCTATAGGCATTGGATATTCGTCCTTTGGCGTGGCTTTATTTAAATCTCTGAAATCGACACATACTCGAAGCTTACCGTTCTTTTTCATGACAGGGACAATGTTGGAGACCCACTCAGCATATCGGCAAGGCCTTATGAATTTGGCCTCTAGCAACCTTTCAATTTCTTCTTTTATCATATCATACAATTCATGATTAAAACGTCGAGGTGGCTGCTTATATGGCCGATAACCTGGCTTGATAGGCAGCCGATGTTCAACTAACTGTCGGCTTAATCCGGGCATTTCATAGTACTCCCAAGCAAAACAATCCCTGTATTCTCTGAGTATTTTAACCAACTTATTTTTGTACTCCCGATCTAAATTTGCACTTACAAAAGTTGGTCTTTTTCTATCTCCTTCTCCTATATCGACTTCTTCGAGCATATCGGCAGAAGTGAAACCTTGACCCAATTTCTCGCTTTGGAAGTCTTCAATGGCTTCACACGAACTTATCATATGCCGATAGTTCCTTGCTCTGTCTTGTAGAATTTGAATCATTTTTGACTCCATCTTCTCAAGATTTCGCTCTTAGATCAAACGTGTTCGGCCCGACAGCGATCGGCGAAACCCGATTTCGATGCATATGAAGTCGCAATGCCTAGTGCCTTACCCGATATGCATTCTCGCTTCTTCATGTGACCAATTTGCATTGAACTAGCTATGGCAATATGAGCCGATGTATCGGCTGAGACAACTTCAACTTCATCTCCGTCCCATTGTACGAGAAGTTGGTGCATTGTCGAGGGGATACAACAATTGGCATGTATCCAATCTCGCCCAAGAAGTACACTGTAATTCCCTTTGGCCTCGGTCACAAAAAACGCGGTCGGCAAAGTTTTTCGGCCGACGGTCAACTCCGTAACCAACACTCCCTTTGCTTCAGTGGGATCACCTGTGAAATCATTAAGTACCATATTCGTCTTTATCAGGTCTTCATCGGTTTTTCCTAGTTTCCTGCAGGTGGTGAGTGGCATGAGGTTCACAGTGGCCCCTCCATCAACGAGCATCCTGGAAATCGGCTTTCCATTGATGTATCCTTTCAAGTACAACGACTTGAGATGCCGATGGGGATCCTAAGGCTTTTCGAATACAGCATCTTGTGCGCCCAAGTATAGTTGAGCAAATGTGTCTTTAGCCGATTCAGTTTTAATTCTGAACTCAGCTGGCAGGGTGAACACCATGTTGATATCCATGGGGGGTGTGTCATCTCGAATCATTGGTGACAGCAAATCATCTGAAGAATCTGATTCATCGTCGGCTTGTTGTTTTTTCCTCCACTCCCTCGTAACAAGTTTCATTGGCTGCAACTCATTAAACGCTTGGTCCCTCTGTTTCTCTTCTTCGGCTTCTCTTATTTCTTGCGTTCTTAGACGTTGAAGTCATCTGCGTTGTGATCGGCTAAGTCCAGTCGGGCACCACCTGGGTTTAGGTTCCAATGACTTACGGATTTTGCCGACCAAGTTTTCTGTCGGCTCTTTTTCCTTGCCTTGCTCTGGTGAGCCCAGTCTTTCTTTTATCGGCCTTCTATAAGTTGGTTCGTTTTGATCCACCATTGGCCTGAACAAGCGCTCTGTCACCAACCGTCTCGGCCGATCTTTCTGCGGATAATGATCCATGGGGCATGACCTTGCAGATGGTAGTGTCATACCCCTTTCCCAACAGAACCGCCAAAAAGGACATCTCTGGTGAGCTTGTTCCGCGTTGTCTGGCCGATACCAATTATTGGGCCGAGACATAGTGTTTGGTTGATGTGATTCATTTGGTTGACGAAACTGCTGCTTCTGCCGATAGCTCATCCTTTCATATTTTTCAAGTAATTGTGAGAAGGTAGGCTTGGGCTTGAACGCTGGTTTTCGCGGTGGAGTTCTTTCAGCTTTGTACCATCGTCCGACTTGTAATTCCCCTTTTGGCTTCACGGTCCTAGAATTCTTTTCGTCTCGATCGGCTTCAATTTGAAGTGAGCCGATTGTTATCTTCAGCGTTTCTCCTTGTGAGCTTGACTCTATGTCGACTTGCCGCGCCACTCTGGGACTCTCGTCGACAATCTGCTTCCCTTTGCTGGAGCACTGGACCATGTTAATTGGGAAAGGGTTGACATCGACTTCCATGGCTGGCTCTTCCGCAAACTTGAGCCGACCATCTTCAATGGCGGCTTGTATCTGCTGCCGAAAGATATTGCAGTCGTTAGTGTTATGGGAAAAAGAATGATGCCACTTACAATATCGTCGTTTCTTGATCTCATCGGCTGAAGGTATGGTATGCCCTTCAGGTAGTCGTATTAGTTTTTCTTGTAACAACATGTCGAATATGCGGTCACACTTGGACACATCAAAAGCGTATTTAACTTCCGACTTACTCCTAGTCGGTTTGAGCCATGAACAGACAAGTGGTTTTTTAGATCCCTTTATCCATTCGGCTATATTCACATATGCTTCATCTTCAGAAGTCTCACTTGAACTATATTCAACCATGTTTATTTTAGCTTTATCTTTCCCGTTGCCATTTAACCTAATTTTATCCTTGAATTCTTTACTCAAATATCGGCTTTCCTGTGCCGACACACGATGGAGCAGGTGACTTAAATCAGTGAACTCCTGTCTAGCAAATTTTTCTTTCAGTGGGGGAACTAACCCTTGAAAGGCTAAATCGGCTAGTTGGTTATCAGGCAATACTACACTGAAGCAGCGATTTCGCACTTCTCTAAATCTCCTAATGTAATCCAAAGCCGATTCACCAAATTTTTTACGGATAGCACTCAGGTCTGAAATTCTCAACTCTAAGCTACCGGAGAAAAAGTATTCATGAAATTGACCTTCTAAATCGTTCCAAAAATGGACCGAATTTGGAGGCAGATTGGTAAACCAAGTGAAGGCAGTCCCTGATAGAGACAAGGGAAAAAGCCTAATCTTTAGCCCATCGGATCGAGCAACCGCCACATTGAGCGATAAATCTTCCAACATGCTCTAAAGTGGTGACTGAATCATCCTCTGAAAACTTCGCAAAATCGGGAATCCTAAAGTTATGGGGATATGGCATGCGGTCAATGTAATCTGGGTACGACTTTCTGAAGGATCGATAAAGTCGCCTAGAGGGGGGGTGAATAGGCATTAATAAAATTTAAATCCTAATTAGCAGCGGAATTATCGGAATATCCGACTTTGATATCAGACTATCCGATTTATATCGGACTATCCGATATGACAAGTCGGACTATCCGATCAGAGCGTAATAAACCCTAAAAAGTAGATCTGAGAAAGTAGAGAGGCTAGATTTCTACCAAATGAAATTTCTGAGCCAAATCAACTACCAGAGTATTAGATCAACCAATAACTACAGCAAGTAACTACCAAACACTTGAATCCCCCAAAGATTTGATCAAATCACAAAAGGGGACAAGAGAATAAACTCACAAACCAAAGTGAGGCAACGATTTTTCCCGAAGTTCGGATCTTTGAGGAGATCCTACGTCTTCGTTGAGGAGGCACAAAGCCCGGGTCCCTTTCGACCACGATCCTCCCGGTGTTGCACAAAGCACTCGCCGGTTCACTTCTTGATCCCTTTCCTTGCGGAGGTGGAATCGACCTTCACAAACTCCAGTGACTTCCCACACGAGATCGGGAGCTCACCGGTGACTCCTAGCCGCCTAGGAGACCTCAATCTCCAAGAGTAATAAATGAAGTGTAGATCCACTCTTGAAAATCACCCTAGTGCTCAAATGGACTTTCACGGTTTTTAACAAAGCACTAGAAAACACTTGCCCAAATCTCTCAACAAATTTCTCAAAGAAGGACTCAAGAGAGAGAGCAAGATTGACCAAGAAAATAGCAAGAGGAGAGTTAATGCTCAGTACACTGGGTTGGTGAAGTAAATGAGGAAGAGAGTGGGGTATTTATAGCCAAGACACAAAATATAGCCGTTCTCGCGTCAGGTCGGACCCACATCGGACTATCCGATGATATACATCGGACTATCCGATCAGTGCAAGTTTCCAGATCAACTCCACTCGAAAATTCAAAAACTGCTGAGAAAAAGCACACATCGGACTATCCGATTTCGCACATCGGATGTTCCGATGTTTCCAGAGAGGTTTCAATGAACTCAGCAACTTTGGAAAATGTCTAAGTGAATATCGGACTGTCCGATATCGCACATCGGACATTCCGATAATTCCAGAGAGTTTTTCAAAGCAACAACAATATCCAAAATCTTTCTAAGTCCACATTGGAGGTTCCGACCTTAAACATCGGAATGTCCGATGTTTCCCGAGAGTTCCAGTTCAAGGACTTAGAAAAATTTCCAGAATACATCGGATGTTCCGATATTTACCATCGGACAATCCGATGTTTACCGAGAGATCCAAGGAAAAGACTTAGAAAAAATTTCAGACAACATCGGACAGTCCGATATGAAACATCGGACAATCCGACTTTTCCCGAGAGATCCCAGACAGGCACCCACACTCACACCAGAAAATCCGATACTATCGGACTATCCGATATACACATCGGACTATCCGATATTATCAGACAAAATGAAAAACAAGGTGAGTGTTGTGCTTGGTGACTTCAAAACTTGTTTTGTAAAGGATGTTCATCGAGCACGTAGATCATTTCTAGAGCACCTATACCCATCTCTCTTGATAGTACGGCGATCCTATTGACTCAATAAAAATAAAAGTCTATGCTAGATCGATGCCGTTCTTCTTTTGACTTTTGAGGGTCACCATTTTTCGTAGATGCTTTCCTTTTGGGACTAACACTGCTTATCCACTCATTAAAGCCATTAGTCCCTTAATCGTTTGTCATTAATCATCCAAAACACAATTATGGGCCTAGATGCACTTTCAATCTCCCCCTTTTTGGTGATTGATGACAACACGATTAAGACAGGGTTGAAGTAATTGAATAATAATTTTGATAATGGACAAGATATACTGAGCTCCCCCAAAATGTGTACATTGGAGAATTGGGATGGAATTCAAATGCACAGATTTAAAGAGAAAAACATGAGAAGCTCCCCCTATATCTTGACATTCGGTAAAGTGGCAACAATAAAGATATGAATATGACGAAGATATAACAAAGCTAAGAGCAACGCTAAGAAGTAAAATATATCAAAGCAAAAAGTAATGTTTAACAACAACAAGTAAAGAAATCATCCAGCCAGCAACAGTGTCCATAAGTCATACTCGGAGAGGAACAGTGTCTTTTCTCTCCCCCTTTGGCATCAAGGCACCAAAAAAAAGGAGAAAGAAAGGGCAGCAAGTAGATCAGTCTTCCTCCTCGCTCTCGGAGCCAACATCGGATGCGTCGGGATCATCATCGGAAGGAGCAGCAACCGTCGGAGAGACGAAGGGATCCTCAGTGGAGTCCTCACTACCACTGGAACAAGGAAGACTGAGATGACGCTGGATGGACTTGAGCCTCTTGGTATTCTTCTTCGCCATCTTCACCAGGTACTTGAGAACACGATCAGTGGAGGAAGGAGAAGACGGCGAGGGGACAGCGGGAGCAGCTGAGCCGGAGCGAGTTGATATTGCAGGACCTGGGGCTGGAGGAGCTTGAGGAGGTGCAGTCTTGATGGGCCTGATCTGCAGTCCAAGGTGCTTAGCATCACACTCAAACCTCGCTTTGGAGACGCCCAAAATCGCCCTCATGATATAGGGAGCAAAGCCACAGCTGCGCTTGGGGTCGAGGGAGTTGGCGTGAATTTCATTCCAGAGATAAAGTGATACCATGAATGGTCGTCCACCCGGCAGCATACGATGCAGAATATCGCGAGTGTAGGACAATATGTGGGATGCATCACCTTCCTTAGCGCGATGGTCTTGCGAAGGAGTCTGCACATGCAAAGAATCATAGGCTTCAAATTCTTTGTGTTGCCAGGCTCAAAAATAGAGTCTTCAATATATAGATCATTGAGATTGTCTGCAACCAAGGAGCGTTTATTGTGAAGGTCGTCCTTATCTATGCAATCTTCCGCTCTAAACCCCAACAGAGTACCAAAGCGACCAACAGACATCCAGTATTGCTCCTCTTCGGTCATCCAGGTCATAGTGTCATTGGAGATATGTAATGTGGCATAAAATTGAGCAATGACCTCAGTGTTCCAGTCCTGCTTCATGCCCATAATTCTCTTGATGCCGAGCCTCTCACAGGCTTCAATGACCTCATCAAAGACTGGGTCCGCACATGATTCCATGTAATCCCAATCCACCCACTGCATGTTCACAACAGGGTTCTTGCGAGGGAGAATGACAGTCTCATAAAAATCCTGTTGGAAGAAGGTCCAAAAGCGCAAGTCAGAAGATGAGCGCTTTCTACTGATATAGGGATCAGATGCCCTAGCTTTGGCGACCATCCCTGACTTTCCTTTGTAACTAACAACTGTCCTTTGATGATCTGATCGACGAGTGGGCTTGGACAACAGAGGATATAGAAGATCTTCTTCGTCTTCCGGAGCAGGACCTTTTTCTTTTTCAGCTGCGGTTGGGCCTTTGGAGGAAGAACTTTTACCCTTGCGGAAGGAGTAGGGGAGGAGGGCAAGAGGATCAAGACCTTGTCCACGCCGTAAATGGTAATCCTTTTTGCTTGGGATGCGTGACGACTTGCTTTTGTATCTACCAAACAGGATTGGGAGCAGATGGCGATCCACAACAGCACATTCTCCTCAGGCAGAGATGATGAAGAAACCGGAGGATTTCCTTTGCTAGCGATTGCCTTGGTTCGCTCACCGGTCGGAGTCTTTCGCTTGAATTGACCGGATGCATCAGTGTGAAGAGCCCTCTTCAGCTTCTCTCCCTTGTCATCACCGGCAGCCATGATGATCTAGAAGAAGTGATACCAATGAAGGATCGATAAATAAGGGAAACGGAAAGAAACTCACAGTTTTGCAATTCCCTGGAAACATCGGATAGTCCGATATTTTGGGTCGGACAGTCCGATAATAATCGGACAGTCCGATGCCAACTATCGGATAATCCGATATTTGCGGGAAAAATGCAAAACGTGATTTCTTGAAGATAGACCACGCATTTCACAACAAATTCGTGGGATATGCTCCTAGGGATAAAGGGAACGCATCTACCGAAGAGAATTGACAAAGGAATCACGGGAGAAGAGAAACCCTAGATCTAAATGAATTAGGTTACCTTGAGTTCAAAATCCGATGAGAGGATTGAATGAGGGAGAGGATCTCCACCAAGAGAGATCAAACCATGAGGAAGACCCTTGGAATGAAGATGATGAATCTGGGACTCCAAAATCGCGGAGGAGGAAAAACCAAGAGTTTTGGGACAAATGATGGAGTGAGAGAGACACAACCGCTCGGGCTTAACTTAAACCCCCCACATCGGATAGTCCGATAATGACATCGACGATTCGATGTGTGCGATTTCTGTATCGGACAATTCCGATATTCAACATCGGATAGTCCGATATGTGCATATTTACGTAAATCGGATAGTCCGATCCAAAAATCGGAAGGTCCGATATGTGTAAAATTTCAAAGACAATGAGAGTTAAGATTGAGGAAAGAGATGGAATGACTTAGAACACTTTTGCCGCCTCCCCACTTATGATCGCGAACACAGAGGCAATAGGAGCTGTGATCACAAGTGGCTCGACCCAACCAAATAATCGAAAACCAAATAAATTTTAAGAAAAGAAAAGGATTTTTGAAACTCATTTTGGTTGAAATCAACACGCAAGGCAAGTATGCAATCTCTCAAGCCAAGATCCGAGAATCTAAAATGTTTAGCCCACTTCTCAATTCACGTAATCTCTTTTCATCAAGAGGCTTGGTGAAAATATCGCTAATTGGTCATTTGAGCTCACATGTCAATCTCGATATCGCTTTTAGTGGAATGGTCTCTTAGGAAGTGATGGCTAATATCGATATGCTTTGTACGAGAGTGTTGGACGGGTTATTGGCAATTTTATGGCACTCTCATTGTCACACAACAAAGGAACGTGGTTATAGGTTAGGCCATAGTCATTTAGGGTTTGCCTCATCCAAAGCAATTGGCGCAACAACTCCCGTGGCAATATATTCGCCTCTACCGTGGATAGGCTACGAATTTTGCTTCTTGGAGGACCAAGAAACTAGAGATCTACCTAGAACCGACACGCACCGATGTACTCTTCCTATCCACCTTACAACCGGCGAATCCGCATCGAATAGCCGACTAGCTCAAAAGATGAACCTTTAGGATACCAAAGGCCGAAATGAGGAGTGTGCACTAAATATCTTAAGATTCTTTTTACGGCCATCATGTGACATTCTTTAGGAGCGGCTTGAAATCTTGCACACATGCAAACACTAAGCATGATATCGGGCCTAGATGCACAAAGATAAAGTAGGGAACCGATCATCGAACGATATACCTTTTGGATGACCGGTTTACCTTCTTTGTCGAGGTCTAGATGCCCATTAGCTTGCATCGGTGTTTTGATCGGCTTGGCGTTCTCCATTCCAAACTTCTTGAGCATGTCCTTGATGTACTTGGTTTGGCATAGGAAGGTTCCTTCCTTGAGTTGTTTGACTTGAAAACCGAGGAAGAACTTTAACTCGCCCATCATGGACATCTCAAATCTTTTAGTCATGATTCTACTAAAGTCCTTGCACAAGTGTTCATTAGTAGACCCAAATATAATGTCATCAACATAAATTTGACAAACAAATAGATCATTGTCAATATGTTTAGTAAAGAGAGTAGGGTCGGCCTTTCCAACTACAAACCCTTGATCGAGAAGGAAATCTTGAGGCATTCAAACCATGCTCTCGGTGCTTGCTTGAGCCCGTAGAGAGCCTTGTGTAGAAAGTAGACGTGGTCGATGACTTGGATCTTCAAAGCCGGCGGTTGTTCAACATAGACCATCTCGAGAGAGGTCCATTTAGGAAGGCGCTTTTCACGCCCATTTGGTACAACTTAAAATCGTGGTGAGTAGCAAAAGCAAGTAAAATTGAATTGATTCAAGTCTAGCTATCGAGCATAAGTTTCATCAAGTCCGGACCTTCGATTTGAGTGTACCCTTGAGCAACCAACCGAGCTTTGTTTCTAGTCACAATTCCATTCTCGCCTTGCTTGTTTCAAATACCCATTTGGTTCCAATTACGTTTTGCTTGGGTCTTTCGACAAGCTTCCATACTTGGTTTCTCTCGGTTGTTTAGCTCTTCCCGCATAGCCATCACCCAATCCGGATCTTGAAGAGCTTCTTCAACCTTAAGAGGTTCAAGTGAAGAGACAAACGAATAAAATTCACAAAAATTTGTAACACGAGATCTAGTGGTTACTCCCCTGTTAATATCCCCAAGAATGTTGTCGACGGGATGATCTCGGTGAATAATCTGATGGACTCTTGGATGATGGGCCGTTGTATTTGATTTTTGAATTGGGTCCTCATCGTCTTGAGTGGCATTTGATCCATCTTGAGCTTGCATTGAAGGAGTTGGAACATCATCCAACGGCGCATCTCGAGTTGGAGTGCGCGAAACTTCTTCTTGCTCATGAGGCCTTACTTCTCCAATTGCCAACCTCTTGATGGCTTCGTACGGAGGTTCCTCACTATTAATCATAGTACGATCAATTTGCTCTACTTGAGAGCCGTTAGTTTCATCAAACGTTACATCACGCGAGATTTCAACCACGCCGGTGGTGTTGTTGAAAACTCGGTATGCATAAGCATTAGACCCATATCCAAGTAAGAAACCTTCATCTACTTTAGGAGCGAATTTAGAAGACTTAGCCTTTTTGTTAAGGATATAGCATTTGCTACCAAAGACTCGAAAGTAGGAGACATTTGGTTTCTTGCCGGTTAAGAGCTCGTATGCCGTCTTCTTCAACAACTTGTGAAGATATAGCCGGTTGGAGCTGTGGCATGCGGTGTTGACGGCCTCCGCCTGCAATATGTCGGAGACCTTGTACTGCCAAGCATCGTCGCGCCATCTCGATGAGGGTTCGATTCTTCCTCTCGCCACCCCATTCGCTGAGGAGAATAAGGAGCCGAGAACTCGTGTTTGATGCCTTCTTCATCGAGATACTCCTCAACACGGTATTCTTGAATTCGTGCCGTTGTCACTCAATTCTCTTGATCTTCACTTCAACTCATTTTGAGCCCTTCTCATGAATTTCTTCAAGCTTCCTTGGACTTCGCTTTTGTCATGCAAGAAAAACACCCAAGTAAAGCGAAAAATCATCAACAATAACTAAACCATACTTGTTTCCACCAATGCTTATGTAGGCGATCGGGCCAAACAAGTCCATGTGTAGCATCTCCAAGGATCTCGAGGTGGTCATCACATTTTTCGGGATGAGTAGCTCCAACTTGCTTCCCCGCTTGACACGCTCTACACACCCTATCTTTCTCAAAGACAATATTCGTTAGCCCAAGGATGTGATTGCCCTTTATGAGTTTGTGAAGGTTCCTCATACCAACATGGGCAAGCCGGCGATGCCATAGCCAACCCATGCTAGACTTAGCCATTAAGCACGTTTCAAGGTTCACTCTATCCGTATTGAAGTCAATGAGATAGAGATTTCCCTTTAAACGACCCTTAACGGCTATTGAACCATCATCCCTCTTAATGACATCCACACCCTTATCACTAAACACACACTTGTAGCTCGCTTCACATAATTGAGCAACGGACAACAAATTGTAGCTTAATGATTCAACAAGCAAAACATTATTAATATGAAAATCATTTGTAATGAGAATCTTACCTAAACCTACCACTTCTCCTTTACCATTATCGCCAAAAATAATACTCTCACTATTTGATCCATTGGCTTCCAGATGCGCGAACATTGCCCTCTCTCCGGTCATGTGATGTGTACATCCGCTATCCAAAATCCAACTTGTTCCACCGGAGATGTAGGCCTACAAAAAGAAATTTAGTTTTTGCCTTTTGGTACCCAAACTTGGTTAGGTCCACGCACGTTAGCAACAAGTGATTTTGGTACCCAAATAGATCGCACATAAGAACCATTCTTGGGCTTACCCCCAATGTGATGAGCAACTACACGACCGATGTTAGTCCTCTTAAGTACATAGGATGCAAAGAATGTAGAGTGAGTTTTGTACTTAGAGTTTTCATTACTCTTAACAAATTGTATGGGCTTATTTAAGGGAGCAACCATAATATTGCTCTTTTTCCCTTTAGGTGGAGTATATCCAAGCCCATACTTCATATTGTTACCTTGTCGCTTACCTAGGAACTCCTCTAGTCCCTTACTTGCCTTGTAGGACTTTTGAAGTCCATCTTCAAGCAATCCCTTGAGCTTCTCATTCTCAAATGCTAACACTTGCAATGTCTCAAGGTTAGTTGCATAAGTATCAACATTAACGTCATAGCATCTAGCGATCCATTGCTTGTAGAAGGCAAAGAAGAATTGGAGTTAGTAGTTGAGATAATCGGAGGGTTATTCTTGAGATCAACAAGCTTCAACTCAAGAGTCTTGCAAGCGCCATTTGTCTTGGCAAGTTCCTCTTTAAGTGAAGCATTGGTGATCTCGAGACTGGTCACCTCGGATTTGATTAGTTTTGAATTCTCAACTAGTTTCTCATTTTTCTCTTTTTCAAAAGATAAGCTCTTCTCTAGCTCGCTATTCTTTTCTTTTTCGAGGATGAGCAAATCCTCTTGAGCCTCGAGAATAGCTTCCTTTTGTTCGACCACTTCCTCCAATTTTTCAATATCTTTTAAGAGCAAATTTAACTTATGAATATCAATGTTTTTCACAGACTTAAGCACGGTGTTAATGTCATCATCATCACTATCACTATCGTGCTCATCTAAGCAATCATTTGCAATGGAGGGAGTAGAGGTAAGTGTTGATACCTTGTGCCCCTTCGCCATGAGGCACATTGGAGCACCTTCATCATCATCGCTCAAGTTGTCGAAGAGGCCCTTCGATATTGTCGGTGTAGAGGGTATGGCGATGGCGACGGAGGCGATTCCACCTTCATTGTCGAAGTTTGATTCGGAGTCGGAGCTTGAGTCGGTGTCGGAGTTCCACTCCTTTCCAATGTAGGCACGGCCCTTGCCTTTGCACTTCTTGCTCTTCTCCTTCTCCTTGTCCTTGCCCCGATACTTGTCTTTCTTGTGTGGCTTCTCATCTTTACCTTCCTTATGCGGACACTCGGCAATAAAATGGCCGGTTTCCCCGCATTCATAGCACCTTCTTGTGGAATGTCTCCCCTTTGATTTTCTTCCATAGTTCTTTGAATGACCTCCTTGTTTGAAATTCTTCTTCTTAAGGAACTTTTTGAACCTTCGCACGAATAGAGCCATATCTTCATTTGTCAATGGACCACTAGACTCTTCGTCCTCACTTGTGCTTTCTTCGGCTTGGCGCACAACTTTGACAGCCTTCAAAGCGATGCCCTTTTTCTTCCCAGACTTAAGTTCTTCCACGACTTCAGCTTCCTTCACCATCATCTCGTCCATCATGAGCCGGCCAATCACATCATGAGGTGTCAAAGTGTCGAAATTGGGCCGGTCTCGGATCAACTGAACAAGGTTGCGGTTTGTAGGAGTGATCACACGAAGTATTATCTTCACCACGGCCTTGTCAGAAAGATCAGAGCAACCAAGACCTTTTGCTTGATTTACAAGCACCATTAGTCGGTCAAACATCTTGTTGTAAGACTCTCCTTCTTCCAAAGTGAACCGCTTAGCTCACCAATAATGAGCTCTATCTTTGATTCACCGAACGCTTGAAATCCCTTCATGACTCACTAGGAGTCTATCCCAAATGGCCTTGGCTTCCTCGAGTCCATCTACTCGGTTGAATTCAGAGTCACTCAGAGCATTGAACAAAGCATTTACGGCTAGGTCATTAAAATGTTGATCTTTGTCTTACGAGGAGTAAGGTTGTCTCGGATCCACGGGCTTGAAACCCGCTCGCACAATCTTCCAAATAGACGGGTGAAGTGATCTCAAGTGCATCTTCATCTTATGTTTCCACGCCGCATAGTGAGTGCCATCGAAGTGAGGCGCTCGACCGGAGGGCACGGAAACATATGATGAAGAGCCAAGAGAATTATAGTTAAGTGGAATTCCCATCCTAAGATCATCCCGTGCACCGAGTGCGGTGAGATCTTCGACAGACTTCACTGCTTTGCGACATATTGATTCTCCAGCGGTTAAGCCAAACTAAGGAGATTTGGCTCGATACCAATTGAAGGATCGATAAAGTCGCCTAGAGGGGTGAATAGGCGTTAATAAAATTTAAATCCTAATTAGCAGCGGAATTATCGGAATATCCGACTTTGATATCAGACTATCCGATTTATATCGGAGTATCCGATATGACAAGTCGGACTATCCGATCAGAGCGCAATAAACCCTAAAAAGTAGATCTGAGAAAGTAGAGAGGCTAGATTTCTACCAAATGAAATTTCTGAGCCAAATCAACTACTAGAGTATTAGATCAACCAATAACTCTGACAAGTAACTACCAAACACTTGAATCCCCCAAAGATTTGATCAAATCACAAAAGGGGACAAGAGAATAAACTCACAAACCAAAGTGAGGCAACGATTTTTCCCGAAGTTCGGATCTTTGAGGAGATCCTACGTCTTCGTTGAGGAGGCACAAAGCCCGGGTCCCTTTCGACCACGATCCTCCCGGTGTTGCACAAAGCACTCGCCGGTTCACTTCTTGATCCCTTTCTGCGGAGGTGGAATCGACCTTCACAAACTCCAGTGCTTCCCACACGAGATCGGGAGCTCACCGGTGACTCCTAGCCGCCTAGGAGACCTCAATCTCCAAGAGTAATAAATGAAGTGTAGATCCACTCTTGAAAATCACCCTAGTGCTCAAATGGACTTTCACGGTTTTTAACAAAGCACTAGAAAACACTTTCCCAAATCTCTCAACAAATTTCTCAAAGGACTCAAGAGAGAGAGCAAGATTGACCAAGAAAATAGCAAGAGGAGAGTTAATGCTCAGTACACTGGGTTGGTGAAGTAAATGAGGAAGAGAGTGGGGTATTTATAGCTAAGACACAAAATATAGCCGTTCTGCCCTGTGTCAGACCCCACATCGGACTATCCGATGATATACATCGGACTATCCGATCAGTGCAAGTTTCAGATCAACTCCACTCAAAATTCAAAAGCTGGCGAGAAAAGCACACATCGGACTATCCGATTTCGCACATCGGATGTTCCGATGTTTTCAGAGAGGTTTCAACGAACTCAGCAACTTTGGAAAATGTCTAAGTGAATATCGGACTGTACGATATCGCACATCGGACATTCCGATAATTCCAGAGAGTTTTTCAAAGCAACAACAATATCCAAAATCTTTCTAAGTCCACATCGGAGGTTCCGACCTTAAACATCGGAATGTCCGATGTTTCCCGAGAGTTCCAGTTCAAGGACTTAGAAAAATTTCCAGAATACATCGGATGTTCCGATATTTACCATCGGACAATCCGATGTTTACCGAGAGATCCAAGGAAAAGACTTAGAAAAAATTTCAGACAACATCGGACAGTCCGATATGAAACATCGGACAATCCGACTTTTCCCGAGAGATCCTGCACAGCACCCACACTCACATCGAAAATCCGATACTATCGGACTATCCGATATACACATCGGACTATCCGATATTATCAGACAAAATGAAAAACAAGGTGAGTGTTGTGCTTGGTGACTTCGAAAACTTGTTTTGTAAAGGATGTTCATCTGAGCACAAAGATCATTTCTAGAGCACCTATACCCATCTCTCTTGATAGTACGGCGATCCTATTGACTCAATAAAAATAAAAGTCTATGCTAGATTGATGCCGTTCTTCTTTTGACTTTTGAGGGTCACCATTTTTCGTAGATGCTTTCCTTTTGGGACTAACACTGCTTATCCACTCATTAAAGCCATTAGTCCCTTAATCGTTTGTCATTAATCATCCAAAACACAATTAGGGGCCTAGATGCACTTTCACTTTCTATAGCCTATTATCTTTCCTTTGGGCTGTAAGCCAAATTGATCTCTCAAAACTATGGAAATTTGATCAGCCCAATTAATATTGTTAGCCGATGAAACTAGGGTTTGGCCAATTATTTTGGGTAGTATCCTGCCCCCCGAGTGTAAACTCGGCCGGTCGGCTTGCTCTAGCCGATGGATGCTGCTGTTGCCATGATTCGTATCCATCGGCTCTGGCAGCCGTAACCTCAGGTAATGGAACAAACGGTTCTGTGTATGTGACTATTTTATATGGAGCCGGATTTCTAACTTGGGTTAGTCCTTGAGGTTTATAACTTCCATTTAATTCAATCGGCTGAGAAGCCGACTGGACGTAGTGAGTCCCTGACGCTGATGGGTCCAACTTTGCAGCGTCAGTATATGCATGAACATGAGTAACTGGACTCGGGCGGGGATTTGGTGGAGCCAACGTGGTGGGCTGGGTCAGCATTAATGAGGGTGCTGGTGCCGACGCTTTGACCGTGTTGGTGTCTGGAGCCACAGAATATACAGGGTACGTTGGGAGTGGCTGCAATGGGTCCATCAATCCCCCAGACGTAGCCAACTCTTGTGCAATCGTTTTTACGCTATTTTCTATCATCGGCTTTAAAGTCGTGACCAAAGCCGATGATTAATTAATTAATGCATGATGCACAGATTGTTCAATCATAGCAGATAACTCAGCTTGAGCTGGCATGTATCGGCTTACCGGAGTTGATGTGACGCCAGCTTCGCCAAGCGGATTCAGTGTTGGAAGTGCCATCTTCTGCGTCACTCCCCGTCGGGTTTTTTGATAGCAACCCAATATTAATTCCTCCAAGGCAGCTTTCCGATCTTCAATCTCCTTGCGCTGCTCTGGAGTTAAATCGTTCAAAGTGGGGACGATTATGGCTTCGGTGTTTACGTCGGATGGTGCGACAGATTTTCCTGCAGTCATCTTTATCGATCGTGGTCCCACCGGGCGTGCCAAAAATGTGTTGGCACCAAAAACGTGAAGAGGGTTTCTGGCTTACAACACACTGGGCGAACACCGGGTTCAGTTTTGCGCGAGCGTGCCAATCGATTTGACCCTGCAATCGATAAGGAAAGTAATGTGAAATTCGATCAAGCCGATCCTCGAAGTGAATCGGCTAAGAATCAAGAATCAGCCATAAAGCTGATCAGAAGGGTAACTAGATTAGCCGATTAAGGCTAATCCGAGGTAAAAGGTAGATCGATTCTGAAAAGGCGATGCGCAACAAGACAGAATAAATCAAACCTGAAAAAAGCCAATGACGATCAAACAATCGGCGATGCGCAACTTTATTTGATCGATGTCGACTTACAGAGGAAAGATTACAATGCTAAAAGACTAAGAACTACGGAAAGCAAAGAAACTGGTAGATGTGTTGATTCTTGTGGATGCCCTTCCAAGCAGCCCTAGCGCGCCTTATATACCAGTCAGCCGATTCGAGTCCTGATCCAATACGTCAATGAAATCCGAATCGGCTTTGTAGTTTCCTATTTGGACTCTGTTTCCAAATATCATCCATATGTTTATCCAAATCTTTTAAGGCGCTTCGTGTTGTATCCAAACTCATGCCTTTTTGCCGATCCCTGTCGTGGTTCCCAAAAACTGGTGCAAACACAAACCTCTTCGCTGCAGCTGATCGCCCGTCCAACAACGGGTCTGTGCTGCCAGGTGCCAGCCAAACAAAGAATTTGCGTTTCAGAAGCGCCCAGGCTTTCCAAATCAATTTCTATCTGAGCAAGGAGGAGGGAAGCACTCTCTATTATTTCGGAACGGCAGCGCCCAGCGTCGAGACCTCGCGCCCGCCCGTGCAAGCTGAGGAGGAGCGGGCCTTGATGACGATCAGCGAGCTCACGAACATGGGGCTCATTGGTCGGGACAACGTCCAGGACTTCCTCAGGAACAGGGTGTCCCCTCTGAGGAGGAGAGAACACCCTTTCTTCAAGGTCTCTGGGTGGCAAGATCTTAGCCGAGAGGCCGATTCTAGTAAGTCTCATGGTCTTGATTAGTTTCCGCTCTGCATGCACCATTTATGCCTGTGCTGACTCTTTTTGCTGATCGGTGGCAGCCCCGAGCTTCGACTGGGTGGATAAGAGGGTCGCCGAGATGTTCGGCACCCCAAAGGGCAAAGAGCTCAAGCACGGGCGGCAGGTCCCGAAGAATGTGCTCGAGCGGAGTGAAGTGGTAAGTTCTTTTACAATTCATGCTCGAGGGAAAGCGTCTCGAGCATCTTCTGATATCTCTTTGCTTTTGACAGGAGAAGGTCACTCTCGAAGCTGCAGTGGCCGACCTTAAGCCACTGTCGGGCGGCCAGGGGGTGCTCGTCCCCGCCGCCAAGAGCAAGAAGGCGAGGGGCAAGAGACAAGCTCCGCCCCCGCCTCCTACTCGGTCGACGAAGAGGCGAGCGACCTCGACCAAGAGTCCTCCGTGGCAGCACTTGGAGTTTGCCGATAGGAAGGAGGTAAGCGGCCTGGATGCCTGGATGAAGGATTATTCTGTGAAGAACCTAGAGCTGATCGCCCGCTTGCAACAGATCGCGGAGAGGGCGAGGCTGGTCGAGGAGGTGATGCAGGCCGAGCGCAAGGCGCTGGAAGGGCAGCTTGCCGAGCTCAAGGCCAAGTACGAGCAGGCTATCTCGGCCCCCCGGGCTGTGGAGCCCGAGGAGGAGGACGACAAGGATGTGGCGCCCCTCATAGCAAGGCGCGGGCGCTCGCGGAAGACGCTGGAGGTGGTCAACATGGAAAAGGTCGGCCCCCTCTTGGCGAGGATCAGCCACGCCGCGGAGAAGGAGGCCGAACTTGTGGTCGCGACGGCAGCCAACCCCACCGGAGATGACAGCGAGGAGATTGCCCAAGGTAGTCTTTGAATTCCATTTTTTTCTTCTTTTTCTTTTTTGCCCTTCGTTTCGCATGCCCTTATCCGAGCTAACCCCACTCTGTTGACGTGGGTGTGACAACTCCTAGGGTCTTTCCGGATTGCGAAAAAATATCTGACAAGATCCTTGATCGTGTCTTAGAGAGGGAGTTCGCCCTCCTCGCCGACCGCGTGATGAGCGAGGTCGTCGACCTGGCGACGGCGGACGAGCTCGTCGATGACCCTGACCAAGGAGCCAGGGAATTCCTTGCCCTGGAGGGATCAGCCCCCCAGGCCGTGCTCCTGGCCCTCCCGAGCACGGCGGACGCTCAGGAGGGGGAGGAAGGAGATCTCATGATCTTGGGCGAAAAGGCTGCCCAAGAGAGCACGAGGTCCTCGGGCGAACCACCTGCCCGAGAAAAGAGCGAGGAGCCCCTGAGCGTACAGCATGCTCGGGAGGAGGCCGTGCTGTCCTTGAGCGAACCACATGCTCGGGTGGACAGTGAGAAGACCCTGAGCAGACCAGCCGCTCAAGAGGGAGGCGCGACATCTCCGGGCGAACTGCATGCCCGGGGGGATAGCGGGAGGATCCCAGGCGTACTCCTTGCTCGGGAGGATGATGCAACGTCCCTAGGCGAACCGCGTGCTCGGGGAGACTCCGAGGAAATCCTGGGCGAACTCCTTGGTCGGGCGAAAGGCCAAGCTTCCTCGCCGAAGTCGCCCGAGGGAAACCTTGCGGATCTTGGGGCAGACATCGCCAAGATCTTCCGAGACAACCTCTGCGTGCGTCTTGGTCGGGTAAATATACTCCCTATCTTGTGATAGTTTCTTCTTTGGAGTCCGGGGGAGTGTATCTGAGATCCTTTTGTCTGCAGGTCCTTCAAAAGACCGTGAAGGACTTCGACTCGGCGACGGTTCCGCCCGAGGTCTTGGTTAAGCTGCATGCCGATCACGACGCCCAGGTGGCCGAGTTCGAGCAGCAGATAGACGACCTTAAGGCCAGAGATCTGTTGATCATGGAGAGGTGCCGCCAGGCCGAGCGAGATGCCACCGAGAAGAGGGAGAAAATTTGCAAGCTCAAGCTAGAGCTTGAGCAAGAAAAACAACACTCCCAAGTTCTCGAGTCAAAGGTGGCGGAGCTGGGTTGGGCTGCACGGGAGGCCATTAAGCTTGCTGATTATGGCAAGTAAGAGACGGAGCAGCTCCGCCAAGAAGCCCGCAAAGGATGGGAAGCTCGACGGAAAGTGCTCGACCTCGAGGCCAAGCTCGATGAAATGAGGCAGAAGCTCTCTGTGGCGCTCAGAGAAGCAAAGCCAGGGGCATAGAAAATTTTCTATCTTCTTTTCTTTTGTACTTCCTGACAATGTGAATAAAATATAGTTCCCCGCCCCCAAGACTTTGTCTCTTGTCTTGTGCCTTTGTTGTTTTTGTATCTTTCTGATTATCACCTGCAAATAACGAATGCGAGACAAACATACGAAAGATAGGCAAATAGGAGTATAAGTTAGAACGGAGCATGGGCGACACAAGCCCGAAAGATAGACAAAATAGAATCGTGAGTTAGAACGAGGCACTAGCGACACAAGTTTTGAGAAAAAACGTTAGTTCGGTAGCTCGTTCCTACTAAGCCCCTGCTGCGAATGAAGGTCGTGCACCTATGTTGCGAGCACGAGCTCGTTCGCAGGAGAGTTAGAAAAATGCGCGTTGCTCCCCCAACCAAGTCACCGATTTCTCCGAGTTGCGAGCATGGGCTAGGTCAGGAGAAGGGAATGCGCGAGGCCTCAACTTCCTTAGCGTCTTGAACTCATACTCCTAAGTTTGCAAACATAGCCTTGACGAGGAAGAACATGCGGTTGTCCATCAAAGCACGCAACGAGCAAGCACTAGCGGACCTAACTAAGACTCTGAATCGGCCAAGAGGGTGTCTACTTGCGATTGCGATCATGCAGCGAAGAACTATTGCGGATGATAATTGGCTTACAAAGACGGGCACCTCTGGCGGCAAGACTAGTGATCCGGTGCTTGCTGCGGCGCTTTGAGCGTTCTTGTGCATGTTAGCCAAACCTTAGAATAAGGATATTTGAAGCGAATGTTCCTGCCCGACGCGCTCGTACCATCACCAAGATCGTGAGGAAAAAGTATGCCCTTGTGCGAGACTGAGTTGGATTATCAACGGGTAGATACCTTGAAAGAATTCACAAAATCTTAGGAGTGACGGACTTCACGTGAGTAAAGGAACCGAATTTTTACAGGAAAAACCGTTGAGCAAGCGCAAAACATAAAAGTAAATGCGAGCTTAGATAAAGAACTTACGCAGCTGGTCACTATTCCAGGAGCTCGTGAGCATCCGACCATCTTCCATCACCAAGCAGACAGTCCCCAGACGTGCCATCGAGACGACCGTGAACAGACTTTCCCACCTGGAGGAGAGCTTGTTGGTCTTCGATGTGTCCTGAATTCGATGTAGGACAAGGTCGCCAACTTGCAAGGTTCTTGGCCGAATCGACTTGGCTACATGCCTACAAAGAGCTTGTAGGTAGACGGCAGATCGCAGCAGCGCCCCTTCGCTTGTCTCTTCAGTGAGATCGAGGAGACGCTCGAGCTCCTGGTCGACGCTTTTGACCAGGTGCACTCTTTGGGAACCCAGCACAATCTCGACGGGTAGAATGGCCTCTGCACCGCAGACGAGCTGGAAGGGCGTTTCGCCCGTAGCCCGGCTCGCCGTAGTGCGAACTGACCAGAGGACAGAAGGGAGCTTGTCCACCCATGATTTGTCGTGCCGGGTGAGGTCTTTGAAGACCCTCTTCTTGATCCCCTGAAGGATTTGGCCGTTTGCTCGTTCGACCGCTCCGTTGCTCTGCGGATGAGCTACAGAGGCGAAGCAAACCTTTGTCCCGATATCCTCGCAGTAGGCTTAGAACAATTCACTAGTGAACTGAGTGCCATTATCCGTGATGAGGTGATTGGGGACCCCAAAACGCGTCACCACGTTGATGCGAAAAAATCTCCTGGCTGCTTGAGCCGAAATAGTTGATACGGGTTTGGCCTCGATCCACTTAGCGAAGGTGTCGACGGCCACGAGCAAGAATTTGCAACCCCTTCGACCACGGTGGAAAGGCCCGAGTATATCGACTCCCCAGGTCAAGAACGGCCATGAGAGTAGGATAGTTTGGAGCACGTACGCCGGCTGGTGCGCCTTGCGGGCATGGAACTGGCATGCCCGGCAAGTCACCACGATCGCCCGAGCGTCGGCTAAGGCCGTCGGCCAATAATATCCCAACCGGAAGGCTTTGCTCACGAGCGTCCTGAAGGATGAGTGAGTTCCGCACAGTCCCTCATGGATATCTCTGAGAAGAAAGTTGCCCTCTTCCCAAGATATGCACTTGGATAAGACTCCAAGTGCCCCTCTGCGGTACAACGCGCCCTCGATCAATTTGTAGGGAGAGGATCGCCGTATAAGCCAGGAACGCTCGACTTCTTCCTCGGGCAGTGTCCCATGCGCGAGATATTGGATGAATGGCGTCATCCAATTCGCACCATGCTCGAGGAGGGAGCCGTCACCGCTCGTCTCCGATGCCTCCTCTACAGAGGGAATGGAGGGCTTGTATAGATGCTCGACGATCGCCCCACCAGGGGCGGGCATCTGAGAGGAACTGACTTTGGAGAGATGGTCGGCCAGGGAATTGTCCTTCCTGGGGATGTAGAGTACTTCAAAATTTCTAAAGTACCGCTCTATCTTCCTCACTTCAACCAAGTAAAGCACCATTGAGTTATCGGAACACTGATACTTTTTGTTAACTTGGTCGACGACCAACTGCGAATCGCCTCTTACAGTCAGTCGCTGGACTCTGAGCACCTTGCACGCTCGCAGCCCGGCCAAGAGGCCTTCATACTTCACCGCGTTGTTGGTCGCGGCGAAGTGCAATTGGATGACGTACTGGAGCTGGTCCCCCTAAGGGGATACTAGCACGATACCAGCCCCCGAGCATTCGTAAGCTCGAGATCTGTCAAAGTATATGGTCCAATGATCTGCTTCGGATTCCTTGGACTCGTCAGTGGTCGGGGATGGATTTGTCCATTCGGCCACAAAATCTGCTAAAACCTGAGACTTGATCGCCGTGTGAGCTGAGAAATGAATATCAAACTCAGCGAGTTCCATAGCCCATTTTGCTATGCGGCCACTAGTATCTTGATTTCTTAGGATCTCCCTAAGCGGAAAGTTGGTCGGAACTACGACCTTATAAGCCTGAAAATAGTGGCGTAGCTTCCTAGAAGCCATGAGTAATGAGTATAGCAGCTTTTGGACCTCAGGGTACTGCTCCTTTGGTCCATGCAAGGCTTCACTGATGTAATAAATTGGTCGATGTACTCCCTCTCTTTCGGCCGTCAGCACGGCGCTTACAACTTGCGGGGTCGCTGCCAAATACAAGAGCAGGTCCTCCCCCGACCTTGGTGTGGTTAAGAAGGATGGACAGGACAGGTACTGCTTCAGCTCTTCGAAGGATTGATTTGCTTCTTCAGTCCATGTGAAGCCGCGTGCTTATGAACGCTTTGAAGAAAGGCACCAGGCCACCTAATCGAGAGATGAAGCGACTTAAAGCCGCCATGCGTCCGGTCAGAGTCTGGACCTCCTTGATGCTGGTGGGTGGTCACATTTTCTCAATAGCTTCTATCTTCTCCAGGTTCGCCCCAACACCCTGCGGGCCGATCATGTAGCCAAGCACCTTGCCCGCTTTTACTCCAAAGACACATTTTTTCGGATTAAGCCTTATTTGATGCTTGTTGAGGTTACAAAAGGTCTCCTCAAGGTCGGACACATAACCCGAGGCGAGTTTCCTTTTGACCACAATGTCGTCTACATAGACCTCTAAATTTCGCCCTATCTGGTCTACAAAGGTCTTTTGCATCAAACGCTGGAAGGTCGCTCCAGCGTTCCTAAGACCGAAAGACTTGGTCGTGTAGCAGAACGTGCTGAACGGAGTGATGAAGGAAGTCTTCTCTTCATCCTTAGGTGATATACCGATCTAATGATAGCCCGAATAGGCATCCAGGAAACTCATCACCTGGGATTCCGCTGTCGCATCGACCAACTGGTCTATTCGTGGCAGCGGAAAATTATCCTTAGGACAGACGACGTTCAGGCCCGTGTAGTCGATACACATGCGCCACTTGCCACCTTTTTTCTTGACAATGACCGGGTTCGCCAGCCATTCCGAATGCTCGACTTCTCGAATGAAGCCGGCTTTGAGAAGTTTGTCGAGTTCATCCTGGATGATTGCTTGTTTCTCCGGGAAAAAACGCCTAAGCTTCTGGCGCACAGGCTTTTTATCAGGCCGAACAGCTAGCCTGTGCTCAATCACTTCCCTTGGGACTCCGAGCATGTCGGACGGTTCTCAGGCGAACACGCCCGCGCTCCTCCGGAGGAAAGTGATGAGGTCGAGTTCCTATTTGGGATCTAAGGAAGATCCCAAATGTACAACCTTGGTCGGGTCCGCACTGCATAGCAGCACTGCTTTGGTCTCTCCTCCTAGCTGGAGGGCAACTTTTGGATGGGACTTCTGCAGTCCTTGGTCAGGACCCCGCTGAGGCAGCTGCCCGACCATGTCGAGCGATCTCTCGTCAGAACTTCGAGCCGAGCTTGGGTTCCCTCTCTACTAGAATCACGCCATTGGGGCCGGAACCTTAGACACCGATATGCATGGTGCGTGGCGGCCGTGAACTTGGCGAGGGCTGGCCTGCCGAGGATGGCATTGTAGGCCAGCTCGAAGTCGACCACGTCGAAGGTGATCATCTCTGTCCGGAAGTTGCTCAGGTTTCCAAACGTAACGGGCAAGACGATCTGGCCGAGGGGTTTGACCGAAGTGCCCGGGACAATCCCGAAGAAGGGGACTGCGATACTCTTAATCTTGGATCAAGGTACCTACATCTCGTCCAGGACCCTGGCGGCTATGAGATCCAGGGAGCTCCCACTGTTGATGAGGACTCGCCCCACCATCGTGTTATTGATGGTCGGGTTCACGACCAGAGGGAGCCTTTGAGGCTTGGTCATTCCAAGGGGACAATCGTCCTTGGAGAAATTAATAGGCAACTCAGACCACCTGAGCTACTGGACGGGAGGCTTGCCTTGCGCAACATGGTGCACCTCCCGCGCCATCTCCTTCAAGTCCCTGCGGGACTTGTAGGCGGAGGAGCCCCCGAATATAACTACAATATGATTGTGGGGCTCCTGGTACTCCATATCTTCATCGTCTCCGACTGCGGGCCCTTTTCCCTTGGCCTGCCTTGCTCCAGATCGGTTTGGAGTTTGACAAGCTTAGCCTCTTGAGCCTCCAGCTGCTCGCGTTGCCGCTGGAGCTCCGTACGGCAGGCTTGGAGAGCCTCGGTGCGCTCGCGCTGGATTTTCGCCTCCCGCGCTTCGGCACACCGGGCGGCGGTTCCCGGGCTGACAGAGGTGGTGGCCGGGGCGTCCGGCCCCGCCATGTTGCACTCGCGAGGGTACAACACGCTGGAGGTGTGCTCCGCGTCTGAGCCGGAATCGAGGCTGGAGGGGCTCTCCAGCAGATCGTAGACGGAGGTCGGCAGACGGCCGACCGTAGCCACGAAGCGCGAGCCTACGGGGGGTGATGCCGCCATGTGCGCAGGCTCGCAGGGACCGCTACTAGAGGTAGCGTGGTGGTAGACGGACTCCCACCTTGGGACCCGCGCAGGGTCCCCAAGCCGAAGGTCACCGAGGGTGTGGACGATGGAATCCGTGCTCGGCGGGGCTCGTGTTCGCGAAGGGCGAGGATGAGCACGAACTCTCCCGCCGGGATGGTGATGAAGTCGAGGGAGCCGAAGCGGATCCAGCCCCTTGATGCAGATGCGTCGTCGTCGGTGAAGAAAGCCATCAAGGAGAAAAATGGGAATCCAAAGATCGCGAAGGTGACGCGCGAGCTCCCCTACCTGGCGCGCTAACTGTCGGTGTTTCATATAACCGGCAAGTAAATTCGTAAGTATAGGGGATCACGCGCTCCCTCTCCTCGAATGGTTAGACCAAAGAAGCCTCAGATTTATACTGGTTCTCCTCGGGCTGAATGTCCCTACTTCCAGTTCATGGTGGCGGTTTGAATTGCCCTGAGCTCGGAGAGCAAACAGGGATTACAAATGGAGGCTAAGGACAGGCCCTTAGCACTCGCTCGGGAAGAAGAAGTCGGGAGGGCTTTCCTAAGCCTGGCGCCGACCCGGGTCAGAGAACCCTGAGCGATCTAAAGGGGCGGTGCCAGTGAGTGAACTCGCGTGAGTACGTGTGAAGGAAAGAAAAATCTATCCCCCTCCTCCAAGGGCCCTGCCTCCCTTTATATAGGCCGAGGGGGCAGGTTACACGAGGATTTGAAAAAGAGACAAGGGATGCCCGTCAAGGCCCTAGTCTTTGGTCATGATGACGGCAGCTCTTCGTCTGGGCGACTGGTCTTGGTCATGATGACCGACAGCTCAATAGCCCCATACGGTGGGTAGACACAACGGGCGCGCTTTTCGAGGGCGATATTCGCCCTCTGAAGCGCTGTCGACGCCGACGCCTTGAAAAGATGGGTGCTTTAGCCGAGGCATATACAGTTGTTTGGGAAGGAACCGTCCGCCCCAATATTACCGTTCGTCCGGCGACAAGCGCCCGCCGGGGAGATGGCCGACGTGGCAGAGATTGTGGGGCCGAGGCTTGCGGGGACCCTGGTCGGGGTCCCGATCGGAGCCTGTGGTAGTACCTGAGGCGGGGTCGGGTCGGAGTAGGTGCTCATGAGGTGTCGACCTGGTCGGTCGGCCGGCGGCAAGGCCCGACCCGAGATTCGGCAAAGAACCCCTTCAAAGAAGGGACGAGGGCCATATTGGTTTCACCTTCAGCCCGGACTCCGAGGCTAGATAACTCGGAGAAATGCGATCTTGAAATAGATGTATACTTTGCTGTGGGGTATCCCTGGTATGGGTATTCGTCACTGGTGTAGACTCCTCAACTAGTGCTTCATTTTTGGCAAGACTAAGTACTTAAAACACTTAACAAGTAGTGTACAGAATACAATTGTAATAGAACTATATACAAGGCTTATTCAATGGAATAGCTAACACGGTTATTTTGCAATAGAACAGTATTTATAACTGAGTACGATAAATAGATTGAAAAAATAATTTACAGGTATTTCTCAAGTAAACATGACATTCAACCCTAAATCATGTTCCAAACTTTCCAATGTCATCCTGCCTTTCCATTCAAGTTTTTAGTTTATAAAATCTAATCCTTAACTATAATTCTCAAGCATTTCTCAATACCATGAGCACATATATCTGAATAGATTTTACACTTTACAGAGGTTACACGTTTTATCCACACGACATCAACATAACCTCCCCTGGGCCGCTTGCTCCCCATGTAGCAGCACCCAGCGGCTGATACGTGGCACGATCTAGTCCACCCAAGATCGATCGGATGGTTGCGAGCACGTGAGGAAGATCGGTGGGGTAGGACGATGAGGTCTCACCAGAGACAAAGACGATGACCAATGGTGATGTTTCGGCGATGTTTTCTAGCTGATCTAAAGTGTCTCGAAGTGAGGGTCTCGAATCTATCCTCAAACGTAGTGAAGACAGCTTGACGGTGGTAGAAAACAGTAAAACCCAATGGCGGCATGACAAAGAACAATGATAAGCTTGATCTCCCCAACGAACGCCTCACACACAACGTTTTCCAGGGCAGCAAATGCGATGCATTCTGATGATCCTCGAATGGGGTCCCTGTGGATTTTAATGCCTCGGTGCCTGTGTTCTTCCAACGGAGGAGTCCATGTTTGCAATGGCGATGGACTCCATGTTCGGACGGAGACGATGACCGGATATACGCCACGTGTCATGATGTAGAACCTTTCATAGCTCAACAACATAACCTCCTTTGTGCTCACCATAAATCTGAGCCATCCTTATCTAATAAAAGAAACTTGGGCGAGACCTCCACTTGAATCAATAGAAAGGAAACAACAAATTAGCAAAGGACAATAATAGAAAAATGCGGAGAGTCAAGAGTTTCTTATTAGTCAAATTTAAATTTTTTTCTTTAGAAAATAATTTTGGACACACCTAAGAGACAACCAGACTATCTAGGGCTAAGACCTATAGTCAATATAGCTCTGATACCACCTGTATCAGTATTTGTGTATGCAAATCCAAATCCTCTGTGTATATTGTACTAGTCCAGAATCACGCTAGTGCATACATGCTCAACATAGATGAATATCACAATCATACACAACGAAAACATAATAAAAAACTACATATATTAATTATAATCTATTGAATGACCTTATGGTCAACCTACATGAATATGCCACGTAGGGCTAGACTAAGATCAATAAAATGAATTTAAACTACACTGGAATGAAAAACGTAGATGACCCCTTAGTATACTACAGGCAACTAACAAGGCTCGCACCCTAAACCTTCGTCTTCTCCTGGTACCCTTCCTCTAAAGCTGGTGTAGACTCCTCAACTAGTGCTTTATTTTTAGCAAGAGTAAGTACTTAAAACACTCAACAAGTAGTGTACAGAATACAATTCTAACATAACTATATACAAGGCTTATTCCAATAGAATAGCTAACACGATTATTTTGCAATAGAGCAGTATTTATAACTTAGTACGATAAATAGATTGAAAAGATTATAAATAAATAACAGTAATAAGTAATTTGCAGTTATTTCTCAAGTAAACATGACATTCAACCCTAAATCATGTTCCAAACTTTCCAATGTCATCCTGCGTGAATCAAATCCGATGACCACGAATACCCAACCCAATGCGTGACACGAACTCCAGCGACCTGAATCAATCACAGCCATTGGATCAAATCCGACGACCATGAATACCCAACCCAATGCGGAAACATCCCAACCGCACGATCAACAAGCAACGGCCACGGATCTTGGGTTTTGCGGAAATAGGCCAAGAGGTAGGTCGAACTGGGCTAGACTGACAAACATAGTTCTGGGCTAGGCCCAATACTATTCTAAGCATTTTTCAAAGATTTTTTATTTAAAATAATTTCCAAAAATAAATTAAACCAAAATAAATAGTAAAAATATTATAAAATTTTTGAAAAATTCTAGAAATATTTTGAGACATTAGCAACTCAATTAAATTTTTTTATGAAAACTTTATTTAAAATTTCTTAACATTTAAATAATTTTCACAAAAAACCATATTAAATAACAATAAATAAATCCAAATAAATTTTAGAAAAATCAAATAAATTCATAAAATCCATATTAAATCCAATAAGACGCACGATGGCTCGATTGTGTACTGTTCATGGAACGGAAGATAGGCGTGTTGGGCCCGAGCGTCGGCCCAGGAGAGGGGCGCGACTAGCCAGGTCGGTGGTGGTTGTGGTGGGCTTGCGAGTAGGGATGGCAACGGGTCCGGGTACCTCCGGGTCCAACCTCCGTGGACCCGGACCCGAGACCAATTTGGACCCGGACCGACCAAATCATCACGGTCCAAACTCGGACCGGACGGACGAACCGTTACTAATGCTAAATGTTAATCAAAGGGAAGCAGATGACTAAATTCGGACTTGCGACTTATGCATCATCTAAGCTCCACAATCCCAAGTACAATGATCCCTTTAAGACTTCTTTTTTAGGTTCTCATCCCTTAAACCGAGAAGTAAAATAACTGAATCAATTAGAAATTTACGCACAAGTCCTAAGGGAAACCGGCTCATATCTGAAGCATCATTAGGGGAAAAGATTCGCTCCTATCTATGCATCTTAAAGAAATTACCTAAACAAAACAACTAACACTAACACCAATTCAAGTGAAACCACCCCTTCCTCCGATTTTGGGCTATGAACTAGGAGCAACTTCCCAAATCCAAGTTCATACATATATAGAAGAATCCCCACAATTTGGAAACTTTTATACTAAGAAAAGTCAAACCACTTGATCTGTCGGATGGTGCACACCAATCACTCAACTGGATCGATGGCTTCGCCATCAAAATTTATTTTGATAGAACACTCCTTATTTCTTACTCAGAGCAATTGCCCAATGAAACAAGTAACCAAATCAATTCGAGCTGAAATAGGGAGGAAATTTGGAGTGACTAGTTCACCCATACCATGATCGGGTACCTCCTCTCGTCGAAGTTCCTCCCGTGGCCTCTGAAGCATCAAGCTACCGCTCAATACAAATACAGCGCAACCAATCATCGATTTATCCAAGAACGCCACCTCAACGACGCACATACTCTGGCTCGGGCAAGACGCTTGTATGAGCACAGGTTGGGTTTGTTTTACCGGAGGCGACGACTCGATGGCGCGTGGTCGACGCGCCGAGGTCGACGCGGAGAGGTCGACGGCTGCCCCCCCATGCTAGCGGCGGAGAGGAGAAACCCAGAGGCGGCGCCAGTTCGGGAGCGACGCCGAGTCCATCGCTTCCGCTTGCTTTGCTTTCATGAGCTTCTCGAGGGTTTTGGGAACCCCGGAGGCGAGAGGAATAGCCGCCGCGCGCCTACTCCGCCATCATCGTGCGCCTGCCTCGGGCCGAGGCGCGTCGAACGAGGTCGTAAGGCCGCCTGGAAACAGAAGAGGTGGGCGAATCTATTGTGGACCGTAGTGTTAAAGATGTCGTTGGTCCGGTCAGGTACCCACGGTCCAAATGAGACCCGGATTCGGACGGACCAACCCGACCGAAATAATATACCGTGGGTCCAAATTTGGACCAGACCGGACTGTCGGATCTGCCTGCACCGTGGGTACCCGGACCCATGGGTATTTTTGCCATCCCTACTTGCAGTCTTTGGCTAGCATGTGGGTCTTGAGGGAGGCGGGCCAAGATCGAAGGCACTGGGAGGAGGCCAACGCTGAAGTAGAGAGGGGCAAAGCTAGAGAGAGGAGAGAGGGTGCGGCGGAGAAAATAAAATAGAGGAGGAAGAAGAGATATGGGAGCAGGTCAGGTGAGAAGAAAAAAGAGAAAAGAAGAGAAGAAAAGAGGAGAAAAAATGGGGAAAGAAGAGAAAAGAAAAAGGGAGGAAAATTTTTACCTAAAATCCGTGGATCATCCATATTAAATACACCTAATTTGAATCCGATAAATCAAATAATATCAGTATTAGGCATTTAAATAAAAGACAATAAATTAAAAATATCCAAAAATTAAAACGAGGCATTATATGTATAATAAATAATAAAATTTTGAAGACGGGATGGACACCATAAAACCTATAAAAATCTACTAAAAGATTTTGTAATTTCAGGAAATCAATCCAATTCGATCGGTGATCTGTTTCAGAATCTGCGTGAGGATGGTTTCGTTTCTTATTGGCATTAGATCCATATAGTCGTCTGCCAATCGTTGTGGTTCTAGTTTTAATCGGGAGGCCGAGTGTTGTGTGGCTTCCTTGAGTATTTTCTCAAACTCTATACTGTATTCTGTATTCTCAATTCCTCCCTTAATGCAAGGCAGAGCTCCTGCCATTCCCTTTCAAAAAAAGAATCTGCGTGAGGATGCCTTTTTCAATCCAATTTCAAGAAAGCATTCCTTGATCACATTTTAATAACTTCTAACAAATTTTTTTGGTTATATGTGATATTACCAATGCATAGGAAAATGCTTTTAAGAAAACCATAAATCGGATGTGGTTGGAAATGATGGTTTTGATGATAAACTGCTACGACAGTAGTTGGTTATGGATATGTGGGATCGATAAATCTATATATGTAGCGGGTAGAGGGTGCCAAGAGAAGGGTATCGCTCGTGAGGCCCTCTACATAGGCTATGATATAAGGACAAATAACTACACTTAATAATGAGACATATAATTTATATCAACCATAGTGTATAAAAATGATCATAAAATATTATTCTATGAGGATGTTATGATCTCCATATTGGGTAAGAGTAGATAATTACGTGTGTGAAGCCAGTTATGCCAGAAGGCCCGGTGAGGCAACACTATATCAGCTGCAGTTGATTCGGTGTCATATTTAAGCGCCTAAGATGAGTATCAGGGCTCCTGCGGTAGCATAGTACAACTGGTAGGCTACGAGTGGGTGGCGAACGTTGTGAAGGATACCACAGCTTGTCAGCTACTAGGGATAGAGATCTAATATCTGAGTAGTGATAAATGTTCTGAGTTCTCAACTAAGGATGGGTTTACTATAAGTAAAGTGATATAAACCTGTGCAAAGCCAAATCACGAATTGATGCTTGTCTCCTGGATTGGATGCTACAGAAGTTAAGTCTGCCTTATATACGAATGCTAGTAGTAATTTCAATAATTAAAATTGAAAACCCACATCTTCCTAATAAAACCCTATTTTCCTGAAAATTGATTTGAGAGGAGGATGTCTATAAGATAGATGTTAATAAAATTTTATATGGTGCATTTTATTATTAATGCTTGCTGAGTACTTTTTTACTCACTCTTACTAAATCCCCCTTTGCTTAAAGAAATGCTCCTATGGTCAAGTGTATGGTGGGACACGCATCCCAATGGGTTCGACCACGAGGCATGGGGTGAAAGTCATCCGCAGGATCAAGACTACTAGGAGGTGGACTATCAGGAGTGCTAGGTTGATGCTTAGACAGTGCACCAGTTTTTGTCAGTTTTTGGAGTAACTAATACTTTTGTGTTATATTCTTGTTGTACTTAGATCTTATGCATAATTAATGTACTAAACCTGTAGCTTACGTGTCAATGGATTATAATAAGTTTTCATTTCAATTTCTAATTATTGTCTGCTGCAACACTCTTAACACAGTGTATTAATTAATAAAGCATCGGATGCACTCGATATTTTGATTATCTAATATGCCAAGATTCGAGTAATTATTCTAGAGTAATTACGATCTTACTGTCGTTACTATGGGCTAATTATGCCGGTCGCCACAATATTACTACATTCCAAATCTCTATTTGACGAATACTCATACTAGGGATACCCCCAGCAGGCCGGAATACCAAATGGGCCGTCTTAGGCCCAGCTCTGGCCGAAGGCCTCGTTGGGTCTCGAAGGACCCTCGACCCCAATCAAGCCCACCAAGGGGCAATCCGCCCTGGCCTAAGGTCAGGCGCCCCGCAGGCTCCGACCTGGCCTCAGGTCGAGCGCCCAACGAGCTCCGACCCAGCGACCTCCGCCACAGGGACGAAGATCATCGCCGGTCGACCTCAAGCTGGTCACCTGCCCCGCAGACACGACGGCCATGCTGGGACAGGTGGCTCCTTCCCAAGGTGGCCAGGAGGCCGCCAAAGTCAAGCGCCAGTCCCTTCACCCTGTCATGCACAGTGGAGAGACGCGCTCCCTCCCGAGGCGACACAGAGCAGTATGCGGTGTCGTCAAGATCCGACAAAGAAGAGGGCAGTCGCCGCCTGACGGCGCCGCTTCATTGTGTCTACCAACTCAGGCGTGGGATGAAGCAGAACTGTCGGTCACGGGACCAAGACTGTGACTCTCGGCGAGGACACCCCATCCTTTTTTCTCCAAACTCCCGTGTAACCTGCCCCCTCCGCCTATATAAAGGGAGGCAGGACCCTTAGGGAAGGGGGGAGCAAGCATAAACGAGCAACGTAACTCTTACTCCCACTCGGACGAGCACTCAAGGCCAGGCCTTAGCCCTCGCTTGTAACATCACACAGTCCTCTGCATCCAAATCAATACATAACCACCACACGAACTAGAAGTAGGGACGTTCGGCCCGAACCAGTATACATCTTGGGCTCCTTGAGTCAACCATTCAAGGAGAGAGAACACGCGGCCCCTTGACTACAAATTTACTTGCCGGTATACGAAACACCGACAGTTGGCGCGCCAGGTAGGGGCCTTGCGCGTCATCGTTGTCATCTCCGGATTCCCATTTGCTTCCTTGATGGCTTCTTTCACCCACGACGGTGCGTCTGCGTCGAGGAGCTGGATTCGCTTCGGCACCCTCGACTTCGTCGCCACCCCGGCGGGAGAGCTCGTGCTCGTTCCCGCCACCTCTCGGGACCAGCGCCCGCCAGAGCTCGACTCCATTGCCGACGATCTCGCGACCTCGGCTTGAGGCCCCTGCGCGACCTCGAAGCCGAGTGTCAGCGAGCTGCGCCACCTCTAGTAGTAGCGCGTGTGGGCTCGAGCGGGCGGCGACGTCGCCCCCTGCGGGCTCACGGCTCGTGGCTCGTGGCGATGGCCGGCTATGTGCCGACCTCCGTTCACGACTTGCTGGAGGTTTCCTCCAGCCATGACTCCAGCTCCGACACGGAGCATACTGCGGACGAGCCGTACTCCCGTGAGTGCAACATGGCGGGTGTGTCTGACCCGGCCGCAACCACCGTAAGTCCAGGAACCGTTGCCCGGCGCACCGAGGAGCAGGAAGCGGAGTATCAACGCGAGCGCGCTAAAAGCCTCCATGCTCGCCGCGCTGAGTTTCAGCAACAGCGCGAAGAGCTGGAGGCTCGAAGGGCCGAGCTGGACAAACTCCAGGCTGACCTAGAGCAGCACCAGCCCGAGCCCCCACTCGCATCTGGCGCTGCGCGCACGCGCACGCCAGGTTCAGCATCAACTGGCCGAGGGGTCTGACAGCCTTCCGTTCTTCCCCCACGCCAGCCAAAATGTCGCCGCGGACGCAATGCTGCTCCGCGGCATCCCTGAGCCCGAGGACCCGGAGGCGAGGGCTAGATACCAGAACCTCCGGGGGTTGGTGGAGCGCGCTGCCGTGCAGCACATGTAGGGCTCCAGCTCCCACCACTCGGGCGCCTCCTCGAGCCGTTCGAGCCGTGCTGCCTCTCGGGGTAGGCGGAGCCCGGCGAAGACGGCGCCACAACCTGAGCGGCCCCAGGCCTCGCGCACTCCGGTGCACCAGCACCTGGGCAACAACCCCGACGTCCGCGCCACTCTCGAGGCGCGGAGAAGAGCAATAGCCGAAGCGGCCCAGTCGCGGGTCGCGGATAGCGGTCGGCGCAACGACCGCAGCCTGAGCCCGGATGGCCCAGGGCCACGGGTGTTCTGTCGGGAGATCCTCAACGCGGACTTTCCTGCCAGATTTCGGGCGCCAGTTAACATAACCAAGTACGCTGGGGCAACAAACCCCAGCGTCTGGTTAGAAGATTACCGGCTCGCATGCCGGGCGGGGGCAGCTACCGATGATCTCTTCATCATCCGGTACCTCCCCATCTACCTCGCGGATTCGGCTCGAGCCTGGCTCGAGTACTTACCCGCAAAAACCATAAGGAACTGGGCCGACCTAAAGAATCTCTTCGTCGGCAATTTCCAGGGCACTTACAAGCGCCCTGGGAATTCCTAGGACCTGAAGAGCTGCAAACAGCAGCCAGGGGAGACTCTCTGAGACTATATCCGGCATTTCTCCCAGCAATGCAATGAGCTCCCCGACATCAGCGACGTCGACGTCGTCGGGGCGTTCATCTATGGCACCACGTGCAGAGCCTTGGTGCACAAGCTGGGCTGCGTCAAGCCCAAAACCATCAAGGAGCTCCTCGACATCGCTACCAACCACGCCTCTAGTGAAGAGGCTGTGGGAGCCATCTTCCAGAAGGGTAAGGCCAAGCAAGACGCCGGCGCTGAAGCCGGTGCCCCCTACGACCGCTCCGACAAACGGAAGCGGAAGGGGAAGCAAGGCCGCGAAGGCCACATGGTGCAAATACCGCCACCCATCGCCTTAGCGGCGCAGCGCTCACCACTTCGAGAAACTGATGGACAGCCTGTGTCCGCATCACGGGTACCCCGCCAAGCATAAATACCGGGACTGCGAAGTCCTAAAGCGCTTCATTTCCGGAGCCCCCACAAGGGGCAAAGGGAAAAAGCGGGACTCGGCACCAGATGTCGAGGAAAAGAAGGCGGACAACGAGTTCCTGGAACCCGACGGCTGCCTCATGATCTTCGGTGGGCCGGCGTGCTACGCCGACAAGCAGCGGCTCAAGCTCGCCTACCGCGAGGTCCACACGGTGACTCCCGCCGTGCCCAAATACCTCCGATGGTCGGAGTCCCCGATCACTTTTGATCGGACCGACCACCCCGACCACGTTCCGCAACCAGGGAGATATCCGCTGGTCATCGACCCCATCGTGGGGCCAAAGCGCCTATCCAAGGTGCTCATGGACGGCGGCAGCGGTCTCAACATCCTGTATGTTGAGACCCTCGACGCCATGGGGGTCCCTCGCTCGGGTCTCCAACCGAGCAAGACGCCCTTCCACGGCGTCGTCCCTGGCCAGCAGGCCTATCCGCTAGGGCAGGTCGACCTGCCCATCACCTTCGGGAGCTCGGACAACTTCTGCACTGAAACCCTCACCTTTGAGGTTGTGGGGTTTCCTAGCTCCTACCACGCCATCTTGGGGAGGCCATGTTACGCCAAGTTCATGGCGGTCCCCAACTATACCTACCTCAAGCTGAAGATGCCGGGACCAGGGGAGTGATCACCGTGGCCTCGTCTTTTCAGCTCGCCTACAACTGCGAGCAGAGCAGTTGCGAGCTAGCGTCGACGATCATAGCGTCCGTCGAGCTTGAAAACCTCCGGAGGGAAACCTCCGAGTCTGCCCCCGACTCCAGCAAGTCGGGGCCAGGATCCTTCAAGTCCACCTAGGACACGAAGGAGGTCGCGGTCGATCCCGAGGATCCGGCCAAGACAGTGCGGGTCAGAGCCACGCTCCCCGCCAAATAGGAAAGCGCGCTCGTCGACTTTCTCCACGCCAATCGTGATGTCTTCGCATGGAAGCCCTCCGACATGCCAGGAATCCCAAGAGAAGTCGCCGAGCACTCCTTGAATATCCGACCTGGCTCAAGGCTTTGCCGCCTTCTTGCCGCCTTCGACGAGGAGAAGCGCAAGATCATAGGGGAGGAGATCGCCAAACTTTTGGCCGCAGGGTTTATAAAAGAGGTGTGCCACCCCGAGTGGCTAGCCAACCCTGTCCTTGTAAAAAAGAAATCTGGGCAATGGAGAATGTGCGTTGACTACACGAGCCTAAACAAGGCGTGTCCCAAGGACCCGTTCCTTTTGCCTCGCATCGACCAAGTCGTCGACTCTACTGCAGGGTGCGAATCCCTGTCCTTTCTGGATGCCTACTCGGGCTACCACCAGATAGCGATGAAAGAGTCTGACCAACTCGCAACTTCTTTCATCACTCTGTTCGGCTTGTTCTGTTATGTAACGATGCCATTTGGTCTAAAGAACACGGGTGCTACATACCAGCGATGTATGCAAACGTGCTTCAACGACCAAATCAGCCGTAACATCGAGGCGTACGTCGATGACATCGTCGTCAAGACTAAGAAGGCCGACAACCTCGTCGCCGACTTAGAAGAGACTTTTGCGAACCTCCAACAGTTTCGGATAAAGCTCAACCCTAAGAAGTACGGTTTCGGGGTCCCCAAGGGAAAGCTACTCGGCTTCATCGTCTCCGAGCGCGGCATCGAAGCCAATCGGGAGAAGATCTCCGACATCATGAAGATGGGCCCGCTCGGCAGCCTAAAAGGAGTCCAAAAGCTGGCGGGATGCCTTGCAGCCTTGAGCCGTTTCGTGTCTCACCTTGGCGAGCGCGGAATGCCGCTCTACAAGCTGCTCAAGAAATCCAATCATTTCAGCTGGACCAAGGAAGCACAGGAAGCCCTCAACCGACTAAAAGCGTTCCTGACCACACCCCTGGTGCTGGTCGCCCCGGCACCACGGGAACCGCTCCTCCTCTACATTGCCGCCACGACCCTGGTCGTCAGCGCGACGCTTGTTGTGGAGCGAGTTGAAGAAGGCCATGTGCTTAAGGTACAACGGCCAGTGTACTTCATCAGTGAAGTGCTCTCCGAGTCCAAGGCTCGGTACCCACAGGTGTAGAAATTGCACTACGCAGTGCTCATCACGAAGAGGAAGTTGGTCCACTACTTCAACCAGCACCCCGTCTCCGTGGTGACCTCCTCGCCACTCGGCGAAATCGTCCACAATCGCGACGCTTCAGGAAGAATAGCCAAATGGGCACTTGAGCTCAACGGCCACGACATATCGTACGTCCCCCGGACGGCGATCAAGTCGCAGGTCTTGGTCGACTTCGTTGCCGAATGGACCGAAGCCCAGCGCCACGGCCGAAGACCCAATCTTGGACGATGTACTTCGACGGGTCCTACACCAAGAGCGGAGCGGGTGCTGGAGTCGTCATTGTTTCCCCGCTCGGGAACAAGCTCCATTACGCCATCTGACTACTCTTCGATGCAACTAACAACGTCGCCGATCTGACGGCTCGCCAACGGTCTCCGGATCGCTTCCGACCTCGGCTACCGGTTTCACGTACACACGGCGACTCCAAGCTCTTTGTCGACCAAGTCATGAAGGCCTTGGAGCCTCGTGACGCCCGCATGGCAGCATATTGTCGGGAAGTGCGCAACCTCAAGGAAAGATTCAAGGGTTTCGAGTTTCACCATAGCTACAGATGCTACAACGGTGAGGCCGATTATCTAGCCAATCTCACCTCCAGCAAAGGACTGGTCTCGCCTGGGATCTTCGTCTCCGACCTCCACAAACCTTCCGTCCGACTGGACTCGCCGACTGAGCAGCCGACCGACTCCCCGGGCACAACCGCTCCGACCACCGAGCGGTCGGACGCGGAGCCGTCCGGGTCGGGCCGCGACGTGCTGATTGCCGACTCCGACTAAAGGAAGCCCTTCATCGACCGGTTGACTGACGGATCGCTCCCCGCCGACCCAATCGAGGCCCGGCGCTTCACACGATGGGCGAAATCCTTCGTCCTGGTCGGAGAAGACCTCTACGAGAGGAGCCCATCTGGAGTCCTCTAGAGATGCATTCTAGCCGACCAAGGGAAGCAGCTGCTGCTCGACATCCATGGCGTTGTCTGCAGCCACCACGCCGCGCCACGATCCCTCGTAGGGAAAGCCTTCTGGCAGGGCTTCTACTGGCCGACCGCGGTGGCCGACGCCGAGCAAATCGTCAAGACTGCGAAGGTGCGATTCTTCGCCCGTGAGACGCATCTTCCCCAAGCAGCCTTCTGAGCGATCCCCATCATGTGGTCGTTCGCGGTCTGGGGACTTGATCTGGTCGGGCCCTTCAAGAAGGCGCCCGGGGGCTTTACCCACCTGCTTGTCGCGGTGGACAAGTTCACCAAATGGATAGAAGCCAAGCCGGTCGCCACCATCACCTCGGTGCAGGCGGCCAACTTCTTCCGCGACATCATTTATCGGTTCGGAGTCCCGAACTCCATCATCACCGATAACGGAACACAGTTCACGGGGAAGGAGTTCCTCGAGTTTTGCGATGACTTCAACATTTGCGTCGATTGGGCAGCCGTAGCCCATCCGCGGACCAACGGCCAAGTCGAGCGGGCAAATGGCATGATCCTCCAAGGGCTCTAGCCTCGAATCTTCAGCCGACTGAAGAAATTCGCGGGACGATGGGCGGCTGAGCTGCCCTCCATTCTCTGGAGCCTGCGGACCACACCGACCTGGTTGACCGGGTTTACACCATTCTTCATGGTGTTCGGTGCTGAAGCTATCCTGCCGACTGACCTGGAATACGGCGCCCCGAGATTACAAGCCTTCAATGAGGCACGGGGGCTCGACGCGCAACAAGACGCCATCGACCAGCTCGACGAGGTGCACGATGTGGCCGTTCTGCGATCGGCCAAAACACCTGCAGCGCAAGGGCGCTACCACGATTGTCGGTCATGATCGGTCCTTCGTTGGCGACACGGTCCTGTGCGAGTTCATCCAACAAGGACAGCACAAAGTGTCCCTCCCGAAGACCCTTCACCGTCTTGGAGGTCCTCCGACCCGGCACCTTTCAACTCAAAGATGCCGATGGCAACATTGTATCTAACGCATGGAATATCGAGAAGTTGAGGAGATTCTATCCCTAAAACTTTTCCTTTATTCTCGCGTGTCCGCCAAATCCTTCGAGTTCAAAGCGCCGCATGCCAACCACGCCTTGGTCCTCATGCGCCACTCGGGGGCTACTCATTCGCATACTCATCCAAGTCGACGCCCCGATCGGCCATCGGGACCTCCCAAGCGATAACCCTCTCGACCCAAGTCCTCTGACCTCGCCCAGGGCACTTGCCAGAAGTAGTGCTTTATGAGAAGGAAGTGCCCATGCGGGACGGTCCATAGTCGATCGGGAACACGCTTTTGGTCTGCTAAGTCTTTTGCTATCTTTGTATTTCCCTCAAAACATTAGCACTCCGACCTACGCTCAAACAACCCCAGTGGTTCCTGAGGGCTACGGTCATTCGACGAGTGCTCACCACAGAGAAGAAATGCAAAATATCAAACAAAGTTGCCATAATATATGTTGTATATACATTACATTGTACAAAAGCAAAAGTCGGGTGCGGGCGCTTGGAAGGTTCCTAAGCGAAGGCGTAGGGATGGCAATCGGGTCGGGTAGCTCCGGGTCCTTCTCTTGTGGACCCAGACCCGAGACCCAAATTTTAGACCCGGACTCGGACCCGAATGAACATATGGGTCCAAATCTGGACCCAGACCCGACGGGTACCCAGGACTCGATGGGTACCCAGGACCCAAAACAGAGAGATAAAATCAAATAACAGCGCAACAAAAATGTAACAAGCTTATTATCTACCGGCATTCACTAACGTTTGTTTCCATAGATTATCCAAAAGCATTCACTAAAGCTTATTATCCAAAAGCCGTAATTCACTAACGTTTGTTTCCATAGATTATCCAAAAATGTAACAAGCTTATTATCTCTGGCATTCACTAAAGCTTATTATCCAAAAGCCGTATTCACTAACGTTTGTTTCCATAGATTATGTCTTTGTATTGGCAAAAATGTAACAAGCTTATTCATGGATGAGCTGCCATAAACTAATTGCAAAATGTAAGCTGGACTGGTGGCGCGGTGTCGGGACCCAAATTTGCAAATCCGGACCCTCTGTGTATTCAAGCACTAGTCCAGATCACGCTTAGTGCACACAGTCTCAACATTGGTACATATCACGGTCATAACCAGCGAAATAATAAGTACTTTGATTAAATACTCAAACTAGTTGATCGACCTTATGGTCAAGTTACAAAGATCGCCTGCAGGCGAAGGATTATTATAAAATCCAAATACAAATGAAATAAAATAACTCGTGGCGCCAACCAATTTGCCACAGTAATCGACCGGCTCGCTCCTAGTTTGTCGGCTCCTCCTGAAACTCCTCCTCTGGCGGGGTTGCTTCTTCTTCAAGCGAAGTTGTGTTGTTGTGGGGTGAGTACTTTGAGCACTCAGCAAGTCATGCACAGAATGCAATGCTAATATACTATATGCATGGCTTAGTACAAAGGATAGGCTATGGTTCATGTGCAAGACAAAGATTCCAAATAAGCGAAGAATAGATTGCAAAGCAGTAAAACAGTAGTAAGAATAATAGCTTTCACAAACATTTCAATCGTAAATCCTTTTTCCATCCTAAGTCAAGTTCCTCATTACCAACCCAAGCATTTTTCCATAAACAATTCATTTTTATGAAAATCTAACCCTTGACCGTAATCACCGAGCGATGCTCAATACCGTGAGCACGGCTATTCGAATAGGTTGTACACTCTGCAGAGGTTATACACTTTACCCACAAGATACAGTCAAATACCACCAAGGCAAATAACCGTAACGAAGCCTTTCCAAAGTTCCATCTAAACTCAGTACTGCCCGCTAAGGTTTCAACACTGGAGGGACTGGTTACCACACCCAGGGCCCCCCTCTTGCGCCATGTGAGTTCTCATTCCGCTTCTCCGGGCCTCACACCACCACGACAGTACCAAAGAATAGATTTCCCAGTTTACTTAGCTAAGCCCGTCCCATTACGGGGCTTGTGGTTGTATGAAAGACTCAGTTCAAATGCTCGCAAGGTTAAGTCCTTAGTTGACCGAGGCAAGACTAACCAAGTGTGATCTCAATTATCCAAAACCAATAAGAAAAACCAAATACGACCGCCTGATTGCCACTATTGGCCCACCGAAACAATCTTGCCATTTGCCCCGTCTAAATCATTTTCCCACCCGGTTCTATACCATTGCACCACGTGCCATCATCAACTCAATAACACATGTCTCATTCACAAAGCATGTTCAATATCTCATTAAGTCAAGATTCACTTTGGTATTCCAAAATCATGAAATGTCCACGTGGCGTGGCTAAGCATACTACTTGGTCTACTCAACCCATGTTGGCAAATTATAAAAGTCCAACTATTAATCCATATCCTAGGGTGACAAAAGATTCATGGCCTACAATTATATATGACAAGGTGGCATACAACAACTTAGGCATTTAACTAATCCCAAAACTTATTCAAAATCATTTCTATCAAATTAGCATGCAATAGTTTAAATCAAAATAATTTGCTCTAATAGGTCCAACATGATCAAACACAACTTGCCTTCAAAAAGTGCTGGTTCTGGTTCCTGAACTTGCTCCTGGGTCAGAACTTCTCCCTCGAAACCGTCGGGGACTTCAACGTCTATGCGTAACGTATACACAAAATAATAAAATAAATAAACAGTAGACAAACAGTACTCAAAAATTCAAATAAAATTCATAAACAGAAAGATCACAATTTTACAAATTTATAGAAATTGGAATCACTCAAATCGGAGTTAAAACGCAAAAGTTATAAGCGTTTGAAGTTTCAAAATATATTTAAAATCAATATACCGAATTAAATAAATATTTTCTTTTTCGGAAAATTAATTATTGCGTCATCTTTGACACGTGTCGACACCACGAACGACACGGCCTTGCCTTGCCGTCGCCACCGACCGGCTCCGTGCGGCCGACGTCATCATTGACTCAGCGGCAGTGGGACCCACCGTGATGTTAGCTCGACGTCACCGGCCCGGTGCTGGTGACATGCGGCTCTGGTTGTCGGCGACTCATGCGCACAAAGTCGCTGGCGTGGTGCGACCGACATGTGGGTCCTCCTTGTCGGCGTCCGTGCCGCACGATGAACGGCGGCGTGGCTCTATGGTCGCCCTCGGTTGCATCTCACCGTGGAGATTAGAAGATGAAGTTTACTATTTGTGGGCGGCGTGGCGAGATCCGGATCGTTGATCGCGACGGACGGCGGATGCCTTCGGGCTCGGCGGCGTTGGCGCGGCGACGAGGTTTCACCGAGCGAGGAAGAAGACGTGGCGCCGGCGCTTCCGTGCTCCTCCGGCGGAAGAAGTGGCCTTCCGACGCGCTTGACGAGGTGAGTCCGAGGGTGCCACAGCGACGGCGGAGGATCATCGGGCGGCGGCGAAACAATGCGAAAAGTCGCGGCGGACGGTGGAGGACTTTGGTGAGCTCGTCTTGGCGGTGGCGGCGCCTCAGGCGGTGAGAAGTGTACGGATGGATGCGCTACAAACCGAGAACACAGGAGAGGCGGCGCATTAAATAGTGCCTTCGACGTCTGTGAAATACGCGAAACCGAGGCCCACACGGGCATGGCGGCGGAATCCCGCGGGGATCTGAATAGGCGGCGTGGCGCGACGTGGACCGTCGGATGAAGATCGGACGGCTCTGGCGCTTAGGGTTTTCGAAGTGGCCGCATGTTGTTCGCCCAACACTGTTCATCCGATTTTAATTACTTTTTCGATTAAAATAATTTCCGAAAATAAAATAATCCATTTGGGGCATTAAAAATACTAGAAAAATTCTGGAAAAATTCTCAAAAATATTTTAGGACATTTGTGACTCAAATAAAATATTTCCAGCAAAATTTTATTTTAACTTTTCTGTTATTCAATTAAGTTGATAAATGGTTTAATTCAAAATAAATCCAAATAAATCCAAATAAATTCCGAAATTCCCAGAAATTCAAAATACCATTAAAATGCAAGAAAAGAAAAATTGGGATGTTACACGCGGCCTCATGATCACCGCCTGGAGTGCGACATGGTGGCGGCCAGAGACAACGGGAGGCGCCTGGGACTGCCAGCGGATCCGGATCGGGTCACCGGTGGTAGTCATGATTAGGTCGCCAGTCGGGCTCGGGCGAAGGCTGACGGGCAGCCGGGCAGGCGTGGAGTCGCGTGAGGTACTGAGGTGGTTAGGGTTTTTGTTGAGGCGTGGAGGAGAAAAGGGAATAGCCAGCGCGCAGCGCGTGCGCCTTGGAGAGGAGAATGGAGACTTGGAGAATTGGAGAATGGAGACTAGCAGTACTGGAGTCGCGTGACGTGAGCCAGCGCCTGCGGCTAGGGTTTGTCATTTGTGCGGCGGCGAGGGTTTGGTGCAATGGTGCTGGGTAAGTTGGGAATGCCGGAATGGGCCCTGGGCCGGATGGCTGAATTGAGGCATTGAGCTGGGTCTAATGACAGATTGACAGTGAATCCTATATTTCGGGTCTAGGTCTAATATACCCACGGGTCTATATTCGGACCCGGACTCGGACCCAGACCCGATCAAAAATACCCATGTGTCCAGATTCGGATCCAGACCCGAACCCATCGGGTCGGGTACCCACGGGTACCCAAACCCATGGGTAAGCGCGCCACCCCACGGCGTCGTCGCCGAGCTTTCTTGCCCTCGTCATCCACCACAGGCATCAACGTGAAGCCGCTCCGCCACCGTCTCCGCTGCCGCCCGTGCTCTTGCCCGCGCTCGGACTAGGTCGCCTTCGATCCCGGCGACGGCCGCCATCGAGTCGAAGGAGGCGTCACGGCTGGCGCAGCAAGCCAGCACGTACTCCGCCGCCAGAACGGCGACTTCCCGCCCCTCGCGAGTGGAACGCTCGTTCAAGGTGCGAGGCAGGCCGGCCAAGCTAGGCGTCGGCCACCCGGGTGAGGCCGAAGGCGTACTGCGACGCAGTATGCTCCAACGGCCCATTTAGCCTCACCCCCAGTGGCTCCAAGTTCCTGGCCACGCTTTCGTAGGCTGGGGCGGGCATGGAGAGGAGATTCTCGTGCGTGACCCAGCGCTTCTCGTGCATCTTGGCGAGCTCCTCCTCGGCGGCCTCGACCCGAGCCCGCAGGGATGACGCTTCCTCGCGCGTCTTGGCAAGCTCCTCCTCAGCGGCCCGGGCTCGAGCCTGCTGGGACGACACCTCCGCTTCCTGGGCGGCAGCCATTGCGGCCTGGATGCTCAGGAAGCTGCGGTGCGGCCTGCCAGCTCGCCATACCCACCTGGGGCTCCGTCGCGGAGAGGATTGCCTTAGGCGCTTGAAGGCGATCCAAGCTGCTCCCGGCGTCGCCTCCCCACCAAGGCGAACATGGGCGCTGCAGTAGCTGGCGAGAGCCCGAGCCAGAGGCGCTGAGAGAAAAAGTGAAAGCAAGTCAGCATCAGCAAAACAAAATCAAAGCCATCCCGAGGCCAAGCAGAGGAAACTCACGTGGAAGGAGGGACCTAGATCCGGAAGGTGGACGAGGGCAGGGTAATCCCGCCGCCCGGATCAGAGGACGGCATCGGCGGGGCTTCTTGGGTCTGAACCAGCAGGTCCTTCTTGCCACCCGCTTGCCGGCCCTCTGGTCGTCGCCTCCGCTCGTCATCTGGTCTTCAAGATGCGAGGAACACACCGGCACTTGCGCTCCCTGGCTCTTTCCCTCTCTCGTTGCAGAAAGGCGCGGGGAGGCGGAGAGGCAAAGGAAACGACTGGGCGTGGTCGCTCTACGCCCCTCAAGCCGTATTTATAGAGATGGGGCGGCGCGGTCTGAGCGGGCGCCTCCTCGGGCAGAGCGCCGCATGCGCATTAAATCCTCTCCCTGCAGGACGGGACGTGCCCCTTCCACTCCTCCCACTACGCATTAAAACGCGACACAAAGGCTAGGGAGGAAGGACACCGCTTCGGCCAGGGCGCCGCGCGACCCCTCGGTTCGGCTCCTGGGCTGGACTGACCGCACCGCGATTGGGAAGAAAGGCCTGGACAGGCCGCTATAGCCTCGAGGTGGCAGAAGGCCCATTAGCTCGCCGCCCCGGCGGAGAGTTCAGCGAGGGGCCCGATAGCCACGTCGCCTCCAACACGTGGAATAAAAGTTAAGGCGACTCTATCCCTAAAGCTCTTCCTTATTCTCGCACCCATTTTCTATTCCTCCGAGTTCAAGCACTGCGTGGCGACCACAGCTTGGTCCCCACACACCGCTCGGGGGCTACAAGTTCCCACACTCACACGGGTCGGTGACTCGACTGGCCACTCAGTTCCCCCTAGCGGTAACCCTCTTGACCCAAGCACTACGGCCTACGCCCCAGCGGCTACGGTTGCTAAGTAGTGCTTCGCGGAAGAAGGAAGTACCCGTGCGGCGCGATCCATAGTTGGTCGGGAACACTCCTTTTTCGCGTCGAGTGCAGGCGAACGTTTCGTCCCTAAGTTCCCTCTTTCTTTGCGCTTCCCTTAAAAGTGTTAACATACCGACCCACACTTGTACAACCCCCGCGGTTTCTAAGGCTATGGTCGTCAAATGTTCATCACCTCAAGGAAGTGCAAAGGACAAAGTCGAACTTACGGATTGGCCCGACTGGATAAAACACTAAAATAAACTTTAGTTCATTACATGACAAAGTTATTACATTAAGAAAAAGCAAAAACATCTAACTTTTTCCTTTACTCCTGGTGGAGGATGCTCTGTGGCGGTATCCGGCTGGCGATCACTCGGGCACGCGGCTCGACTTGGGTCTCAAACCCGTCGATCTCCTCGTCGGTCCGGTCCGCGGCGATCCCACTACTAACGGCGTCGAGGTTAATACCGTCATAGTGGGAGATGGCGCAGACGAGCGCCGAACAAGCTCCGAGTACGATCCCTTCACTCACCGAGCTCTCGACGTGCTCCGGCACGCGGGCTAAGTCAGTGGCAAGTGAGCTCGGACCTTGCACGGTGGTCCCGAGCACCTGGTCGCAGACCTCCCAACCGACCCTCCGAAGGGTCGCCAGCTCGGCGGTCTGCTCGGACAGCTCCCCCTCCGCCAGGTCCTTCACCGACAGGGCCACGTCCCGCGACGCGACCGCCGCGTCATGCACCTCCTCTGCCTGTTTCCGCGCCTCCACGGCGTCGCTGAGATTCCTCTGCAGCTCTGCAGATCGAGACAATCTCAAAAAAGGGCAAACTATGACGGCGAGAATCGACCAAGAGGTTGGGTCACTTACCAGCCGCGGAGTCCGTCATAGCGCAGAGCTCCCCCTCGAGCCTGGACCGGGTCTCCTCGTCGAGCTTCTTCACCGCAGCTGCCTCTTCCTGAGCGGTGTCCCTGGCATTGATGGCCTCCGCCAGGAGGGTTTCAAGCTCGGACACCCTTGCCTTCAAGGGTTGGCTCGTTCGGCGCTCCTCGAGCAAGACCTGGGAGAGCTGATCCAGCGCCAGGCAGGCCTCCTTCGCCTGCGTCTGCTCGTGCGCCAAGGCTTCCGAAGCGTTGTGTAGCTCGGGGCGCAGCTGGTCGCACTCCTTCTCGGCGACCATCCTCCGGCCATACAGACTCCGGAGGAACTTCGACTTCTCCACCGATCGGGCTAGCAAATGCTGCGAAACACGAGCACCCTATTAGCCCGCTGACCGTTAAAACTCATCAAAAGCTAAGGATGGGGTTGGGTATGGCTTATCGCGCCGATCGGGCGAGTTCCCTCGGAGATGGCATTCAGTGCCTTGTCGGCGGATTCGAGGGCGAGAGCCAGACCCTCCCGGATCTGGCTCACCTCAGCCTCGACTTGCTGCACTGTCGGGACCCGGATATGCAAATCCGAAACCCTCTGTGTATACTGCACTAGTCCAGGATCACGCTAGTGCACACAGTGGAAACATAGATGACATATCATTCCATACATCGAAATAACTAAGAAGAAGCAAATTATTATTGAATAGAGCAAACGACCTTATGGTCAAGGTTCATACACCAATGCCTCTTGGCTTAAGAAATAAATAAAACTGTTGCAATAGAAATAAAATAACTTGGGCCATTCGACATGCCATAGGCAATCGTTTAGGGAAATGCCATCCTAGTCGACGTAGTCTTCATAGTACTCCTCCTCTTGGTATTCATTACCTAGTCCTTCCTCAGCAACTAAACAACAAGGGCATAAAGCCGTGAGTACAAAACGTACTCAATAAGCTGTAGGGAAATGATGCAATATTTTCATGCACGGCTTGACAAAGGATAGCCATATGGTTCATTTGCAGAAAGCAGTAACTTGAATTTAAATACAATAAATAGATTGAAGGCATATTGATGAAAATAATAATAAGTAGCTGGTAAATCAATGGTAGACAACATGAACAGAATCACGAGGCATCACCCTACATCATTCTAAACAAGTATCAACCACACAATTCAACAGTATAGCTTGAGACAACAAAACAACAGTGAACTCCCCGTTCACATCCCAACAGTTCCACATTTCATGAAACACCCTATACCCCGTGTGAAATCCCCGGGCTTGTCCATGACCGCGGACACGGCTATTCGAATAGTTTTACACTCTGCAGAGGTTGTACAGCTTTACCCACAAGACATGAATATCTCTTAGTGCCAAGCGCTACAAACACACTTCCTTTGGTGTGCCGGCAGAGATATCATGACAAAGCCTTTACAATGCACGTCTAAACTCGATACTGCCCTCTAAGGTTTCGCCCCTCGGCGCCCCCACTTGAGCCATGTGAGTCTACCCGTCCATCCCGGAACCCACACCAACAATTGGCAATACTCAAGACTAGACATTGCAAATTAATCGGCTAGGTCTGTCCCATACCAGACTTGTGGTTGCACGGCTAGGCCCAGTTCAATGGCACATAAGATTAAATCCTTAAGTTATCTCAGGCAAGACAGCCACATCCCAATGTGCTAGAAAGCACCCCCTTTACTGCACAATCACTTGCCCGAGGGAAAAACATTTTGTTCAACCAAGACCAATGGCATCCACTGCCATGGTACAACAAGTTTTACAACAGTGGTCAACAGCCACAAGTCAATATCTCATTAAGTCAAGATTAACATTAGTTCACAGGTGATATGAATCCCATCGGACAACTAAGCATGACTAAACATAGCTACGATAACCCCATGTTGGTACTATGATTATGTCCAACTAATAGTGTCCCAACCTAAGGTTAACAAAGGTATATGTCATTCCAATAGTCAAGGTGGCATAACATCAATCAGGTGAATAGCTACTCCCAAAACTAAGCATTGATACACAAATAGCATGCAATTGTAGAAAACAAAATAAGTTCGCAAACATAGGTTCAATATGATCAAAGGTTACGGCTTGCCTTGCTGATCAAGCGTTGAATCTTGGTCTTCAAAGTCTCCGTTTGCTCCTTCGGGATTCGCGTCTACCGGAAAATAAAGCAACGAAACCAAATAAATACAAAACAGAGAACCAAACAAGCTCAAAACTAAAAATAAATGGCTCTAGAATGTAGAGCTCGATTTTACAAAAATTTAGAAATTTGAATCACTCCAATCGGAGTTCGGATGAAGGAGAACGGGCCTCCAGAAGATTTAATTCAAAGAAAATCCTAGGGGTGACACGTGTCAGCACGGGATTGGTTGGAATTTCGGATTTTCGAAAAATCCAGGAAAAGGAAAAAGAATTTCCTCTGACGCGTGGGACCCACACGTCAGTGACACGGTTCACGGTGGACTACGTCCACCGAGGGACTCACAGGGCAACGTGGCGGACTTGGCTAACCAGGATGCCACGTAGGCGATTAGGGCTGAGGTGTAGCCGACAGGGCGCTGACACGGCGCGGCTGACGGGGCATGGCATGAGATGGCCACGTGGCAAGCATCTGGGATGGCGGCTGGCGATCGGACGGTGGAGAGGTGAGGGCACGGGGCTGGCGACGTGGCACGATCCGATGCGTCGGTGGGCGATCGGACGGCTGGGAACCGACGAGGCATGGCGACGGCGAGGTGGCGGAGCAATTTCACCGGAGGCAAGGAAGACGCGACGGCATACGGCGGAGGAGTGGCAGATCGGACCCGGCTCGGTGCGGGTTCGGACGAGAGCAGCACGGGCATCACGACGATGCAACCCATCACGGCGAAGACTCACCGGAGAGGGAGGAAACGGCGGTGGAAAGGGCTTCGGGTGGCGGCGCACTTCGGCGAGCTTGCTGCGACGGTTGGATGGGTCTCCGGCGACGAGGAAGGAGGCAGCGGATTCAGCGTGACGAGGCGAACCTCGGGATGAGGTCCTCGGGGCCTTAAATAGCCCCGGGAGGCGTGCGCAGCACGGTCTCCGAGTGGCGGCGCGCTAGGTTTAGGGCTGCAGTGGCGGCGCGGTGCGGGCGACGCGGATGGATCTTGGCCGCACACGTGTTGCCGTCGGCGACCTTGCAGCTAGGCTAGCTGGGCTGAAAGCATTGAAAGTTGGGCGATCTGGGCGGCGGGGAAATAGGGACAGGCTGAGGCTGGAATAGGAGAAAGGCCGGGCAAATTCGGCCCGAAGAGATTTTTGAGAATAAAAACTTTTTCCGAATTAAGAAATTTCCAAAAATCTGAATAAAAGCAAATAAATTCAAATAAATAGCAAATAAATTCAGAAAAATCTCTAAAAATACAGAAAAATTCCTTGGAGCAAAGATTAATCAAATTAAATCTTTTCATTATTGGAAATTTCAAATTAAGCTTCGGTTAATTCCAAGAAAATGCAAATGGTTCACTTTTGATTTTAAACATTCCAAAATTCCAAATTTTGGGATGTTACAAACCTCTCCCCTTAAATGGAATCTCGACCCCGATATTCGGACTGGCTAGAGAATAGGTGGGGAAACTCAGACTTCAGATTCTCTTCTCGCTCCCAGGTGGCTTCTTCTTCTGAATGGTTGCTCCACTGGACTTTGCAAAAACGGATGATCTTGCTTCTCGTAATGCGCTCTGCAACATCTAAAATCTTCGCTGGCTGCTCCTTGTAGGTGAGATCCTCTTGCAAATCGATGGCTTCCAATGGCATCTGTTCTTCTTGCACTCACAGACACTTCTTCAACTGCGATACGTGGAACACATCATGGATTCCAGCGAAGGACTGAAGCAACTCGAGCTTGTAGGCAACTTCTCCTCTTCGTTCCAATACTTTGAACGATCCCACATATCTAGGGGCAAGCTTTCCTTTTACTTGAAATCGCTTAACTCCTTTCAGAGGGGTGACTCTAAGATACACATAATCATTGGGCTCAGAACTCAAATCTCGGCGGCGATTATCTACATAACTCTTTTGTCTGCTTTGAGCTATCTTCAACTTGTCCCGAATTAACTGAACTTGCTCTTTGGCTTCTTGCAGTATGGCAGGACCAAATAGCTTTCTTTCTCCAGTCTCCTTCCAATTGAGAGGGGTTCTACACTTTCTTCATATAAGGCTTCGAAAGGAGACATTTGCAGACTGGCTTGATTGCTATTGTTGTAAGAAAACTCCGCATAGGGCAAACACTTGTCCCACTTTGCTCCATAGGTTAAGGCACAGGCTCTTAACATGTCCTTAAGAATCTAATTCACTCGCTCTGTCTGTCCATCGGTTTGGGGTGATAAGCAGTACTGAACCTGAGATGAGTTCCCATAGCCTCATGCAAACTCTGCCAAAAACGAGAGGTAAACTGGGTTCCTCTATCGGATACAATCTTCTTAGGCACTCCATGAAGGCTGACAATCCTTGACATATATAACTCTGCCAGTTTATCTCCGGTGTAGGTAGTCTTAACTAGAATAAAGTGAGCTATCTTAGTCAATCGATCCACTATTACCTAGATCGAATCATAACTTGCTTGGGTCTTAGGAAGTCCGGTGATGAAATCCATACCAATTTCTTCCCACTTCCACTCTAGAATCTTCAATGGCTGAAGCAATCCTGCTGGTCTCTGATGCTCTGCTTTAACCTTCTGGCAAACATCACAAAGAGCAACATATTCTGCAATCTCACGCTTCATACTAGGCCACCAATACCTTTCCTTGAGATCTTGATACATCTTGGTTCTTCCAGGGTGGATGGAGTATAAAGTCTCATGCGCTTCTTTAAGTAACAGCTCCTTGAGCTCTTTCTGATCAGGTACATAGATACGATTCTCACACCAAATGGTATCCTTTTCATCTTCAGTGAAACCTGGGGTTTTTCCTTTCTTCATATTACTCTTGATCTCTTTGATATAGGCATCACCAACTTGGGCTTCTCGAATCTGATCTTCCAACGCTGGCGTACTTCCAAGGTAGCCAAGTAACCTTCTTGAATCATTTCTAGACTAAGCTTCTGAAATTCCTCATAGAGAGTTGGCTGACTTTCCTTAATCATCAAGGTATTACAGTAATTCCTTCTACTTAAAGCATCAGCTACGACATTTGCTTTGCCTGGATGATAATGAATACCAATGTCATAGTTCTTGATCAACTCTAACCATCTTCTTTGCCTCATATTGAGATCAGATTGGGTAAAAATGTACTTCAGGCTCTTGTGATCAGTATAAACCTCACAGCGATTAGCGATGAGGTAATGACGCCAAATCTTTAAGGTATGCACTACGGCAGCCAATTCCAAATCATGGGTCGGATAGTTGACTTCATGTGGCCTTAGTTGACGTGAAGCATATGCCACAACCTTCTTATCTTGCATCAGCACACAATTGAGTCCTTGACGGGATGCATCACAGAATATCTCAAAATCCTTTCTGATATCGGGTAAAATAAGCACTAGGGCAGTTGTCAAACACTTCTTTAGCTCTTGAAAACTTCGCTCACACTCTGATGTCCAAGCAAATTTCTTCTCCTTTTTCAAAAGCTGAGTGAGCGGCCCAGCTTTTCTGGAAAAACCTTCTATGAAACGGCGATAATATCCCACCATTCCAGAAATCCGAATAAAAGCAAATAAATTCAAATAAATAGCAAATAAATTCAGAAAAATCTCCAAAAATATAAAAAAATTCCTTTAGTTCGATGCATAGATTAATCAAATTAAATCTTTTCATTATTGGAAAATTCAAATTAAGCTTTGGTTAATTCCAAGAAAATGCAAATGGTTCACTTTTGATTTTAAACATTCCAAAACTCCAAATTTTGGGATGTTACATGCGCGCCTTCCTGGAGGGCCCCCCATGCTCCGTCCTCCGCCTCATCGTCTAGCACGAACAACGGCTTGCCGGTCGGGTCGTTGCGGCCAGTCAAGACAGTAAGAGCAAGGCGTCCGGCGGACTCCCGAGGCCGCCCGTGGCTGCGCTATGAGGGTCGCGTGGCGCCTCCACCCGCGGCCCAGCGACGACCACCTCCAACGTCTGGACCGCCCCCTCCGGCGGGCCCCTGGGCGACGGCGGCGGGATCACGACAGGCGCCCGAATCGCGCCAGCTAGCGGAGGTCCTGGCAGTGGTGGCGGGAGCTCTCCCTCGCCTCCTTCAACCTCCGATCAGGGCCCCGACCGGCCAAGGGGCGCCAGGACCTCCTCGCGCCCCAGCTCCTCCGGGACCGTCTCCTCCTGCGGCGGTCCCGACTCCGCCTACGGCACCTCGTCGCCTGTCGGCTTCACCGGCGGCAACAGCTCGGCACTCGATGCCTCGACCATCACCGGCTGCAAGGACGGCACCGGCCCTCGCGGGGCCGCCATCGCCCCAGAGCGGACCGGCGAAGCGTCTTGCGGCAACCGCGCCTTCTTCGCCGGCCCCCCTTCCGAAGGCGAGTCGCTCCTCCGCTTCCACAAGGATGCCTCCACCGGGGGCACCTCGACTTGGGGCTCAACGATGGCGGTGCCCGCGCTGGCACCCTGGCAACCGGCCACCGCCCGGTCGTGCCCGAGGTCGAACTCCAGCATGTATGGGTCGCCGTCGCTGCTGTTACTCGAGGTGGACTCCCGATCGACTGTATCGACGGCGGTCGTATCGGAGACCTCCTTGCCGCGTGCGACCCTCGCCATGCGCTCTTCCTTCTTCTTCCTCCTCCTCTCCTCCTTCCGCCTCTTGAGGGCGGACTCGTGCTACGCGGACGCCTTGCGGTCCTCGGCCCTCGTCTCCTTCTCCCCCGGCAGCAATGCCCGGGAGACTGTCCTGGCCAGCCCCTGGACAACATAGAGACGCCAATCAGACCAGATGTTACGAGCTGAAGAAGAAGGAAGAGGAGGGGAAGAGAATCACTCGGCTTACCAAGTTCGGGGGATTCTGCACCGAGAATGGCTCGGGGCGGCCACCCGCCGCCTCGATGGCGCTCCCGCCCGTGACGGTGGCCACCTTAGCCTCGACCTCCGACGCGGGAAGCTTCGGCTCCGCCATCCTCATAGGGTCGGACACCCCTCGTACAGAAACATGGGGCACACCCTATCCATAAGGGGTTGGACACGTATCCTCATGAATGCGCGCACAACAACGTCGCCGGTCAGGGCCCCGCTCCTTCTGGGTCTTGATCCGCTTGACGATCGCGTCCACCTTGTTCTTTTCCTTCCGGTCAGCGCCCTAAGTCCATTCGGACCCCGCCACGGGGAGCTGGCCGGTGAAGGCCGGGGCGCTACCTCCCAGGTTCCGGGCATAGAACCATTCGGGGTGCCACCCTCGGTTTGATGACGGCAGCTTCACGTCGATATAATCCGCCGCACGACCGGCGCGTAGTTGGAGGGCTACGCCACCCATGAGCGCCGGAGTATCCGCCGGCTTGTCCTTCCTTAGTCGGGCATGAAAGAAGTGCCTCCAGAGCGCCCAGTGGGGATCGATCCCCAAGAACGCCTCGCACAGCGTCATGAAGACCGCTATGTGGAGCACGACGTTGGGGTTGAGGTGGTGCACCTTCGCCTTGTAGTGATGCAGCAGCCCGCGGATGAAGGGATGGAGCGGCAGCCCGAACCGGCGCTCGTAGAACGAGGCGGGCACCACGATCTCGTCGTTCTCTGGCGCGGGGACCGCAACCCCCGTCGGCACCCTCCACCTCGAAACGTCTCGCGGAGGGAGGAACCCCTTCTTCTCCAGGCCGACCGCGCGGCTGGCTTGAGCAGTGCACTCCGGCCACGACATCTCCGAGATGCAAGCGGCGAAAAGGTGGGAGAAAAAGAGCGTGAGCAACTCTTTTCTGGCTCCTTTGTTCCTTTTCTCAAGCGAAGGCAAGGGGGCAGGGAAAGCAAAGGCAAGTGCATGCCCCGGCACTCCAAACGCCCAATTTATAGGAGCCGAACAGGCACCAGCCGAGCAGACGCCTGTCAAGCGGACGCTATCTCGGGTGAAGCGTCGCACGTCTCATCCGACCGCCACGCCGGGCCGCTGGTGAGGCACATCGGTTCCCAATCATTTCGCTTCGCATTTAATTCCCTCCACTACACATTAAATACAAGCAGGAGGCGTCAGGACACCATTTCGGACGACACGCCCTGCGACCTTTCGATCTCCGTCACTGGGCTGGGTCGACTGGACCGAAACAAGTATAAAAAGCCCACCGGGCCGCTGCGGCCTCGAGGTGGCAAAAGCGCTACGGGTTCCAAGGGCCTAAATCCACCAAGTGGAATCCAAGCCGCCCCAGCATAAAATTGAGCAAGGGACGAGGACAAGGCGAGCCCCCAGTGGGCCTCTAGTTGGGTTGGCGGACGACCCAATCGCCTTAACTCGTGTCCAAGACCATACTTCACACTCTCACGCGGAACCCATCGATGGGTGGCGGCCATTCTTGCGCCCGCGTCGTGGACGGCCGTGAGTCCGATCTGAGATCGAGTAAAGAAAGGTTTCTTATGGGTTGCCCCTAGCGGGTCGGACGCCCGACGCCGGGATCGTTGCTCAGAAAGGTCCCCCTTGGGAGGGATCTCCAGGGCCCACTCGGATAACCCGTTAGTAGCTCCACGAGCACGGTGTTCAAACCAACGTGGTAAACATGCGTTCACTCACCCCCTCCAGGTCCCACACCTGCGGACGGGGCGTATACGCGGGACAAACAGCGGCTACTCCTCTCGCAGACAGCCTCACCAGATGAGGACTCGGGACGAACGCCCTCCATCGAGCTACGACGTAAAACTAGCACTCGGATACCAGAACCTTGTCTAAGGCATCTGGGCGTCCGCGCCGACCTAGGCAACGTCCAGCTACGACGTAAAACTAGCGCTCGGACTCCAGAACCTTCTCTAAGGCATCTGGGCATCCACGCCGACCTAGGCAACGTCCAGCTACGACGTAAAACTAGCGCTCGGACACCAGAACCTTGTCTAAGGCATCTGGGCGTCCGCGCCGACCTAGGCAATGTCCAACTGCGACGTAAAACTAGCACTCGGATACCAGAACCTTCTCTAAGGCATCTGGGCGTCCGCGCGCGACCTAGGCAACATCCAGCTACGACGTGAAACTAGCACTCGGATACCAGAACCTTCTCTAAGGCATCTGGGCGTCCGCGCCGACCTAGGCAACATCCAGCTACGACGTAAAACTAGCTCTCAGACACCAGAATCTTGTCTAAGGCATCTGGGCGTCCGCGCTGACCGAGGCAACGTCGGGCCGGATCCTGCCGACCAAGTTGTTCGACCTTCACAAACCAAAGTAACTCCCCATCCAGCTCTCTGACCTACTCGAGGGCTCGGGGGCTACACCCACCGGGTGCGCTCGCGCGCACCCGGTCGAAACCGGCCGACCAAGGCAGCCTTCCGATCCACTCGGGGGTACGGGGCCGATTGAGTCCACTCGCTTCACTCAGTCGGATTTTGCCGACCAAAGCAAACCCCCGACCGCCTCTAACGAGCTCGCTCGGGGGCTCAGGGCCTACTGACGAATACTCATACCAGGGATACTCCCAGTAGGCTGGAACACCAAATGGGTCGTTTTAGGTCCAGCTCTGGCCGAAGGCCTCGTTGGGTCTCGAAGGACCCTCGACCCCGATCAAGCCCACCAAGGGGCAATCCGACCTGGCCTCAGGTCGGGCACCCCGAAGGCTTCGACCTAGCCTCAGGTCGGGCGCCCAACGAGCTCCGACCCAGCGACCTCCGCCACAGGGACGAAGATCATCGCCGGTCGACCTTAAGCTGGTCACCTGCCCCGCGGACACGACGGCCATGCTGGGGCAGGTGGCTCCTTCCCAAGGTGGCCAGGAGGCCGCCAAAGTCAAGCGCCAGTCCCTTCACCCTATCATGCACAGTGGAGAGACGCGCTCCCTCCCGAGGCGACACCAGAGCACAACAGCGTCGGCAAGATCCGACAAAAAGAGGGCAGGTGGGCCCCTGCCCGACGGAGCACCGCTCGCTGTGTCTACCAACCCAGGCATGGGATGAACAGGAACCTATCAGTCACCAGGACCGAAGACCAGGACTCTCTGATGTAGGACACCCCATCCTTTTTTCTCCAAACTCCCGTGTAACCTGCCCCCTCCGCCTATATAAAGGGAGGTAGGACCCTCAGGGAAGGGGGAGCAAGCATAAACGAGCAACGTAACTCTTATTCCCACTCGGACGAGCGCTCAAGGCCAGGCCTTAGCCCTCGCTTGTAACATCACGCAGTCCTCTGCGCCCAAATCAATACATAACCACCACACAAACTGGAAGTAGGGACGTTCGGCCCGAACCAGTATATATCTTGGGCTCCCTGAGTCAACCATTTAAGAAGAGGGAACGTGCGGCCCCTTGACTATAAATTTACTTGCCGGTATACGAAACACCAACACTATTACTTGTAGGTTACCACCTCTACACTATTTACTTGCAACTATATATGTTACATTTCCGCAATTTATAGAGCTATCCAACAGTAGTTGTAGAGAGTTGTTGAATTGATACATGACATTAAGTAACATAGATTTGCTAGCAAATAATGTGTAAAGTTGCTAGTAATACGTACATTATTTTAGCAAGTAACTTGCAGTTGTCTCCTCAATACTTGACATTAAGTAATAGAGAACTCCTAGCAAGTAATATCTAAAGGTGTTAGTAATACATGTTTCTTAGCAAGTAACGTAGTTGTCTCCCTAACACTTGACATTAAGTACTAGACTTGTTAGCAAGTATTCCTTCTGTCTAAATTTATAAGATGTATTTTTGAATTGTTTTGCCTACAAATATAAGATGCATATATTTTATATTCTAATACAAAATTAATATGATGTTCCTCTATACCAGGATAAATATCCACATTTAGGCCATGTTTGGAAGCAATGTATTTTCACAGTTTCTTGGTAATACCATGGTTTCTAAGAATATTATGGTATTTTATACCATGAGGTGTTTGGTTACCATGCCAAAAACTCTATATTAAAAACCATGGTTTGGTAGATACCATGGTATTTTTGGAGTATTTGAAAACTCCACTCCAATCTAAAATTTTCATGGTTTTAGCTAACTTCTTGCCTATTTTCACTCAAATACCATGGTTTGTGATGTTGCATGCAACAATTGGTAGTTCCAAGGAATACCATGATTTCAAGAGGATTTGGTAAAACCATAGTATTCATGACAAAATAATTATAAATCATAGTATATTAAAACCATAGTATTGAAAAACTATGCTTCCAAATAGGACCCTACTTCATATTCTATACATGCATGTATTAAATATAGCGCACAGTGATAATAAGTCGGGGTAATATAGTTATTTTCAATATCTACTTGTTCTATGTAACAAAACAAAATATGCCCTTATAAACTTGGACAGCCGGGTAATGGTTGCACCCATTATAGCGCTAGAGATTGGAGGGAGACCAGGCCAGCCACCTGTCACCGCACGCCATTTTGCAAAAAAAAAAACCTATTTTTTTCATCGCGTTTGGGTCCCTAGCGCGGTATTTTAGGAAAAACCTCCTATTAAGTTCAAATCGCGAACAAGCCCTTTTCTAATTTTTCAAGATAGCGAACAGGTCCAAAAAAATAACAAACAGACCCCTGCTTCTTACGTCTAGGTCTTTTCTCTGTTTTTCCCGGAAAAAATGTTTTCGTCACCAAAAAAACCCGGAAAAAATATTTTCGTCACAAAAAAAACACAGATATCACCCAAAAAACAAACCCGGAAAAAATGTTTTCGTCACAAAAAAAACACAGATACGTCGAAGGTTTATAGCAACTTATCGATTTGCCGACGGGTCCTAGCCGTGGTTTTCTAAAAAAAACGTAGATTCGTCGAAGGTTTATAGCAGCCTATGGATTCGCCAACGGGTCCTACCGACCCATTTTATTTAAAAAATACGAAGATCGAAAATTCGACCAAATTTTCCACTTTCTAAAAAAAACACAGATTTCATCGAAGGTTTATAGCAGCCCATGGATTCGCCGATCGGTCCTATCACTTTTACAGAACGACGCAGCGTAGCGCGCTATTATTGCTAGTACAAGTTAGTAGCAATATATGTTTCTTATCAAGTAAACTGCAGTTGTCTCCCCAATGCATCCGCGAGTAGTTTTGAGTAGAAATCAACTTTATAATTATGTCACAAAAATATATGCTATATGAGTTTTGATTATTTAAGTTTCCGTTCAAACAAAATGCAAACCGGGCCCTCAGTTAAAGAGTTACGATGATTTAAAGTTACCAATTAAAAATTTAAAAAGGTAATTAATGCAACTACCATCACGCACACACAATTGACTTCTCTCTCCTTTTCTGATGTCATATTGAGTTATGACCTGCCTAAAAGAAGCCCACAGATGAAGTTTCCCCTCCACGCAATACAACATTATCGTTTGCAAAAACAAGTGTAAGTTCGGTTCTTAAATATTTATCATTCTAACTTTTTATGTTGTTTCTAAATATACATCATCCTACAATTTCGAGATAACTTTTAACTTTTTTTTCTCTTTATATAACCCTATTATTCATTATTCCGAATATTATTTATTACTGTAGATTATAGTAACACATACCTCTGAAAGTAATAAGTGAGCTAACGAAAGAGGGTAATTTGGATATTTCTACACATACTTTGGTAGAATTGCAAAATTCTAAAATATCATCTATTTAAGGACAGAGGGAGTAGCGTCTAAACAAGTTTTCCAAGAATTGGACTAAGATGTATTTTTCATGATTCCTATAGAAATTGAAGTATATTATGTGAAATTTCTCCAAAATTCCTATGATTACTACATTTCAAATGAGCCCTAAAACCGAAGGTCGTTTTTAACAAAAACTCCTTGTCCAAACAACCGATAAAGGAAAGAGAAAGGGGGGAAAAATACTCTCCCTGGCGGGAGGACATTTCGGTCATTCTCCTCCGCTGGTCGTCGTTGCGCAGCTACGCTGGACGAGAGAGTGAGAGACGGAGCAATAATAAATCGGAGGAAAATGGAAACTTAGAAAAAGAAAAGTAGCAAGCCCGGCCAGGCGAGGGAGCGCAAGAGCCCGAGCTTCGCGAAACCCTAGACCTCGGGCCCCCTTCCTCTCCCCCGAGTCCTCCACCGATCCGATCCAAGATGGTCAGTCTTCATCCGGCCTCCGTTTTTGTGATATTTTTTGTTTTGTTGAATCGGTTTGTGCGAGAATCAGTCCCGTTTCAGTTCTTTCCAGTGTTCGATTAGTGGGTTTACTGATCTAATCTTGCATGTGAGCTGTGAGATTTTGTTTGATTCCTTTTTTTTCTTTGCTGATTGTTGCAGCATAAGCTGGGGAGAGGAAGCCGCGACAAGGTGCAGCAGTTCATGACCATAACTGGCGCGAGGTGAGAATGTACAATTCTTTAAAATTGACCTGCGGACCTTACGAACTGGACTTTGGTGGTGATTTTTATTGTAGTTAATTATATGGCCTTTTTTAGATGAATTATATGGCCTTGTAAAGTGGTGAACGTTGATGTGTTGCGTACGTTTGAAAGTTAGTTGATAATTGGTAACTTACTAAAAACTGTGCAATAGAATATGTTAATTGCAATAAAGTTGTTGTGAAGAGTGTTATGATGCGCTTGTTTTGGTATCAGGTTGAATTTAGTGGTCGTGTCATAGTGTGATGCTATATTCTGTGGCGATGACAAGTTGTTATGTTGTCTCCTGCCTTATATCCTTGCATAGAAATCTTACTAATGTAAAAATGCAGCTTTGAAATTCCCTTGGTATCTTGTATGTATAGATGATCTTTCTTTTTTATTAGAACATCAATTGCAGGGGTTGTTTTACAGTTGTAAGTTGTCGGCTCCTAATGGGTTGTCATTTTTGTAATTAGGCAAACCAAAATTTTACATGGTAGAAACAGAACATGAGATAGACTGAATCGTAACGAAGTGAAATTAGAGACGGTCTAGGGTTATCTGCTCTGAGGTAGGGCTCTAGATGAATCCAACCAGGCTTTTTTCCACTGCAAGTCTGCAAATGCATAATACATTCAAACCGGGAATATGAAAATAAATTGTGCCTCCAATTATCTAACAACCATTTGTAAATACATTGTGCATGCCAACGTATGAGCTATTCAAGTTCTTGTTTTTGCTTGCTTTATTAAGCACTAAGGAGTTCATTCGTCACAATTTTAGCAAGTGTCCCTTTTTTAAACCAGTAAATAAGGAAGTGTTTCTGTATCCTGATGCAGTGAGAAGGTAGCCCTTCAGGCACTGAAAGCTAGTGATTGGCACTTGGAAGGAGCTTTTGATTTTTTCTATAGCCAACCACAGATTTCTGTGACCAATTCTCGGCATCTTGAAGATCTTTTCAACAGATACGAAGGTATCAATTTCATTGCCTTAACTAACCCTTGTTTCTTATTCCTTTTTTAGAGGACAAGTTCTAATTCCTTTAGCTTTTGTACATTAGATACTTTTGATTTCTTCCATCTGTGATTTCTTTTTGCTTCTTTACTTGACAGAAATGATGTTTTCCCTTCTCCTGTTGCAATTTTTTTTAATTTCTGATTTCATGGTGTACCATGTTTTGTTGCCAGAACCTGATGCTAATATGATCATGGTGGAGGGCATATCTCAACTTTGCAATGATCTGCAGGTAAGGAGCAGTTATTTTATCTTCCAATCTCCATTTGGTATTTACTCATTTGATTCCATGTGCAGCTATGTCTAGTGAATACTTAGTTAGCAATTAAACCATGTATTTACTTATATATTGGATAATGACTCATTTATGTCATTACCTGAAGCTATTATTTTTTGTTCTGTCATTACCTGTGGCTATTATTCTTTGTTCCAACTTCCAAGTGTTGTGGTTTGTCTTACTGGTGAGAGGAAGCGTTGGATTTTACTGGCATTAATGCATTATGTTGTTTACTTTTGACATTAGGATGGCTCTAGATCAGATATTAGCAAATTTAGCTTGGCTCTGTATGTACTGGTCTATTGGATTATCATATTATGCTTGTCTCTGGCAAATAACGAGGCTCAAGAGTTTGCAACTGCCATATAACTTGGTATATATAGGAGAATCTTCATCTCTTGAGGGGTCTAACATTATGTAGTGCTATTATTTTTACGATTCGTTGTATATTTTGTTTTGTCTCAGGATTGGTGCTTCTAGTGTATTTTTTTTTGTTCAGTACCTTATAGTGTAGACCCATCAAGTTAAGTTCTACCAATGTCTAATACACACATTTTATGTTGGTTTTCCAGGTGGACCCTCAGGATGTTGTAATGGTATGCGCTGAGCTTCTTCAGTTCTTCTGGACTAACCTGTTATTTTGACTTACTGTTTGATTGTAAACTAGTTTATGGCAGCTGCTCCTGTGGCTGCAATCCTTTGAAGCTAATTCCTATTTGATATTTTCATGAATTTTTGAATTTGTAGCGATGCGCTTATTCTATATTCTTTTATAATTTAGCACTGCTATACTTAGATCATCATTGTTCTTAGCCATATATTTGTGCTGTTAACAGCTTGTCATATCATGGCACATGAAAGCTGCCACAATGTGTGAATTTACTCGCCAGGAATTCATTGGTGGGCTGCAGTCAATTGGGTGAGTGCCATTTGCGGTCATGATAGTTCTATATGCCATTAATAAAAAAGCTGAGTTAATTTTACTTGTAGTTTTTTATTATATTCATATCCTGGTGTTATTTGCAGGGTAGATTCAATTGAGAAGCTCCGTGAAAAATTACCATCATTGCGAGCTGAGATAAAAGACGACTGTAAGCTTCCTTTTTCATGAAACTAGATGTTTGTTCTACTTTGGACTAGGTTACTTCTTAGTTCAGCAGGTTGGAGTACAATTCCAAGAAACTGCACGCATATCAAAGGAATTATTATAATACATATATGTGTTGAGATTTTTTTCTAACCTGTGTATATACTCTTTCTTCATCCAGATAAGTTCCGTGAGATATACAACTTTGCATTTGCTTGGGCTAGGGAAAAGGTTAGCCTTAATTGCAGACTATTTATTCCAGTATTCACTGTCTTCATTGGCACCTTATTCTTCGTTCATAAAATAGTATCCTGATGTTCTCTGTCAACATTATGCTAAAACATTCCCTTGATTTTACAGGGTCAAAAATCTCTCGCATTGGAGACAGCCATTGGAATGTGGCAGTTGCTATTTGCCGAAAGGCACTGGCCCCTTATTGATCACTGGTGTCAGTTCTTGCAGGTATTCCCCAAAAGGCAGTTCTATCTAATTCCATTTTTAGATCATTGTGCGGTTTCATTATGTTAACAGTGCCAGATGGTGCTATTTTGCTAATTTTTAATTCTTCAAATTTCAGGTCAGGCATAATAAAGCCATCTCTAGAGACACATGGTCTCAGCTGTTGGAATTTATCAAGGTACCTATGTCCATCCCACCTCCATCTCCCTCCTACATATGTATACCCAGATGTGGCTGGTAAACTTGCATAGTCACACACCTAGCATGAACACAACTCTAGTGTGTTAAATGTTTAATTTATGCTAACCGTTAATTTGACAGGCAAACTTGATTTAGACGAGTGAGACAGGTTAGCTGATGTGCGTAGGTTGTAGTTGCCAGCTATTGTTGTGATCTGTCATCTTCAATGATTTGTCAATAGTTTTAGCATTTTTTTTCTAGGTCTAACGTTCCTAGTCAGTATATCTCTGTTTAAACCAGAAAGCTTCATGATTTTCTTGTAGAAGCCTCTTGTTATTACGAACTTGCCTAAATTCACTGCTGTGTAATTGCAGACAATTGATCCGCAGTTATCCAACTTCGATGAAGAAGGCGCTTGGCCCTACCTAATAGACGAATTTGTGGAATACTTAACCGAGAATGGATTCGTTCAGAGTAGAAAGTGAACAGTGCAAAGCCACATTCTCACTCCAAATATCGTGATTGGGCTGTACAAACGTGATTCATCTCGGTCTATACAATGTTTAGGTTTGGATGCTGGCATTCTTGCGCAATTGGTCAGAGACAGTTGACATTTTCATTACGTGATGGAATTTACCGGCACAGGGGGGCAATTTAATTCTGGAAGTCGCGGCTGTGATTGGGAATTATCACTCTGATTAATTTAATATATTTGTGCTGTCCCTAGCCCCCTGTCTTTCCTATCTAGTATTGTAGTGACCTTGTATTACGCAGTATTGCCTACTGCGATAAACATGTTGGTGAGTTATTTGGCCTATTGCCTAATGGGCGATGGGTCTACAGATGGTTCAAGTCCTGATAGTGTTGGTCTTTTTCTTTCTGTTGGTTGTACCAGATGAGAACTTTGTCTTTACAGTGGGAGAGTCCAAACTTGTGAGTTGTGATCTTAGTTGTTTTGTTGGTTTGGGGAGAATCGATACCCATTTGATTCTTGGATGCTAGCAATGCCATTGTTCTACAATGGTAGATATGCCGGATGCAGCTCATTCATCTGCCGATCACGAGTTGCCTTGCGAGCTTTCGCTATTTTTATGTGGATTTCTCACTTGATACCCTTGTCTATGGTCTGAAATTACTTTCTTCTAGCTCTGCTGAAACACCCATGCATGAACTGACGAGACACAGTGCCGCTGTGGCGTCTTGGACGCTGGGCGGTCTATGGCCCGTTCGGGGAGATGTAGGGCCTGTTTCCTTTTAATGATTATAAATGCTTGTCTTATTAAATTTTGATAGCGTTGATTAAATTTAGTAGCATTTGGTTTGCCATCAAATTTTGGTAAGATTCTCTTCTCCTTTGGTTTTTTAGTTCTTTTTTTTTTTTTGCTAATCTTTAGCCTATTTTCTTGCCAATCTTTGGTCTAAAGATTGGTAGCTAATTTGGTGACCAAATTTTGACTATGTCAAATTTTGGTAAAGTTTAGTGAGGCAAATTTATCTAAAAAACCAAACAGGTCTGTAGTTTTCTAAAAAACTATTTTTTTTCGAACTGAAAAGCAATGCAGCTCTAGCTTTTTACGAGAGATCGTTTAATAAATAGATAATTTCTCCTCACAATAAGCTTGTTTTTAGCTCTTACTAATTATATATACTTCTAATTTATACTAAAACCGTTTAAAAGTTAACCCGTTTGAGAGAACTTGCTCAATTTTTTGAAAGCCGAAGTTAGTTCTAAGCTCCGAGCAGGGAAGCAGTGAGGTATCATCTCATCATCAGTTCATTGCATGCCACTGGGCAGGTCCAAAGGACACTTTGCGCTACGCAGCTAGCAGCTCTGCTACAGCGCTCACCAGCCAGCAGTCCAGCACTGTAGATTTTTTCAGTCTTGTGTTTGGAGCTTTTCGAGCACAGGTGAATGGAAAGTCAAAGCTGACAGTACGGCATTGCATCGCGTGAACTGCAGTATGCAGATTTTACTTCTGGCGCCCGGTAAAAATTGACCGTGAGACATCGTGGGCTGCAAATCAAGTGACCGGATTTTACTCGTACAGTTTTGGTCTGCACCTCCCGAACATCACTGCTGAGCGCTGACTGCTGAGAGCTGACATATACGTGCAGAAGCTTGAGCCTTTCAGGATTTTCAAGAGACGTTTAAACTTGCTTCGTAGCAAGAAGTACAAGGCATTCTCCTCCGGTAAATAGAAAAAAAACAACTGATTGTATTTACAACCCATATCTATATCATTGAAAGTGCATTGAGATTTATACTGGTGAAGTACTTTCTTTCCCTCTCAACTCATTTGAATTTTTAATGTGGATGCACAAATCTTGATGCACATTGGACAACACAGATATAAGTTGTATACACAATGTGCTGTACAAAATCCCCACTCAATACTCCTCGGATTTCTGTAAAAAAACAGGGCTTTTCGGAAGGATCTGAGCCCTCGCAGCTAGGAACCTCGTCATTGTTCTTGTTGCAATATGCTAGGTAGAGGTGGGAGTTGCGCCAGGCTGTTTTGGGTAGGCAGTGGAACGACACGTAGCATGAATAACAAGTCCGTGCCAGGCCTCGTGGTTAGACACGATGGGCAGTATGGCACGGCATGCCTACATGGGCCGTGCTTGGGTTGGGACGGCATGTCACGAAATAGGTCCAATAGACCCAAAGCAGGCACAACACACGATGGGGTGCCCTGCCGCAACACGCGGTATGCTGTCCTCACATACAGAAAAAGAGAAGATGATAAAAGGTGGAAAATGAAATATGAAGAGTATATACTTACTAACACCAAGGGTGAGCACCGAGCCAATGCTCTGCCATATCACTTGCTAAGCATGCCATCGACACCGTGCATGGCCGGCCATCTTCTCATTTGCCTAACGTCGCCATCGATGCCACCACATCAGGCGTTCGCTGACCTGGTACACACAAACAATCGTGACATTAGGGAGTAACTACTATGTATGCATATTATTACGGTACTTTTTTTATACAGGGGAATTTTACTTTGGGTGTTAGATTTTTAACGACATCTTTGTATCTGTACCTAATGAATAAATAAAATTTAGTTCATTTCCCCTAAATAATTGTGTGTATCAGATCCTCGCCGACAATCGATGCTCACTTCTCGTCTTTGGTGCCATTCATAGAGACGGATTGACGGCGATGGTGTCATGACCTCACAAGTCTAACAGGATAAGGACTGAGCTGACACGGCAAGACGGCAACATGGCATGTTTTGGGCCTTGCCTAAATCTGGCTGGAGGTGAATCGAACAAGCACAGCACAATACAGAGAAGTGGCCATATCAGAATATGGCACACTGTGACCCGAAATCCGTTAGACCCATGCTATGCCGGTACGCTACAGCTCAACTCCCACCTCCAATGCTAGGCCTGAGGCAGCGTGTTCCTTTCTCACGGCTCACACTCGAACGGTGCTTTTTCCACTGCAACTTCTTTAGAAAAATTCAGTCTATGCCGCTGGTTGAATTTGGAAAATGCCACTGCCGTTACCTTGAGCTCAGATGGCGTCAGGACAAATGACTAGTGCTGCCCTTCATCAATTACGAAAATGCCACTCAAATCCTGGAGGTTTTTTGAGAACAATAACGGATCACATGCCAGTACTTACTATATAGTGGCTCGTACAATACCAGGGTGTTCATCACATACTAAACTACTACCTCCGGTCACAAATAGTTATCGTTTTGGATATCGACACGATTTCCAAAACACAGCTTTAACTCTTTAATTTCTATTAAAATATATTTATAAAACCTAGTAAAATTATAATATTATGAAAGTATTTTTTAAGATAAACTTACATATATGATTTTCATGTATCTAATTTAAATATTTGAAAAAATGTTAACAATTAAAATTTTGAAAATTTGACTGCACCTACTGTAAAAACGTACCAAATTTTCACATGTAATAAAATTTTTCACTTGTAATAAATTGGGTTGTCGGCAACGTTATCTAACTTTCATTAAGAGCTAGGTTAATAAGAAAGCCAACTGCAGACTTTATCTCATTGCCATATCATATACAGTCAATCTAATAGCCCACTCATATAATAGTTAGCCATACATACATACAAAGCTATTAATACTTGGCCCACATTCATCCTCTCATTCTCTCACCAAGTTTCTTGGAGCCGTGCTGCAGCCGGCTATAGATCTGTAGCCCGCTTCTCTCCTCTCCTCTCTCCTCCAACTCATCATAAATATGATGTGACAATCCTTACAGTCTGCTTACCTCATCTTATTATACTTGCTCTAAGAACCCAGTAAGCCCAACTCGACGATGCTCAACTTCACGGGTACCAAAATCCGACCGTAGTATTGATCTCTGCTCGACACATCAGCAGCTGCTGCTCACTCCAACCGGCACAAACAGAAAACATTATAAATAAAACAAAGACTTGCTGTTTGAGATGCATTGGTACTTAGGTTAGCACATGTTCATGACTCTGGTGATCATCGAACAGTTAGGTAGTTAGATGCAGATAACACGTAATTCCCAAGCACACGCATATATAATTGCAAAACTTAAGGTTTACACAGACACTACTGCAAGCATCTCTATCCAACACAAACTTAGGCTTTCAAGTCAACTACATCTGCCCACACGTATAATCAACGCTTAAGTAGAACCCCAAGAGAATTATGAATCGTACTCTAGGGGTATACTTTAAGGTATAAAGTGACACAAATAGCACTCAGATTCTTAAAGACCAATGGGTATGCATTATAGTCTTATGAAATCCACGCATGGAAATTAATCGCATATTTTAGCATATCTAAGCTTACAACAAAAGTCACAATCTGAGGGTAACTAGCTGTGAAAATAAAAGTAAAATGCCAACACTTATAGGCTTACCTCTTCAGTGCTAAAACACAAACCCGGCTGAGCAACAAGCAGTAATAGCTAAAAATGGCCATATCAATATAGTTATTTAATTAACCTACCATAATGTTAAGTCAAGAAAACCGACCACCGGCGACCTAAACAGTTAAAAATCTAGTGAACTGTAATGGTTTTATTTAAACCCTGTCATATTCACATTAGCTCACTAAGACATCATTATAGATTTTAACCACAATTAAAATTCATTCATATCTTTAAAACCAGAGAGACTAATCATATGGATATACATACACACACATAATCATCTGCATAAACATTGAGATACATCAACAATAATTATGATCTCTCAGTCATAATCACATAATTAGATTTCATAACAACCAAAGAAACAATTGTAACGTCCCGAATTTTGGCCAGATTTTAAAATTTGGAGTTATTTGAATTTTTATGGATTAACCAACCTTTATTTGCATTTAAATTGCATTTAATGGAATTTATCTAATTTTTCTGGGATTTATTGGATTTAATTGGATTTTATTTATATCATTTTTCTTTGAGTAATTAAATACCAGAAAATGTAATTATCAAAAATTAAAACTAATATTTTATTTAGGCTCAAAATGCTCTGAAATATTTTCTAGAATTTTTTTCGAATTTTTCGGATATGTTTGGTGCCCCAAATAATTACTTTGAATTCTTGGAATTATTTTTATTGCTAAAATCGAATTTTCGCTAGCTACAGTGTTGGACCGCCCAACTTGTGCTCGCATCGCCAAACCCTAAGCGCCGCCGATCCTCACCGTCGGATCTGATCGACGGTTATGCTTCTTGTCATGAACACGCCGCCGTGAGATCAATCCGCGCCGTCGGATCTTGATCGAACGGTCGACGTGACTGGTCGGTCTCGGGACGAGGCACTGCCGCACCGCCGCTCGCCGTTGGCCTCGGTGGATTTTGTCAGAGATTGTGTGCGTTATCCAAGGCATGTCCGAGCGAGTAGAGTATATCACCGTGCTCAGCACTCCACCCCGCTCATTTCGCCTCAACTCTCGTGCGCTCTCGCCCTCCGTAGCCCTCTCGGGAGCTCGCCGTAGTAGCTACTCACCCCCGCCGCGGTTTTCTTCGTGTTTCGTCGCCGTCCGCCGCTCTCCGCCGCCGTCAAGACCCTCCCCAAGTCCACCGAGCCGAGACGCACCCGTGTGGTTACTTCTTCTAGCCGGAGACGCCCGGAAACGCCGCCGCCGCTGCATCTTCTTCAAGTCCGGCGACCAGCTCCGCCACTTTTTCCTCGACGCCTCGCGAGCTTCAGCAGCCGTCGGATCTCCATCGGACGCGCGAGGTAACGCCACGTTTCTTTCCGTAGCAGTTAACGTTTAAATAGTTTGGCTAGATCTGGTCCGTTGGATCTTCATCGAGCGACACTCGTTGAGCCGCGTAGGCTTAGGAATAGTAGACTGCTCGGTATAGCGATAGCCGTCGGATTCCCATCGAGCGGTTGACGTTGCGCCACGTATTCCCCGTAGGGTTGAGTTGAGTTTGCTCCGATAGATCTCCGTAGTTGGATTTCTATCCGACCGTCTGGTTAAATCACGTAGGCCTTGTAGCGATGCATCGCTCGTAACGACCGACCGTTGGATCTAAATCAACGGCGGGATTAAATCGTCGCGTGGCGAGACGTTTCTCCGCCGCGTGTCGATCATTGAGTGGTCCTAGCAGCATTCACCGCCCACATGTCGATGGGTGAGTCACCGTTTGTCTTGACGTCGACATGACATCATCCGCCCCCACTGTCGATGGCGAGGGTGGCGTGGAGGCCCTGGTGCCGACACGTGTCGCCGAGAGATTTAATCCGGATTTTCAGTATAAAAATAAAAGGGATAATTCGGTTATTATTTAATTGAATTTTAGTAAACTTGAAAATGCTATAACTTTTGCATCTTAACTCGGATTTGGGTGATTCCAGTGCCCAAAAATTTGTAAAAATGTGAACTATTTATTGGTGATTTTTATTTAATTTTAGTAAATTGTTTGCTGTCTATATTATATATTTATTGTGTGTTTGCTTGTACCGCGAGACTCCGAGTCGCCGGGTTTCGTCGAGGGAGAATTTGAAGACCCGTCGCAGAACCTCGACCAGAACCAACTCCTCTTCGAAGGCAAGTCATGCTTTGACCATGTTGCCCCTAGATTTTAAAAGTATATTTTGATTTCCATATTGCATGCTATGTTAAGTACAACCACTATTGATTAAATTGGGAAATGGTAGTTAAAAGCCAAACTTGTTATGCCACTTTGATTATAAATGTTTATATGCCCTGAAACCTTGTCCACCCTAAGATGCTTAAATATGTTGGATGCTAATATGATGCCAACACGGGAGGCTAGACCGTGATTAGCTGCTTAGCCTGCTTGTATGCGTAGAATGACTTTCAAATATCAAATGAATATTGACTAAACAATTATGGAGCGATTTTGGAAAATGCGATGATGTCATGAATTGGAACCGGATAGTGACACGTGTGGTGCTATTCATGAACCTGATGTGGAAAATGGCATGTGTTGCTTAAGTATAAAGTGGGGTGGGAAAATGATTTGAGCAGGGCAAGTGGCAAGAAGGCTTCGTGCGGTGGGCCTGTGTGGCAATGGGATGTATGAAAAGAATGTGAAGGCTGTGTGCGAGATGTATAAAATGGTTGTCTTGCGGGACAATTAAGGACTTAACCTTGCGAGCCTTTGAGCTGAGTTAAGTGTACAACCACTTATGCGGAATGGGACGGACCTAGTTAAGTAGGTTTCTAATATCTTTCCTCGATACCTCGGGGTGTGATTACACCAAAAATGTAACCAGACGGGAGGCGTACTGTCTTTGCTGACTTGGTACCCATCTAACGGTATGTGCTGTTCTAAACTTTGGCTCTGTGTGAGGGAAGTGTTAGGAAGGCAATCTTCGAGAGGATCATCGCTAAGTGTTAGTCTCTGAAAGACTTTGTTACAATCAATCTTTGTGTGGTGAGCAGTGTATCCTGTGGGTAAAGTGTCTGACCTCTGCAGAGTGTGTGTGTGAATCTATTGAATAGCCGTGTCATGATCTTGGACATTGCTCGGTGATTACAGTCAAGGGTTAGATTTCCAAAATGAAAATGTGGAATGGGTGGCTGTGTGCCAAAAAGCTGTGTGAATGAAATTAGGGCTGTGTGCCAGAACTCTTGAGAAAGAATTGAAAAATTTATTTATTAATAATACTGATTTTACTGCTTTTAATCTAATAGGATTACCCGATTAAAAGAAATGATGCTTTATGCAAAATAACCAATTAAGCCTTTCCTTTGGAATAAGCCATGCATGTAGTAATAGATCTGCATTTGTGCATGACTTGTTGAGTATGTTGTATACTCACCCTCGCATCGACAAAAACCTCAGAAGATGAAGCCGTACCAGCTTGGGAGGAGGAGTTCATTGAAGGCCAGGAGGACTAAGGGGTTGGGCGCTTTCGAGCTTTGTGGTTAAGAAGGGTTCCGCTATCGTATTTTGCTTCCATTGAATGAACTTGATATCGATGATATTTATCGCCTGCGTGTGAAGTATTGTAAGGTGGCCATAAGGCCATGTAACTCGTTACTATTAATGCTTGAAGTACTTATTATTTATTTCATTGTGTATGATTGTGGTACTTCAACCTGTTTATCCTGTGTGTACTAGCGTGATCCTGGACTAGTACGGAATACACAGAGTGTCCGAATCCGTGGGAATTCGGGGCACGACAACAATGTAGCAGGTAGACATATATTTATGTGTGAATGGACATATACACAATCAATTAGACACAGTAATCCCAAATCATATAATTAGAAAAACAAACGTGGATATAACCCATCAAGGTATAAACCATTCACAAATACATCCATATTAAAGACTAAAGGCAGTGGTTAACTTTACAATTCAGTCATTATTCATAATTAAATAATCCTTAAATGAGCCTAGATTTACAATTAAGTACAAGTCTGTTACAATTCATCCAGCTATCTTAATACACAATTACATTACAGCCCCTACACTTTTCTAGAATTACAATCAAGTAAACAGCCATTACAATTCAGTCCAAAATCCTTACAAATAGATCCCTACCTCTTTTCCTTAGTAGCAAAGCAGTAGCCAGCTGCTGCCAAAGCGCTTAAGCATCCATTTTGCCATTTGCACACACACCAGTGGGGAAAGGAAGTACCTAATGATCTGCATGCATGCTAAGCATTTATGCTTACCACAACACCTCCTCCCTCCCTGTTTACCCCTACCCCAGCCCATGGTTTCCATCTCAACCCACAATTTTCACTTTACAGCCCACTGATTTCACAAAGAAACCACCTCTTCTCTAGTACTATAAAAACATACCGCTCTATTCATCAAACACCGATACAAAATCTGCCCTTTTACTACTTACAATTCTTTATCCACTTAATAGCATGCTCACTAGGAGGAGAGACAACTATTTTGACTCTTTTTTTGCCACCCCTTTTCCCTCTTCCCTGCAAGAGGTGCCAATCATTACATTTAATTATCCTTTTCTTCTCTTCGCATGAACAATAGATGGTGATGACATATCGTTGTAAGATTATTTAAAATGTTGAATGCAGTTCTCATCGATATTAAATGGATGGAATAATGAGTTAAACATCGTGTGGTACTTAAAGAAACCTTAAATTGCTACACCATCATAATCTAATACCCTAGTTGCATTTGTAGTATATCAATATTAACCATACTCACTGTGGTAGTAAAAGATTTCTAATTCATTTAATACAAAAGAAATCAGACAAAACCAAGCACATTATCTTGCACTTTACAAGATGGTTATAAATCAAGTATTTTGGATAGACAATGGCATGTTCATCAATCTGAAAATAGTAATACATGATTAAACATCTAGGATATCCATAAACTCATCACTCACATGACTCCACCAAGAAACAGGGAAGGTATGAACTAAGCGTACACATACAATTCCACACAATTAAGATCGCAAGATACATCTGTGTGTGAATTAACATAATGTAGTAGAGACATCAAAGTACAACAATAACATGATCTTATCTCAGATTACATGTCAGTTTCAACATTAGCCATATATCCCTTTTAGATATAAGTAACTTCTCATTTATGTGTTCTCAAAAGAATCAAGCACACTTCTGTTCTGAATATGGACATACCAAATTTCAGTCTTCAAATACTACCCTCAATCCAAAGAATATAAGACATCAACATCTTTCACCAGCAATGACTCATCTTACAATTGAAGCATCTAGGCACCTAAATTAAATAGTTTTGGTAATTAATAACAATTGAGTTTAATGGACTAACATATTTTTCTAAGTGTATGAGTGTCGACGATCGGGATCGCCAACCGCAAGAAATGAGATGGGGGTCAGTATGATGCGGGACCCGAGCTGTGCTTCGCTCAGACGGAGGAAAAGAGTAGACGGAGTGATGGTCGGAGCAAGACGACAATGAGCGTGAGACCGAGACTTTATACTGGTTCGAGCCCCTGTGGAGGTAATAGCTCTACTCCAGTCGCCTTGCGGCAGTTTTCTTGGCTATTTCTGAGTGCAAGGATGTCTTACAGCTCAAGATTAACAATGGCTATGCCTAAGCTCGAGCTATGGCGTGTTGAGTATTGTGTGTTGTGTTCGTCTTCGTGTCCCCCAAAGGACTGTGCTTCCTTGGTTTTTATACCTCCTCTGCACACAACGGGCGGGAGAGATTCCCGGGAAGTGGCCTTCATGCACGTTGAGGGCTGGCAGTAACCGCTCCGAACTTGTTGCACGCACCTGCTCCTACCCCACGACCCGCGCCTTGAGCAACCGCCGGTCAAATGCTTGATCCGAAATCCAAGGGTGGACTACGGCCCCGAACAAGGGCCCGCCCGAGCTCGAGGTCGAGCGGGGCCGTGCTCGGGTCTAGCGCGCTCTAGGTCGGCGCCAAGACGCACCTGTGTCGTGGCTGGGGCCTCCGAGCATGGGGATCCGTTGGCCGTCTTGCCGCCGGTCAAGGGACGCCCAGCCCTCGTCAATGAGAAAGGGTTGGTTCTCATCGTTGAAAGGAGCATATGAATGCATGAAACAAAATCAACTATGGGTGATTCAAGCTCAGGGCAAGGTATAAATAAATAAGGACCTTCCCATAGCTTTTACCGATCTCAGAGTTTGGAGAAAAGGTCGGGTTGCTAGAAGTAGGTGATGTACTATTAAGAGGGATCGATGGCTAATAGCTTGAAATTGCTTAAGATCACATCGCTCAAATACTAGTTCATGCTTGCTCTTAGATGCATTGAAAAAATTTATTTGTGAAATATTTTTTCTCTTCTCTACGGCCGGTACTACCACCGTGTTAAAGTCGGTACCACCGCTAGTCGATAGTACTGCTCTTTAGGCCGGTAGTTTTATTCCAGAAAGTGTTTTTTTATTTATTTCACCGATGCCATCATTTGCAGTACTACCAGTGCTGGGGGTCCAGTACTACCACAAGTCGGTAGTACTGCCCGTTTGGGCCCATAGTAATATTCCAGAGAGGGCACTTTTTTGGTTTTCTCCAACCCGGCACTACCGTGGTTAAATGGCTGTACTACCACAGGTCGGTAGTACTGTTGCTTAGTTGCAAAGAGGTGTTCTAGATATTATTTGGGGATTCAAATGTCAGCACTACCAAACTTTGTACACCGGTAATGTAGCAAATGCTAGTTTCTATGCATTAAATGCACCAAATTAACCATTATGGTCAAGGCCGATGCTACCGGATTTTACATGCAGTACCAAATTTTGATGAATTTTGTGCAATTCGACCCTAACGGCTAATTGAGTGGTTTGGCGCTATAAATACCCCCTCTCCTGTAGCAAAGGGACTTCTTAGAACATCTTTGAATACATCTTGAGCCCTTGCCTTTTTCTCTTCACCTTTGTGCATTCAATTTTACAATTTGAGGTTGTTCAAAGCATTCAAGAGTTGATCATTCATTTTGAGCCTTGTAACTCTTAAGGATCTTCAAGCAGGCGCCACCGATTTGTTACTCTTGGAGTTTCTCGACTCTTAGATGGTTTGAAGGAGAAAACCGGCGATCTCTTCAAGAAGAATTGTGAAGAGACCTGGTATTGTATGAAGGTTGGAGCTCACCTCCTTGAAGAGGGAAAGAGCAACCTCTAGTGGATTGAGGAAGGCTCAATTCCGCAAGGAGTTGGCATGATTCATTCAAGCTCCCTTAACATGGATTAGGGAAAATCAGCAAGTCTCCAAGACCACAAAAAAAAATTCCTTGTGTTCATATTGTGTTTTGCATTCTCAATATTTACTTGTGCAAATCTTCATTCCAAGTGATCATATAGTTTGATTGTCTTCCTAGAATCACTAGACTTGATTAGACATAGATTCTTGATCCACTTAGTGAAACATAGATTATTTAGGCCTTAATTGTTGAAATTTAAATTCTTGTCATATTTGTACAATAATTGATTTGTAGCTAAATGAATTTTAAAAACCTCCTATTCACCCCCTCTAGTCGGTTATCTTTGATCTTACTAGTGGTATCAGAGTTTGGACTCTCTTTATCGGCTTTACCACCTAGAGAGTAAAGGATGGCTAGTGAGGGTATATCCTTAAGCAAAGCACCTCTATTTGATGACACAAATTATGCTTATTGAAAATTTAAATGACCGTTTATCTTAAGGCCATGAGCTCAAGCATATGGAGGATTGTTGATGAGGGTTTCGTTATGCCCCTTGATCCTACACATCTCATCAAACAAGATGAGCACAACTCTCACCTCAATCCTCAAGCTATAAATGCTCTTTTTGGAGCCTTGAACACGGATGAGTTCAATTGAGTGAGCAATCTTGAGATGGCGAATGATATTTGGACCATTCACTTGGAAATTCATGAAAAAACATCCACGGTTAAGGAGGCCAAATTGCATATGCTTATGATCAAATATGAGAGTTTCATTATGTTGTCACATGAGAACATCAATGAGATGAACTCAACGTTAAATAACATAGTGAATGAACTCAAAAGCCTTATTGCTTCACTAACCAATCTTGATATTGTTTGAAAGATGCTTAGGGTTTTACCAGACAAATATAAGATGTTGGTGACTTTATTACTCAACTCTCCCGAGTTGGTGTAAGATCGAGGGTGCCGACTAGAGGAGGGTGAATAGACGGCTTTAAAAAAATCTACGGTTTAATTAAATCTCGTCTATTTATCCCTATGTCAAAACCTAAATAAAAATTAATGTGGAAGTGATAAATTAAGGTTTTGACAATTAAGCCTAATTCATCTAGGCTCACTAAATGCATGAGTTAATTATGTCTCTAATAAGAATATACAATCCTTTAAGATAATCAAGTAATTTAATTCTAGGAATGTAAATTATAATAATATAAATAAGAATTGCAAGGAAACACAAATAGACACATCGATATTTTACCGTGGTCTTCGGAGACTTGCCGGTCTCCCCTAATCCACATTGAGACTAGCCCAAACCACTTTGGATCAGCTCCACGAATTGAGCACCCGCCTCGATTCCACTAGTGGTAGCTCTTTCTCTCTCCGGGTAGGCGAGTTCCAATTTTCATTCTCACAATCTTCTTGAGAAGGTCACTACGCACGACGTCTCCACAAGCCGTCTAGGTGTCGGTAAACGCCAAGAGTAACAAATCAAACCTCTTGCTTGATCCTCACCAAGTGCAACACATGCACAAGGATACTCAATCCTTCTCTAGATGCAACACATGCAACTAGAAATCTCCTCACATTGCTCACAAGGTGCAACACATGCACAATTGAGAGGAGATGCTTGCACTAGCTCAAAAGAAAGCAAATGAAACACCAAGAGTCATCAAGCAAGAAACTCAAGCTTAAAAGGTTCTCAAATCACTCAAATATGGCTCTATGAGCTCTAGAGAATTTGCTCTCAAGTGTATGCCTCAAATGGGTGCTAGAACAACAACAAAACCCTCCTAGCTCGGCCCCTTTTATAGCACCTCAAGAAAACTAGTCGTTGGGGGCAAAACATCCAAAAATCAGTAATTTCCAGTACTACCGCCATGTAAATCCCGGTAGTACTGGCCTCAGTGGTAACGGATAGTTCTAGGTATTAAAAACACTGAAAATAGCCATTGCTACAATACCCCGGTACTACCGACGTGTAAATCCCAGTAGTACTGACATTTTTTGACCCCAACAACTCAAAAACACGGTTCTGGAAAATAACTACCGGCCTTCTGGAGCGGTAGTACTGTTGGGGCGCTACTACCACCATGTAAACGTTGGTAGTACCGAAAATCGGTACTACCACTGTGTAAACCTCGGTAGTACCACTGTTTCATTAAGAAAAATGGTCATAACTTTTTACTCCGAACTCCGATTTAGGTGATCTTAGGCTCTATGCGAAGCTTATCAAGAGGGCTACAATATCCACCTATTTTTAAGATTTAATCAATCATAGATATTTTTAAATATCACCAAAATGAAACTCCATTGTAGTCATTCAGGTCTAAAATATGATTTTTCGAAATTCCTCACATAGACTTGATCAAGGGCATGACTAAAAGTTAGTGAGTCAATAAGATCAAATCTTGATCCATTTAATGGTCAACTCATGATCAAAACAATTTTGCAAAACACATTTGCAAATAAACTGAGAACCTATGAGATAAATTCTCTAGCCATATAAGGATCAATACATGATCCCGACACTATTGCAAAACACATTTGCAAATACCAACACATGCTCTAGAATCGAAACCCATAACTTATAGCTTATTTGCAAATAACAAATCATTATTTTGTAAAAACACATTTTGCAAACACAAAGCATAAACTTTACTTAACCTTGTGATGATCAATACAAGATCAAATCACAAGCTAAAACATCGATGCATGAGCTTTCACTTTTTGCAACACATGTAAAACTTAAGCTCTATGCAAAAATCATATAAACCAAGTTACATGAGCTATCTCCTTTTTGCAATACATGCAAATCAATAACTCCATGTAAAAACCAAATCGATTAAGATCCAATAAGAAGCAAGTATGTGCTACAACTATTTACAAAACACATTTGCAAATATTCGCCCATACAAAGACCAAATCAAGAGAGTGTGAGCTAGAGCAAGCAGGATTAAAGTATCAACGCATGATGAGACTTAAGCTATAAGACTCAACCCCTCTTAATAGTACATCAACCTATACTAGTAACCCGGTCTCTCATGCAAACACCAAGACCGGTAAAAGACTAGGAACACATCTTTAACCCTAACTAGTTATACTTTTGCCTCTAGCACATCCACTTGGAGCTTTTATGATTTCCATCTTCTCCTCTCCAAGCCGGGTCATTTCTTCTTGTTCATCAACACATGATGAACCTCCTCTAGCTTCACTTCACTTCGGGATACTCTCTTAACTTTCATCAACACACGACGATGTATTTGTCCCTTTTAACCATCTCAACCTTGGACTTAACCTATTTCAAACTCATTGAAAGTGTTAGTCCCAAAACACATAGTTGTCTCAATCATCAAATCACTCCATTAACACATAATGGATGCTCTCGAGATCCTTTGATCTTTTCCTTTGATGATTGACCTAACCCAAAGACAAATTGATTGAAAAATAAACTATGTCTTGAGTATACTAATGCAACAAATGCTTCATATACTAAAAAACTTTCGATTATCCTAGGATCAACAAGGTGAACTATCAACACATGATTAGTTCTTTGTTGATTGAATAGCAACCAAATACAATTTAAATTGAATTTAAATTGTGATGAGTATATATTAACTACATAAGTTTCATATACTCAATTCGATAGAATCTAAAAGTAATGATCCAATTTATATGGAGTGGTGGAAAGGGATAAATACTTTTAAGACCATTAATTATAGAATAAACTCCATTAAATGTGTGCGTATAAATAATTGAACTTGAATCAATATGCACATATTCAAGTTTTGATTGCTTTGGAATTTATCCTATATTGCCATGAGTATACTACAACTACACATGTTAAATATACTCTAGGGGTTGTTTCAAAGTAATGATTCTTGATATAGAAAGGTGAATTAGATCAATACTATTGAAATATCAAGGTAAAGTATGAATTCCTCCTAAATACGTACATTTATGTATATATAAAATTGAAAAAATTATACACATCTTGAGGTCTAAATAATGGTAAAGTTCATCATTTAACTTGAATCCAAAATACGCATTAAGATATCATAAAATAAATACGAGTGCATACCTTGGGTTTTCTATTTTTCAATGAGATGAGATTAATCAAAGATATACTCAATAAAAGAATTAGTCTCATATTTAGATTTATCAATATGATTATGAAAATTATATCCAAGGAATGCAACAAGATATGACAATATGAACTCGAATGCATACATTTGATATTTTTAACTTTTTCATCCAAAAGAGACTAATAAGAGTTGAACTCAACAAAATAGTTAGTCTCATAAAAATATTTGTCATTAATTAACAATTGAGACTAATAAAAAAATATGATTATCAAAATAGTTAGTCTCAATATTAGATTTGTCATTAACACCAAAACCAAATTAATGAAGTTCGAACTTTCAGTTGGTAATGATGACTCCAACCGCTCTCTTAAGCAACACATCACGAACGAGTTGTACAAGATAAGGAGGAACTCTTGGAACAAAATACTTCCAAGAAGAACATTGCGTTTCAGGCCAAGGTGGAGTTAAGTAATGAAGTCAATGATGAAGAAGATAACTCCGAAGAGGAGATGATGTTCCTTGTAAGGAGAATGGGAAGATTCATGAAGAGACGCTCTAACTCAAGCATTTCTTATAAGAGCAATAAGGGCCAATCCTTGAGTAACAAGTGTTACTCAAACATTCGATGCTATGAGTGTGATGAGAAGGGCCACATTGCCTCTCGCTTCCCTAACAAGAAAGATGACAAATCCAAACCAAACAAGAAGGAATTCAATGGCGAGAAGATGCTTTTCAATTAGTTTCATAAGGATGGCAAATGTTAATGTCATATTGTGGAGTGGAATTCCAATGAGGAATATTCCGACTCCAACTCTGATGATGGTACTCCTTCTAAGAAGAAAGGACTCACCAGAGTGGCTATCAAGGAGGCTCCATCTCTATTCTCTACACCCACTTGTCTTTTGGCAAAATGGGATCATAAGGTAAAAATAAATGATGATGATGAGCCTATGGATATGCTAGAGGACTTAAATGAGTATCTTAACAAAAAGAAGTCCAAATTTAAGATCTTGAAGAAAGAATTTCTTTCTCTCAAGTACTCTTATGAGAAGCTAAAAAAAGCTCATGAGACTCCCCTTCTTAAGGATCATTCCAAGTCTAAAGTGGATGTAGGCATTTCTTGCAATATTATTGATGTCATATCAGTGTAAAAATCTCTTCTTGCATTGCACCTACGGCTAGTGTATCCACCTCATGTAATGACTTAATTGACTTGTCATGTAGCTCAAAATTATATTCAAATTATTACATAAATAATACTAGTAATCCTCCTCTTGTGGTTGAGAATAATGAGCTAAAAGAGCAAGTGAGAAAGCTAAGCAAAAGCTTGAATAGATGCTTCAAGGGAAAGAAAACTCTTGATAAAATCTTAAATGATCAAAGATGCTTGTACAATAAGGAAGACATTGGGTTTATTCCCAAGAATGATAATAAAATGAGTTACAAAGCCCCAAGGTTTGTGAAGAAAAATGGCAAGTTTTACCATAAATGTCATGATGTAGGACATATACCAAGTAGTTGTCCCATTGGTAAAGCTTCTAAACTTGGTGTGTATGATTCTTGCTATGTGCTTAGAAAATTATTAAAAAAATACCATTTGGGTGTCAAAAGCCTTGGTTACTACCAACCAAGGACCCAAACAAGTTTGGGTAGCTAAAAAAGGTTTGATTTGTTTTTGTAGGTGAACTATAAAACGACAGATTGCATTGGGTGCTTGATAGTAGTTATACTCAACACATGACTAGGCATCAAAGATGTTCACCACATTTGAAGTTGGGAGTGTAGATCATGAAAAAATCACATTTGGTGACAATAGCAAGAGAAAGGTAATTGAATTGGGTAAAATTGCTATCACAAATAACCTTTCTATTTCAAATGTTTCTCTAGTTGAATTCTTAATTTTAACTTGCTATCGATCACCTAATTATGTGATCTAGGCTTCACTTGCATGTTTTCTCGAGATGATAACAACATCTCAAAAGCAAAAGAAAATTCTTTGGTTTTCAAAGATTTTTATGTTGGCAATATTTACACGCTGGATTACTCTTCAAGTGATTCATGTCTTCAAACCTGTTTAATTGTAAAAACTTCTTTAGATTGATTTTGACATAGAAGACTGTCATGTGGGTATGTTTCAACTCAAAAGGCTTTTCAAACATAACTTGGTTGTGGGCTTGAAAGATATGAAGTTTGATAAAAATATGCTATGCAATGCTTGCCAAGTTAGTAAGAAAGTCGCAAGTTCTTATCCATCCAAAAGTATCATGTCCACTTCTATGCAATTGGAGCTCTCACATGTGAATTTGTTTGGGCCAAAACCCTACAAGAGCATCAGGATCAGTAGTTATTGTGGGCACCCGGAAGTATGAATCGATCTTCACACGTGCGTTGGACTTAGAAGTGACACCCATACTCCATTTAAGTGTATGCTCACTGTCACTCAAAAGTCCCATGCATGAAATATTAACTAGATGGCTCTCACCCAAACAAATATGAGCCACCTAATTGCACCGTACACACTTATACATCTATGAGAGTTTCGATTCCATTCTGAACAACCATACCGGGTTTGAGACCAGTGAAGTTCCTACAAAAATCTTAGGAGATTCATACATTCGAAATGAGATGTTGGAGCTATATTCTAACCCACAATCAACCTTGCCAATCAGGGTTCACAAAACCGTTTTTGAAAAACCGCTCGAAATTCTTAATTCAAAAGTCGAGAAAAACCCCTTGAAAATCTTCAGAAACCGAAGCTTAAGAAATAAAAATTTTTGAAAAAAAAAATCGAAAACCGTTCAGTTTTCAATGAAAAATCGCTCGGTTTTCATCGAAAACCAACTTACCAATTGAATATTCCTTAAAGTCGGTTTTTGAGCAGTTTTCAACTGTTTTCGAGCGGTTTACGTCGCATAAATTTTTTCAAAATTTTTAAATTTTTCTTAGTTATATCATTTTTGAATCTCAAACAGTAAGATCGAAAACCGCGGTTTTTAAGCGGTGTTTGAAACCCTGCTGGCAATCCCTCCTTCTCTGTCCTGTCATCTTCTATCGCTAGTTGCCGTCTTGTTGCACCCTTGTCTTCTTCGCCTACAATTGTCCCTCTAGAAGAAATTGTAAGGCAGTCACCAACCGCCTTGGTACATACTCTTAGCTTGTGGCGCAGTGGCGTCTCTGTTGCTTGTCATTCGCCGCTAAGCCACCGACCATTCAAAATCGAAGGTCGGGACTAGAGAAGCGTGTAATAAACCAACGGAGATTGCCACCGTGCCACCGCCCGAATCGCCGAATACCCGGCTACACTTTGAATGTAGATGTATGCCAATTAGCATATCCAAAATATTGTGATAATTTTATTTAAACCGCGTCAACTTAACGCACCGGGTCCAAGATCTAGTCAAGAGCTTAGGGCCTGAGACTAAGGCTGGCTATTGATCTTAACGAGTTATTATCGAGATTCTTTCAAAATCAACATAATTTTACATAAAATCATTTCATTTATCACTTAAGTGATTATTTTATATTAAACTAACGAGTCGCTGTCGAGCTAGACCTTATTAACATTTTTAAATTTAAAATATGCTTATTTTAATTTTAAACTCATTAACTACTATAACAAAAGTAATTTTAATTCAGGATCTTACTAATTTTATCCTCACCCTCTCCGAGATCAGCTTGGTAGCCATCTCAAATAGTAAACAGTAGATAGGTCAAAACGTCTCGTCCCCGCCTACTCTCACACTCCACGACCGGCCACAGGCCAGGTGCCCCACCGTGACCGTAGATAGGATTCCCCTATAATGGCTATAGGAACTATAACTTAAGTAGTCCTCATAACCTTACTTAGACCGTCGGATCGAACATATGAATAATCTGAATAATAATAATAATAATAATAATAATAAACAGTATTTTACGGGTGAGAATCCAATTCCATCGCGCGGTGCGGCCGAAAGCACTCACCTGAGTCACCTCTCCAAAAACAAAATACCACTCACCTCGCCAACGCCGTCACTTTCGCTTTCCCACCTCGTGCGCTCCCACCACTCTTCTTCCCCCTCTCCCTCACGGCTCGCAACAGCAACCGATCCAAAGAACTCTTAAGGCTTCATCCCCTTTCCTTCCCCTTCCGCTCTGCTCCCCTCCCCTCCGTGGCTGCCTCTGCCTGCCTGGCCGCTTTCTCTTGCATCTTTTAGGCCGGGATTGCTGTTGGTTTCTTGCGAAGATCGCATCTTTGCCGAGTGGTGAGCTGTCGGATCAGACGAGATGTTGGGGTGGTGGCTTTCCGGTCCGCTCTTGTAGGAGACATGGCTGGAGTGGCCTCCTCTTCGCCCGGATCCTTCGCGGCGGCTGCCACCTCTCCGTCCACGCGCCGGCTCCGTGGCGGCATCGTCGTGAGGGACTCCTTCCCGTACTTCAGCGCTGTGCAGCCGCCACCGCCGCCACCGCAGGTGCAGGCTCCCAGCGGGGGCGGCGGCAAGATTAGCCCCGCGGTGCTGTTCATCATCGTGATTCTTGCTGTGGTGTTCTTTATCTCCGGCCTGCTCCACCTCCTGGTTCGGCTGCTCATGAAGAAGCAACACCGCCGCCGAGGGGGATCGGCGGCGGCTCGGGGTTCGGGGGAGGCGGCGGGGGCGGACGCGGCGCTGCAGCGGCAGCTTCAGCAGCTGTTCCACCTTCACGACGCCGGGCTGGACCAGGCGTTCATCGACGCGCTGCCCGTGTTCGCGTACAGGGAGATCGTCGTGGGCTGCGGCGGCGACGGCGACAAAGAGCCATTCGACTGCGCAGTGTGCCTGTGCGAGTTCGACGCCGAAGACCGGCTCCGGCTGCTGCCACTGTGCGGGCACGCGTTCCACCTGCATTGCATCGATACGTGGCTGCTGTCCAACTCGACGTGCCCACTATGCCGCGGAGTGCTCTTTGCCCTGGGTCTCACGGCGGAGAACAACTCGATGTTTGATTTCGAGGAGGGGTTTGAGGAAGGGCGGCTGTCGGAGGACTGCGAGGACAGGTTCGGATTGCCTGGACAGAAGGCTTCGGAGGGGGTGCAGACACCGGTGGCCGAGAAAAGGGTGTTCCCAGTGAGGCTTGGGAAGTTCAAGAATGTCGGGACCCAGGGCGCTGTTGAAGGTGGCAATGCGAATGGTGCTGTGTTGAGGAGAGAGGAAGGGGGGAGTAGCAGCAGCAGCTTGGATGCAAGGAGATGCTTCTCCATGGGCACCTATCAGTATGTTCTTGGGACTTCTGAGCTCCAAGTAGCGCTCCAACCGGGCCGAACTAGAAATGGTGTTGGTGGTGCGATGAGAACAAGACCTTCTGGGATAAGTTCTGTCAATGCTGAGATTATGGAAGGGAAGAAGATTTGTGCACGAAACAAAGGGGAGAGCTTCTCCGTGTCGAAAATTTGGCAGTGGTCTAATTTGAAGGGCAAGCTACCTGCTGGCTCAGATGATTGTTCAGAAGCAGGGAGCCTTCCATGGATGAAGAGAGGTGGCACCGGGGATACACCAAACATGTGACTCTGTACTGTGATAGTAGCTAATCTTTCTCTTGCTAGAGTTGCTCACCTAATTGCTTTCCTATAGTCGTTTTTAGTCTAATTTTTGTTGTGTTGATTTTGATTGGAATGCATTAATCTCATGGAGGGATAACTTTTGGTCGTCATGCCAGTGTAGTGCATTCATGTGATTTCTGGTGCTTGCTGCTTTGCTTCTGTTCTCGTACTGGTTTGATCCTGTTGTTCGTATTCCTGCTACTTTCGTTATGTGATTGATGAAAGTGGACTTGGCATTAACATCTAGCTTCTTGAGTCTTGACATTCTTTTAGATCAATAGATGAAAAGACAAATATACTAATGTTTTGCTTCAGTACTACACCTTATGGAAACATTTATGAATTTTAGAGCATACTAAGTGTGGAGATTAAAACTATCTGTTATCGTATAGAAGGGAAGCATGGGCAATCTTATACTTTAGAGATAATGCTTAGGCCCAAATCAAACTAACAATCCGAAGATCATGTTAATTTCTTGGTGGTTAGCATTAAATGGGCATTTGATCTAGGTTTTTGTTTCAGTCTTGTGGCTGGTGCGAATGCATTGAGAGCTTGCTGAGTTGCAATGGAATGAGGTGACGTTTTAGGTGTATGTGTGATGAAAGGGAAGGAGGCGTGTGGAGGCTGCTGCAGCAACAATTGAGGGCAGTGTAGCGCCTAGGCACTAGGCAGTGGCCCTCCGCCCTCCGCCTTGGCACAAAATCGTGCTCTAGGCGGAGCCGCCGCCTCGGCGGAGCTCGGCGGATGCGCAGGCGACGCTAACGGCGAAAAGGCGGGTGTAGGTGGGCTCTAAGTAGGGGTGGGCATTTGGGAGAGCTCAAGAGAGCCAAGGAGGAGGCAGGCGGTGCCGAGGGAACCAGGAGGAGGCGTCGGCCGTTGCCCGTTGGGGAGCTCGAGGGAGGAGTGGCCGGAGGGCAAGCGGTGCCGAGGGAGGAGCTTCAAGCCCTCAGCCGCCGGAATCGGGAGGGCAGCGCGATTCGGGAGGGCTGCGCGAACGCGAAGGGAGGGCAACCGTCGGATTCGGGAGGGCTGCGCGAACGCGAAGGGAGGGCAACCGTCGGATTCGGGAGGGCTGCGCGAAGGGAAGACTAGAGGCCACCGAATGCTCGATCTATCATCATCTAGGGTTGCTACCTAGGAGAAGTCACGGACTCGAGGAACTTGTTAACTGTGTCTGTGTAAGTGCTAATTGGTGTTCGGTTATTCGGTGATAAGAGCATAATCTCAGTGATTTGTGCAAACTAATGTGTTGCACTTTGTCTCAGTGATAAGAGCTTCCAATGTAGGAATGGGGTATAAATCAATAAATGGGGGACAGTTCTACTGAAATGTGGCTTTTGTTAGCTCGAAGATTAGTTATGGTTGAAAGTGTAGATTGTAGAAGGCACCAAGCAATATAAAGTATTCAGGAAAATTAAATTTATTTAATAGCTGGTGCTTGTTTGCGATTTCCGCCTAGGCGGGCTAGGCGCTAGGCAGTGGGCCTCTGCCCGCCTACCGCCTAGCGCTTTTTTGAACCTTGATTGAGGGTGGAATAAGCGGCCACTGGAGAAGTTAGGTAGGACATGATTACTGTCTGGGTTTTGGAATGGCCTTGCAAGGGTGTGATCTAAACTCTTGATATCTTTTCTTTATATAGGTCCTAATCTGATTAATTATTGTAAGTACAATGTTCCCTTCGCTAATACCTATAAGATTTGTAAATCTTTTTATATGGTAGAGTACTAAATTAAAATCCATATTAATATTATGAACAACGGGTACTTGGCAAGAATAAACTGTTAATGCAGCTGTAGAAGGAATCGGCTCCTTTAAATTTTCTTCCCTGGCAATCTGATTCCATTGAATCATACTTTGTTGTAATTTGCAAATACATACAGGCACAGAGGTCTAAATTCTTGTATCTAACTATTTTTGTTTTCCTAATGAAGTATTTATGATTTGCCTTTTTCCTTTTATGACAGTTGTAGTCAACCAAGTTTCAGATATTACACATGCCTTTTCTTCTGCCTTTTCTATTTTTTTAGGCCATGGGCGCTTTAGTGAAATCACTAATGTACACTTTATGGTCCTGATTCCTAAATATTTATGAGTATTGATTATTGAAGAGTGCATTTTAAGCTGAACAACAGTCAATGGTTCACTCTTATTTTAGCTTTGTAAATTGAGGTTCATGGTAGATACTGCCAAAACTCTGAATTCATGGCAATGAGTGGTACTGTGATAGGTTCCTGGTATTTGACATCCACAGGAACAACTCATGATTGAGCCTGCATTCTTTTACCAATGACTTTAATTATTTAAATTCAAACTAAGCATATTTCTTTTGCCTTTAGTCTGTTAGTCATCTACTACCTTTCTCAATGTCTTTTGCTTTGATAATTGCCTTTTGGATTTTACATTCCCTCTTTCAAGAATCTCTTTACCCTCACAAAAGGAATGGCCGTTTTCTTTATCATGATAGAAAGCTAAAAGTTTGGAACAAGGAGGAAGCAAGTCATAGTGCTTACCTTCATTCCTGGGCAGCCATAAACCCTTGGTGTTCAAATGTAGATATGTCTGCTTAATAAATGACATCTAATCTCCCTTAATGTCACATAGAGAACAGTAGGTGACATTAAGGGACTCCTTTTCATTTCATTTCATTTTATTTTATTTTGAGATCACCTTTTGCCTTGGTGCTCCATCTTTGTTGAGGGGTGACCATTTGGTCTTTGTTGGCTTTCTTTGTGCTCAATGACTTCATTCCTGTAAGAATGGTATCCAACTGAAAATTACCTTCATTAGCTTATTGCACCTTGTGGTCGTGAGTAGTGACTTGGCTGAGTGGATCTAAGAGTTGTCATGATACAGTATCCTGATAAGAGAAAAAATTGGAAAGGTGCTTAGTGAAGTGGAATTCAGTGTCATATTCTGTGCTCTTTCGTCTTTGTGTTATTTTTAATCAGAAAGCAATAAGAAGTGCCAGCCTAATAGCCTATCATGCCTCCACTAATTAAACTGGTAGCATAAGCAAAATATTCAGCGTTTTGCATTGAGATCTGAGATATGAATCCATACATGCTACCAAATACACAGCTATTTCAGTGATTAACTAATGGTGATCTAGCACAATATAGTTAACAACCAGATCTGAAAATAATAGTTGTTTGTTCTGACATCTGAAACAGCTGCTTTGAGATTGGTTCTTCTGATCTCTATTTCCGTATTCAGGAAAAGCCCCAAAGATTCTTTTCATTGCAAGCAGTGTCCAACTGTCCAAGTCTCAGGACCCACAATCTTCAGGTCCTACTGGTGAAGATCAGACGAGGCAAGTCGGTACTATCAACTGTTCTCTATGTGAAAAAATGGTGGACACTAGTTTCAGGCTTTCAGCACGTCCACTGTTTTTCTCATTTGCAGATGTTCATGTGTAAAAGCCCGTTCCAGGAATGATTGAAACGGACAGAAGGATGGAGGCTTGCTATTGAATACTCGTGTCAGGATCATCATAGGTGTTTTGGTTTCTTTTCTGCCTCACTGGCTTTACCTCAGTGCTGTCAGAAAGTCAACATCTCCTTCAGATGACAGTATTGTGATTACACAAGTAGTAATTACATGGGACAGTGTAGTCTTTTGGCTGGCATTGACACAAAATAATCAGCTTTTGGAAGCTGAAATTTTGGCTGCAACATTCAATCACGAATTTTATTTATTAGTTAGGCAACTTTTGTCTGATTGGCTCGTTCAGCGATTCAGCAAGTTATTCAAACACCGCTGATATGGTGCCTATTAATTTTCTTACAACGTTGGTGCCTATTCATTGGCACTCTCAAAGTTCTTCTTTAGTTGTAGAGAAAATTCATCTTTAGTTGTAGAGAAAACTTACTTTGCAACACAAGAATTTTATAGGAGAAGAAACATCTATTGGACGTGCATATCTTCTTTGTTGTAAGATTCATATCGACATTCTTTACTGTCCCATAAGGGATTTTTAGTAACGTTGTGATTATTGCCACTAATCTCAACCTGTTCAACTTAAAATGGCATTATGTTTTTATAGAGAAAATGTCAATATTTGTAGTAGCTAGAGTACTGTACTAGCATCATCCAATTTTAGATGCTCCAGCTTTCATTTAGAAATGAAGCAAGGGGGCTAGATTGGCCGGATGTTACCATCAGTAGTGGGAATATTACCAGTCTCCAAATCCGATTCTTCAGTTCCGTAATTCCCTGAACCGTACGTCAATCATTGAGCTACGTTTGTAATCCTCTTGATCTAAAGTTCATATAACACCCTGAATTTTATTCAAAAATATGCCTAACACCTTAAACTTTGAAGCCAGTGTTATCTAGCACCCTAAATTTTTCAATCATGTTCATTTAAATACCATAAGCTGATTTTGTAGGGAGGAAAATATTCATATAACACGCTGAACTTTACTCAAAAAGTTCATCCAACACCTAAAACTTTAAATCGGTTATCTAACACTCTGAACTTTTCAATTCCGTTCGTTTAACACCTTAAGTTTTTAGCCGGTTTCGAGGTGTTATAAGGACACTCCGCTTACTGTTCCATCTACGTATGTAAAGGTACAGTAACGATGTTCGAAGTACATCTCAAGAGGGCAAAAACCTTTTCCTGGCGTTAAGAAGTTCTAAATGGAGCAAGTTGCATCATCGAAGAATCACGTGGCGGTGTATACGAGGGGATTCCTTTCAAGATTTTTAGGGATTTAGCCCCCAAGGATTTGGATCTAAATCCTCTCTATCCAACAGGTCGTCAGTCATCTCCTGAGATAATCATGCAAATTAGCCGGAAAAAAAAATTAACGCAAAGGCACGAGCTGCGACAGAATGAATGAAATCGGCCCAAAGGCTGACGACGAGCACAGATCCAGCGAGGCAAAAACTTAACAGCTCGTTTTGGACCCAGACAAAGAAGACAACCCAAGTGCCGAACAGGAGGGGATGTCCAAAACTCCAAACCCAGTCGGATCTCGCATTCAGAAATATGCTCTACTCAGCAAGCCGCAGCAGCATCCTCGATCTAGGATTCTTAAGACGAGAAAACGATGCAATCATACAGATGTGATCGCATCGCACGTACCGTGTCGGGATCTACGATTCTTAAGATGCGAAAACGATGCAATCATACAGATGTGATCGCATCGCATGTACCGTGTCGGCGACGTCAACAAAATCCAAATACAGGAAGCTCTTGCAACATCCGTTTCTTGTGGCGAAATTCACTTTGTTTGTCGAAGGAAAATGTTGCTGCGTTGATGAAAATGTTGCACATATTTTTCCTTTGCATATATATATATATATATATATATATTGTAAGTTTGGTTTTGGTTCAGGCGAAAGTGTAAATCTGGCAATTTTCTGACTATATAAGCAACTGTAGTTATCTACTATACTCTCTAACTACAGCAGATGTTCTTTCGCTCTTTTATATCATAGCATGCCACATTTCACTCCTTTCTCGGTCAAGAAAAAAGCTAAATTTATAATTGTATTCACGTAAAAGCTAAGTATGAAAAAAAAGGGGCTATCATGGACAGCCAAACTAATGGCCAGCGCTTCGACACCGACGAACACCGCGGTTGCCGAGTCTGAAATCAACATTTCGCCAGCATCCAACGCACTAGCAGCACTCGAAATTTTCGGTACCGCTGTAACATCATTATTTCATCTAATCATATCGAGGTTGATGATGCTACGCATCAATCACCATTTGCTACAGAAATGAACAAATCCTGTCACTGTTACGACATAAAGTTCTTTTTTTTATTATTATACAATGACAATAAGCAAAACAAGCCCAGGAAAAAAAAAATTAAAACAAGCACATTACTATGGACACCACCCACCAGGCCACCACCTCCACCACGGCACCACCCGAGAGGAAGAAAGGGACGTGCTGCCTTATCGCATCCGCCGCCCCGCTATAACAAAGCAAAAACCCGTCGGTGCGCCGGCGACGTCAGCCCAGCGCGGCGGCCGGGGGAGGGTGCGGCTGCTGCGGCGGCGGGTAGTGGAAGAGCGGCGGCGCGTCGCGGCCGCCGAGGTCCATGGAGGATTTGGCGGAACCTGGCGGCGCGGCGAAGCGCGTGGAGAAGTCGCGGTAGCCCGTGTAGTCGCCCTCGGGGCTGGCACCGTGGCCCTCGTCGAAGTTGAGCGCGTAGCTGAGCGGGTCGTAGTTGAGCTTCCGCCCGCTGGCGCCCGCGCCGCCGTGCCGGGGGCCGCGCCGGAACCGCCGGATGAAGGTCTTCCACCGCGGGCCGGCCACCAGCTCCGACCACTCCCGCACTTTCATCAGAGCCTCTACCCCGCGCCGCCACCACCTTCGCCTCTCCACTCCTCCATCCCCGACGCGATGCCACCACTCCTCGTCCGCCTCCGCCCCCGCCCCCGCGCGGCGGGCGTACGAGGACGAGGACTGCCACGGCGCCCAGAAGCAGCAGCAGCGGTGCCCGCGGCGGGAGAAGAAGGCGGCGTCCGCTTCCTCGAGCCCCGCCGCGCCGGCGACGGCGGCGCCGGCGTTCATGGGGACTACTCCAATTTGGGTGGTTAGTCGGCGAGGGCGATGTGCTGCGCCGCGCCAAGGTAGGCGAGAGGCGACTGGGTTTTATCGGGGAGACGGTTTCGGACTTTCGGTGGCCCACTTGCCTGCGAGGAGGCGCGCCCCCTCGCGCGCATTTGATTAAAGTCATTAAACTGACATCCCTTTGCCTCGTGATTCGCGTCCCAATCACAACCGGGGCCCACCCCCGCGTGCCGTCCTGACAAGCGGCTCTGTTTCCTTCTTAGTCTTGTCGTACATACTTGTGAAAAGCTCATCTCTATGGCGTGTGGGGCCACTGTATTTGGGAAGCATCGGTCAGTGGGATACAAGTGGGCATCTCTCGTGTGGAGAACGGTGCGGAGCAGCGCAGCGGCGTGCCATGCCCATGCGCGGCTGTTTCATTTTAACGCGTTTTCTGTGCGACAGACAGGTGGGGGTGAGTTGCGCGGGGCATGGTTGTCAGTGGGCTGGGACTGTCAAAGCCGTGGCGGGGGATGGGCCCAGAAGGTAAGGGAGGTGGCCGTTACCGGACTCGGGATCCGTTCTAAGGCAAACAATGAATGGAATAGAACGAGAGTATCCATTCTAGTAGGCCTAAAACTATCTAATTTTATATTTAGTTGAATAGATAAGAGGTTGATGGAATTGACTAATTTTTTGTATGATTGGATGGATGAAAGTTGGATGGTGTATGAAATGAGAGTTCAAATTTGGTTAGTGGGATGAAAGTTGGATGGGGTTATCCAGCCAAATTCATTGAATGGCCTTATCTAGTATCTACGAGAAATATTCCTACGAGTTTGCTACTCTCATCCACCCATCCATCCAACCAAACAACGGGATGAGTAGAAAAAGATAGATGAGGCCATCCTATCCATCCTTTGCCCTTGAACTAAATGTACCTTTGGTTTGATTGGTTGGCTGGCTCCATAACACATTAACACCATTGTGCTTTCGTGCTTCAGGTTTTGTGGATTCTTGAGTTAAGGATAGTATCCAAAAATCTTGTACATTTCACATTTTGCATACTCATGTGGTTTTGTACATGCACAAATTTAAAATTTCTATCAACTTTTGAAATAGCCAGCTCAGCTTAATGAAAAGTATTCAAATTAAGATTAAGTGCATGCCCTTAATTCTATCAATTTTAAGCTCGAGCATGTAGCCCGATGTCCATTATACTGTGCATGCGATGCGAGCATTTTTGTCTTCTTCATCTATAAAATAGGGTACTTGTGATGTAATTTCTATATGTATACGAGTATGTTCGTTGGTGCTTGGATACATTTGAATGAAGAAATTGGATATTCCATGGATTTGGAATTCTTTATTGCCCACCGTTCGATATTCGTCTCGTTGGAAAAATTCACGTTGGAAGATTGAAGTATGGATAGATCAACAATACTTAGAGGATCGTCAACAGTGTGATCATTCTCAAGCTCGTTTTGAAGCACAACAGTGAGAACGCAAGGTGAAAACACAAGAAGAAGTTAAAAAGTGAGAAGGAAAGATGGTTGAAGAAGCAAGAAAGCAAGGTAAACAAGAGGCCACTATTTCATGTCAAGAACAGCAAAAGGAGTTGTCTACTCATGATTGCAACAATGACATTATAATAGATACCATTGAAAGGTATGTGCATGATGACCAACAAGGTTTGTGTTGACAACACTACAATTATTGCAATAGGGCAATGAACCAATGTGTTCAAATCAGTGTGTAAAGTTGAAGACAAAGCTTGCAAGCTTATTATTGATCGTGGAACCTACAATAATTTCATTAGCAAAGATTTGGTGCATGCTTTAGGACTGACCATATGGCAAAATTTGGAACCATATATGCTCAATGGATGCACAGTATTAATAAGCTAAAAATTATTCATTGAGTTAAAGTCTATTACTTATTGAGTTAAAGTCTCTTTTTCAATAGGTGACTATAAAGGTAAGTTGGAGTGCAACGTTGTGCTAATATATATATGTCACTTGCTGTTGGGACAATCGTGGACAATTTGATTACAACGCTACATCACGAGAGGCCTAACAAGTACTCGGTGCATAAGGACAAGCCATACACATTGTGTCCAATGCTAGGGGAGTGCAATCCATGTTGAGGATTTTGTCATAAAAAAGAAGACTTTGAAGAATACAATGAAACTAAAGACGGTTTTGCTTAAGGAGGAGGGGATGATATGGCCTAAATTGCCAACACTACTTTAGATTGTTTTCCTTGTGTGCAAATCAATATCAAAGAACAAGATGATACTATTTTCAGCAAGAAAGAACATATCAAGCATGTGGCCTAGAGGGAAGTGATGGAGGAAGGCCTAGGGAGGATGATTGGAACCCTAAAGCATGATAACTATATTTATGCCAGTAATGTGTAAATCATATGTAGGAAACAAATGTGAGTCTAACTCAGTTTGATAAGAAAGAAATTAACTCGGATTGACAGCACATGCCAAATTAAAACGTCCATAATTATCACGTCTAAGCTCAAATTGTGATATTCTTGGACTTTTTTGAAAGCTTAAAAGATTATCTTTATACCTTTTCATTGCAAAAAGTTCCAATTTTACTTCCTTCTATCTTTAATATGGCCAACAACTTTCAACATACTAGTTGGTCAGGTTTAAATTTTAAGTTGTAATATATTTTTATATCTCAGTGTCCAAGTTATATACATTTAGGAGCTAAGTTTAAGTTGGTTTTTATGTGTTTGGTCATGCATGAGCACCAATATAAGGGCAAGGGATGTACCCCATGTAAGGAGAGATTAAAAATTATGAGTTGAATTATATGAAATAAGGAAAAATCATTGGGCACCATGATTGTTGTGATTGCCATTAGTTGAGAGAGATGGAGAGTTGCTACACAAGAGAGAAGAGGGAAAGAGTTGATTGCGCAAGTCGAAGACTTGATGTTTTCAGCTTGTGTCAAAGGAAGCCATTGAAATTTTATATTTTCATAATAGTTTGCAAATTATCATGTGTAGCACTGTAAAAGATTGGGCATCTCACACATCAATTAATGATTTCCGCTAGTTGATCCATATCACCGTAGGGCTGCGTCAGGACTCAGGAGCCACTTGGGGGGCAGGGTGACGGGGTGAGGGCATCAAAGTAGTGGGCATTAGGGAAGAGGAAGGAGTGGTTGGTATGATGGTGATGGCACTAAAGAAGGAGGAGTACAGCCGATTGGGGAGGAGAGGGATGATGAAGGGGGAGTGATGGAGTGGAGAGAAAGAAAGAAGAAATGGGTGGTGCTGTGATACCGTTGCACTGCCTTAACAGCTATAGTTGCTCACGAGAGTGAAATATCGAATAGATTGATGTCACGGTATTATTATCAATTAATTGGCCCACGTCATGTACAAATTAAAATATCTTGAGGACCCATGTGCTGAAGTACCAACAACATCAAATTCTTTGCCATCTTCATCTCTATCACAAGTACGTGGCCTAACTAGGATTCAACTTTTCATTGAAAACCTCTTGGTTTTCACAAAATTCATTCATACCGTGTCGATTCGAAAACAAATACTGCTTGGTTTAACGGTTAAGTTCAAATTCAAATTAAAAAATTCAGGAAATTAAAAAAAATTATCCAAAAGTTCCCTAAAATTAGTATTAATAGTTTTATGACTCTAGCGTGAATATTTTTTTAAAAAAACAAAGTTTGGAAACGTTTTTGAGCCATTCAAAATGTAGATAATAGAAAAGCCAAAAAAAAGAAGCCTAGCCTGCAAGCTTCAGCCCATAGGCTAGAGCCCCCTTTGGGCCTCTAGCCCACCCCTGCCCGTGAAGAAAGCCAGCACTTGGCAACTACTACCGATACTCTGTCAGAGCAGCCATTACATCCCGAAAACACCCCACTCCACTGGACGAAGAAGACGACGCCTCCACTCAGATCCCCACTCCTTCAACATGTTTTAGTAACAATATTTGTTCAATTATATTTAGTAGCAATATTTGTTCAATTATATTTAGTAGTAATATTTGTTCAAGTATGACAAGTAGCAATATTTGTTGAAGTATATTTAGTAGTAATATTTGTTCAATTATATTTAGTAGTAATATTTATTGAAGTATATTTAGTACCAATATTTGTTCAATCATATTTAATAGCAATATTTGTTGAAGTATATTTAGTAGCAATGGACGACACCCAAAAATGGTACTATTTGTTCAAGTAGCGATATTTGTATGCAAAGAAATTATCTTGCTATGGTATATTGTAATACGCTAATGTTATCCAAAATTGATAAGCTTACTACCTGTTGAATAACTAAGTACCAACGATGATTGTCCTATTCAAACACATCATGCTGCAACTCATGATTGGGTTCCAGCATGTCATCGTTGCATACTGGACGGATAGTACTTGTCTCCTCATGATGGATCCAACATGTATAATTCTTTATAAAACCACGTCGAATCAAGTGGTTTTTAATTTGAGCCGAGTTGTTAAATCTCTTGAGATTTGTGCAATCAAAGCAAGGACAATACATGAAGCTTATACTCCTCTTCACCATGTCTTGTTCCATAATTTTTTTAACTCCTTAACACCCTTTGAAATTCAACACTCACATGGCTTTTCTGATACATTCATTCATCACGGTCTATCTACAATTAAACTGCGTATACTAAATTAAGAAAAAAAACTTGAGTTACAGCTAGTTAGCTATTTCAAATATTGAGATATACATTTAATTATCTTCATAAAATAGAGAACGAGTTAAAAGATATGTAACTTTACTCCCAATACCTTCTTCCCTAGTTAAGAGCTTTTAATTCCCTAATTAGGAGACATACATTTAAAACAACAATACCGATATCGAATTACTTAATGCAGTAATCTTGCAATTCTTCAATAAAACAAAATAAGGGTGGGAGCATTAACAAAGTCGAGGAATTGAACGATCTTAAAGAAACTTCTATCTGTTGACTAACTAAGTACCAACGATGATTCCTAACCTCTAATTAGGTTAGATCCTAATCCCATTTGAGTGGTTCAGGCAAGTTATGAAGCTGTTGTACAACTCCAGAGAAAATTTTGGCAGCATCTCCCCGCTGTTCTCCAAATACACGTGTCGACAACAAATTAAGAGGGTGTGTATCTGGAGAACACAAGGGAGATGCTGCAGAAATTTTCTCTGTAGTTGTACAACAGCTTAGGAACTTGTTTGAACCATATATACTCGAAATGTCCAAAAAAGTGAACAATTCACGAGTGCTTGTTTATAAAAATATGCTATTTCAACATATTTATAAACAAGCACTCTCGAACGAGAGATATAGGTTACGCAACCTAAATTTTAACATTCATCATATTACAATAACAATAATTCCAAATTAACACAAGAGTACTAAAAAGCAGATTAATGGATGTGTGTTTGTCAAATAAAGAGTGTGAAATCTGATAGGATACATACAATTTCAGTGCAACTTAAACTTTCCTTGCGACATATCGAATTACTTAGTCCAAAATTAAAGAAATGCTTACCTTTTAAAGAAAGCCACAATGAAGAAAAAATTGAGGGAAAATCTCAAGTTAGGGCTTCACTTTACCCTCTTAACACCTATCCTCGAGGATTTCATAATTTTTCACCCAAGTATTGGTTCCAACTAGAGTATATTGTGTTTTTTGGGGTGGCAGCTGTTTTTTCCTCTACAACAACAAGGGCGAGTTCAGCCCGAGGGTATATATAACCTAGCAAGGCACATCACAATCAGTTCTAACTTGAGAACTGACTGTGATGATTCTACAACAATTATTAACACCCTCGTTGTATCATCTATCACAATCAGTTTTTTTCGAAAAGTTGAGAACCGATCTGGATGAAGCGATAGTATTGTACCATTCTGTAGTAGTGCATATTATCAATTCCACCTGGTATTAACTGATATCGAAGCTAATATTGACTATATCAAAAAATATTATGACCAGTATTAAGATCGATACGATATATAGTACTATTTTATACTGATTTAAGTGCTAAAATAGTACATATCAGTCTATGCCGATACGATATCGGTAACCTTGGAGCACACACAGAGAAAAGAACAAGACTGGCCTACGTGCAAGCAACACACTACTATCCCTGTCCACGGCATTAGATTTGATTGGAGCCCATGCCTATGATTGATTGCTGGCACAGTACTTACGGTCTTTCTGGGCCTTCGTTTTAAATATGCTTATGTTCCTTTATTGACCATATAATACCCCTATTATTATTGGCAAAGTTCCGATGCTCTCGATGCTTTGAGTCGAGCTAGCCGTTCAACTAGGCTCGGCTGGCCGGCCGGCTCAGTTCAATTTTTTTTTATGTTTAGGTTCCTTTAAAAATCCGTAATTATGTATAAGTCCTTTTTGCGGTTTTTTACGAAGAGAATTTTCTGGTTTAGAAAAAATCGCGGATCTTTCGTGAGAGAACTCTAAATAGATACTGAAAAAACATAGTGACGTTTGGATCGTTCCGACTATTTTCCATGAAAAGGACCTTTCGATTTAGCGCAATCGCCGACACACTTGTGTTCTTTCAATCATTTCTCGCGTTTTCTCCACGATTAAAAAAACAGAAGAAAAAACTGAAATTGTTTCCGTGAAAAAAAACGCACATCCTGCCGGCTGGGCACATTTTTCCCTTTTCACGTGTAGGCCCCTCAAAAAATGCGTAATTACGTGTAGGTCCTTCGCGTGGTTTTTTACAAAGACGACCTTCTGGTTCAGAAAAATCGTGAATCTTTCGTGAAAGGACCCTAAATAAATACTGAAAAAAACATAGTGTCGTTTGGATCATTCCAACTATTTTTCACGAAAAAGACCTTTCGATTTAGCGCAATTGCGGATGCGTTTGTATTCTTTCAACTGTTTCGCGCGTTTCCTCGATGATTTTTTAAAAAAACACCGACGAAATAAATGAAATAGTTTCTGCGGAAAAAACAACGCACGCGGCGTATCACGTCGTGAAAACTATCCTAGTATAATACAAGAGGTTTGGCCAAACGAGTAAAGCACAGAGACGAGATCAAACATGGTTTAAGAATTAAGATTGAGGAAGCAAGTAGGAGATTAACTTAGGAGCATGAGAGTTATCCTTATATATGTTAATAATTCTTTTTTTTATCGATGTTGCTTCCATTGTATAGGTGTTAGCAGGGTTCCAATTTTGGCTAATTTTGCCGAAATTTCAGATCTCAGGTCTCTGCGAAATATAAACTACCAGCCGAATAAAAAATTAAAATTGCTATAGTAATTTCATTTTTCGGCAAAATTTCACCAAATTTCATGAATTTTGGCCGGATTTTGAACTTTTAGGGCTGAATTTGACTGGATTTGGTCCAATAACCCATAAGAAAGTCATCTTCTATGAAAATTTATTGAAAAACCGAATTTTTGAGATATTTTAAAATTTTGGTAGAAACACTGTTAGATTTTTATAAAATTTTAAAAGCTTTATAATAAGCTAAAAATTTTATGGTACTATCTTGATCAGTGTAGAATCATAAAAAAATTTCAGAATAATTTAGCTTCATTTGTTATCTTTAAAAAATCAAAAATAGAATGAACATAATTGGGATAGTTACCTTGTCAGAATTTTATAAGTTTTCTTGAGTGTGATCATGATCTAAAATTTTTATGAGAGATTAATAATTGCCTCAGTACCATTATATAAAATTTTCAAAAAAATTTAAATTTTTTGTTTGCTCAATTAAATCTATGTAAGCACTGAACTTCATTTGTTATATTATATTTCAAAAATCAAAAAGAGAAAGAACGTAAATAGTATTGTGCTTTGTCAGAATTTTATAAATTCACTGGAGTGTGATTATAATTCAAAATTTTTATGAGATATTAAGCATTTCCTTATCACCCTTCTTGAAAAATTTTAAAAATTTTAAACCTTTTTTTATTGCTAAAGCAAACCTATGTATTGATCATTAGCTTTTTCTCAGAACGTAACACTGTCAGAATTTTAAAACTTATTTAAGCATGATCATCATATATAACTATTAATGCTACATGAAGACCATCCAAAAAAATTTCAAAATTTTATAACGTGGTGGATAATTTTTCATTTCGTTCAAGTTTATCGGTAAGCCTTTTAACAGGATAGTAGCACTATTTGAATTTTTAAAAATTTATGATGCTTGATTATTATCTAAAAATTTTGTGAGAATATTATGGATATGTCAAAACCATCCAAAAAAATTAAAATTTTATAACCTCATTTATTCTAATTTTCATCCGGTTCAACCTTGCCGATTAGTGTTTTATCAGGACAGTAGCAATGTTTGAATTTTTAAAAATTCATCAAATTTTATTATCATCTGAAATTTTTATGGAAATGTCATCAATGTGTCAGGACTCTCCAAAAAAACAATTCAAAATTTGTCGTCATCGTTGGCCCACTTTTCAGCTGGTGCAAAACGACCAAAATTTCAGCAATTTCGCCCAAAATTTCATTAAACTTTTTAGTGGCAAATGGAATGGATTTGAATTTTGGTTTTTAAATTTTGACCGAATTTTGTCCGAAATATAAAAAATTTGCCAAAATTTTGTATTTCGGCCATGCTCGGTATTTTTCCCCAAACGAAATTTAAATCCTTGGGTGTTACTCCATTTGTTTGATGTTTGTAAAATTTTCTCTCTTTCAACAGTGATTGGCAGAGCTTGTGCCAATTTTCTAAAAAAAAAGTTCACTAACCCCATAAATTGAGAGTTCTTTGACCTCCTTCGCTCACACAAGTGAAAGAACCTAAGGCCAGTTTAGTACAATTTCTAATTGTGTTGATTCTAGATTCTCTAAGAATCGGATGGATGGTAGCTTCTGATTTTATGTACAAAGCTGTTTCTGATTGTGGGAGAAACTTATCAAGAAGCTTTTTAGAGAATTTAGAATCTAGATTTTTAGAGAATCAGAAATTGCCACCTACTTTATTCTTAGCGAATCCATAATCTATGTAATCAGAAGCTGTTCTAAACTGATCCTAAATATACTACAGCTTCGAAGTTTATATACCTATTTGTACCCGCCTTGCAGTTTATGGTGTTATGCAATTGGCTCTTTCCTACAATACGTTGGTCTATCCGGTGTTAGGGCCAGAACAAGCTAAACAAGCACACATTAGCCTCTTATCCTACAGGCTACAACGAACTTGCAAGCAGGGTTAGAAAATTCATCGAAATTCGGCGAAATTTTGCATTTCAGGACAGACCGAATTTTGATGTACCGGCCGAATTTAAATTTTTTTAAAAAAATTGGTTGCTACAGTACTGCTACAGTAATTTGGCAAAATTTTGGGTTTTAATCCGGATTTGAATGTTTTATGGCTGGATTTGACTGGAATTAGTCCAATAACCCTTAAGAAAGTCATATTACATGAAAATTTGTTGAAAAACTAATTTTTTGAGATATTTTAAAATTTGAGCAGAAACATTGTCAGATTTTTATAAAATTTTACAAACTTGATAATGATCTAAAAAATTTATAGTACCATTTTTAGTAGTGTATGATCTTAAATAAAAATTTTAAAAATAATTTAACATCATTTGTTATCTTTAAAAAATCAAAAACTGAATGGACATAATTGGGACAGTAAAATTGTTAGATTTTTCTAAATTGTCTCAGGTGTGATCATGATCTAAAATTTTTATTACAGATGAAGAATTTTCTTAGTACTATTATATAAAATTTTCAAAAACTTTTAACTTTTTTTGTTTGGTCAAACAAATCTTTAAAACCATTGAACCGATCAACGTTTCATCTGGATAGTACCAATCTTTGAATTTTTAAAAATTACACAGAACTGATAATCATCTGAAAATTTTATGAGAACATCTCTCATGTATCAGGAACCTTCAAAACAAATTTCAAAATTTTTCGACATCATTTGTACCATTTTTCGTCCAGTTCATTTTTGCCAAAATTTCGGTAATTTTGGCTGAAATTTCGGTGCCAATCAAATTGGATTTAAATTTTGCTTTTTGAATTTTGAATGGATTTTGACCGAAAAAAATAAAGAAATTTTGAACCCTACTTGCAAGTTGCAACTTGCAACCAATAGACAGACAAACGGAAGTGATCAAACATATCGTGCACAATTGACAGGCATTTATGTGGGAACCTGATTGACAGGGAGGGAAAGCATTTATGTGGGAACCTGGGAAAACTATGGGGAAAAGAGCCCTCGTCAGATCTTTCACCGTAGACGATCAGGGAACTCCCAACAATCAATTTGTACTCGATACTACTGCCATGTCACGTTAGATTTTTTCCTGTGAGGTGTTAGGAAAGAGGGAGGTTATATCCTGTGCAATTACTTATATGTGTGTAAACATACAATTAAGTGATCTGAAGTATCTAATTTATATCCAACGCTAACTGCTGGCAGGAGGTGTTCAGCAAATTTCAGAGGCAGAGAGAGAAGAGATGGAGGGTGAGGTGGGAAGGTTTAAACATAAAAACAATAGCCAGCGTTGGATATAGATTGGGTGCTCCAGATCGTTTGATTGCACGCTTACACATATGGATGATTGCACATGATATTTCTCTAGGAAAGAGAGAGAATACGCTTGACATGCAAGCAGTGCGAAAAAGCGTATGGGCTGGAAGGATAAATTTAGTACTGCTAAATGATTAATTATAATATAGCTAATTAATTAAAATTTAATAGATGATTATACATTCTTATTAATACATTTATTTATGTTTAGAATTAATTAGAAATATTTTAGTTACCTAAAATTATTGTAAATTATCACTCTATAAATACATATTCATTTCATTATTTATACTTCATCTAAAAGATATATACTATGAACATTGTGACATAATATTATAAACTAATTTACCATACTTAGTAAATAAAAATAAGCTGTCATCGGAAAACGCCCAATTAATCGGATTATGCGATCAATTAATCATTCGAGTGCATTAATTACACTCCAATTAAACTATTTATGACGGTTTATTCATTGTCACCGATCTATTGACCGACTAATCGTTTGAGTCAGCCATTTTTCACAACTCTGCATGCAAGTATCAAACCTTTTTCAATAAACCAAGAAAATAGTATTGATAAATGGTGCATTGGATGGACTTGATACTATTGTTGTATTAGAAGGGCCAATTGCATGATTATTATGGGATCTTTTAGTATCAAGGATAGAGTAACAAGTTATTAGGATATTTGCTCTCAAAATGCCATCTAACCACCCTATCTTCTAGTACGAAGCCTTAGTATCAAACTACGAATTCATTGCTTTATCTAACCTTCTGCACCCCATTTTTACAAATCTAGGCCCTCTCCTTAGCCTGTACATGCATTTACAAATTTAGCCTCCTCCCCCACCACATAAGGCGCATCCAACGACAAGTAATTCCAAATCGGACACCGTTGCACTTACAAACCGGCCTTTTACTCAGAACTGCATACTATCAATCTACGTTGTACGAGCTGTCCAAAAACTTCCCTTAGTCTACAGTAGAAAATTGGCACAGTACTTTTACTACAACATTATAAAAAAAACTAAATCGTCGTTTTTTAATCCAACGATAGTAGCTGAGACTCCATTGGATATTTTTCCATCGAAGATCTATTAGCCACACGCATTGATCAAATGTCCAGGTGATGCGACACAATAGCCTCTCCAATTGTCTCCTTATTAACTGTCGAGGAATGCTCATTGGATATTTTTCCATCGAAGATCTATTAGCCACACGCATTGATCAAATGTCCAGGTGATGCGACACAATAGCCTCTCCAATTGTCTCCTTATTAACTGTCGAGGAATGCTCCTGGCACTGGAGTAGGAATAAGTGCTCCACCTTCTTCATCCCTTGTGTTGTCTCCTTTGTGCTTATGCTAATCTCACTTGCTGCCTCACTCTCGTCTCTCCCTTTGGTTTGGCACAACGCACCCATCACAAGGACGAGTGTTAGGTTAATATATTTATACTTACCTCCACAATTGACTACAAGAAGCACTAAATAAGTGTCTTCTTGAAAACATCCAACTGCACAACAACTCAGGAAACATACAGTAAAACATACATTTTTGGAGGTTTAGATAGTGACTACAGGCTACTCATTAGTGATAAATTCTGATTCCTTGCCCAGAAACGATATACAAAACCTGTATTAATCAACTTACAAGACAATGGACTCCAGAGATTCAAGTATACACAGGTGAATATACATGAGACAGGCAGACAGCCCTTGGCAGTTGGCACTAGAGAATTTAGGGCCGCCTTCTCTATATTGCAAAATGACTCCATCTCAAAAAGACATTTCCTTGCCATGATGTCCCTCTTCACAACCAGCTTCCCATCTTCATCCCTGTTGAAAAGTTTATCGATCAGCTCATCCCAACTAGTTCTTCCTGTATCTGTAATCATAATCCAACTTCTTAGCCAACACATGACAAAAATTGACAATTTCATTGCACAACTGAAGACATAGCATATAGGATTGGGGCTAACTTACAAAAACCATTTATTTTGTTAAATTAAGGAGTATGCATTCCAAAGTCCAAATGATGCACTCTAAAGTCCAAATGACTTCCTTCACTCATATGAGTTCAATTGTTTAGTTCGCTATTTATCAATTAACAGATCACCACTGCAAGTCATCAGGTGACATGCTCTGTATAAGAATCATAATAGAGTGAGAACAATGAAAATGTGTTACTTGATTTCCATTACAGAGTTCTGCAAAATTTCATGAAGATCATACTTTCTTAAGTTGAATCACATGATAAAGGTCAAGGTCAATGCCTATCGTACTGGAGGTCAAACAGTAGCAGAAAACAAAACAAGGTGAACACATTGCAGTAAGATACATGCAGACACCTGCATTTATGAAATCACTAAATTGAAAAACAAATATCAATTACTTCCAAAGCCTCTGTTTCTTCTCTTGATTTAATGGATGAACTTTTCCCGCAAGCCTTTCAAGTATGCTATCACTTATACTCAAGGATTTGGTTCTTCCCAACTCAACAAAGTTGGGATGAACTTCATATAATGTTTTCTTAAGCTCAAGAGACATCATGTTGCACATTTCATGAATACATTTGATCTGGACATCAATCTTTTGCAGCTTGAGATTCTGAAAAATTAAGTACAATCAAATTAAACGTCAGAGGCTCAGAGCTCAAGGAATATGGGAAGCATAGTTTTATAGCAGACGAACAACCTTTTCTGTCTGGAACTCATTAAGCTGGGTCTTCAATTCTCCTAGTCTTCTTAAGGACATGTTGGTGTCATCCACCAAAGGAGTTGCAGGATCCCCATGATCAATAGTTCCTGAAATTTCCACTTGTAGACGAACAATTTGCAGCTGAACAGTCAGAAACTTGTTCACGCGCTCATCCCTCCTCCGTCTCAAATCTTCCAGAACGGGCTCTACTTTTGCAAGTTGTTCCAGTAATGTTCCCCCAAACTTTTTGACCTGAACAAAAAGAGAATAAAGGCCAACGACAACATATAGGCGCATGCTATCAGCAACAAGCATGTATGAAGTGGATCATTAAAGCAATTCATAGACCCTAGAAAAGGATTCACACTCTCCACTTCATCCTAATCAATTTCTCCCCATAGTTCCTGAATCAACAGTTGCAATTTTTAGGACAGTATCAAAATGTTGACAGTATATAAGGAAATTCCCATCCAATGCGATACAGATAGAAACAAAAGGAGCAAGAACACATCGACGCTTCATACCAGAAGGAACAAAATACCAAAACCAATTAGCAGCTCATACACAAATCGCATCACTAGCATCAACTTGAAACACACCCGCAGGGCACTATGGCGAACTGGAATGCCAATCTACCGTCGCCACGGCGGTCCTCCGGTGGCGCGATGTCCCCGTAGCGGCGTTTCTCTGGCGAGGCCTCCTTCCCCATGGCTCCTTTCTTAGGGTTTGGGATCAACAGAGAGAGAGGAACAACATCACCGACCAATCCATCACCCATCTAATGTTTGGGATCAACAGAGAGAGAGAGAGATAGAAACAACATCACAGAGAGAGAGGAACAACATCACCGACCACAGCAGTCCTCCGCGCGGTGCAGTCACTTCCCCAGGCGTGCTTCGATGAATGGGAAGAGGAAGCCGCCCCGTGCAGACGAAGCCTCGCCGGGGGAGACGAAGTCTCCGCTACAGTTGGGGGAGAGGAAACCGCAACGCGCCGTGCGACCGCCTTGCTTCCGCCACCTGCTTTCGCGTCCTCTTGAGCTGGATGTCCTGGCGGACGCACGAGCTCAATGGCAACGAAGATAGCGAGCGGAGAGAGACTCGCCAGAAGTAGCGAGCCTCTCTCCTCTCGCTAATTTTGGCGAGGGCGATAGCGAGGCTGCTGGAGGCGTTTTTTCGTGTGAATCGCTAAATTTTGGAGATAGGGAGCCGGATACTGAGCATGCTGGAGATGCTCTAAGAGGCGTATCAGTCTGCCATCTAAGGTAGATAGCGATTCACGCGCATTGTTTCTCTCTCTTCTTAAGGGGAACGGACAGACTGGTTCAGCATACATTTAAAATTTTCTATCATGTATTCAAGAAACTATTGCAATTTTTAGATCACAGAATTATCATTAAACAAACAGATCTATAGCGAAAATAGAGTCGATGTAGCATGTCGATGCGGTTATAGCCGTACTAGCTTCACGCCTCCTCTAATAGCTCCTCGTGATAGTCACAAGTTACGGATCGTCCTCGTCACCATCACAGGTTGCGGATCGTCCTAGCGTTGAAGTTTCGTAGCAATGCCTCCAAGGTATCTACACGTACAGGGTAGGGACACCATGCGCCGGAATGCTAGCGCTGGCTGCATGCTTTCGGACGAATGAGGTGTGGCGGCTAGGGTTTCGGGAATTTCAAAATTTCTATGATATCTCTTAACCCTAAAACCACCACCCCTTCCTTTTATATAGACACCTCTCAATGGGTCTCCATATTAGAGGTCTATTAGGAACTAGAAGCCCATCAAAATTTGGATCATTATCTGAATTAAATCTCAACCCATTAAACGTGCAACCCTTTAGGTTCACATATATCTAAACATGGTCTGAGTACTCTTTCTCGACCATTAATCGATAGTGGTCCCTAGCAACACGTGTCAACTCCTAAGTATATGTAAAGATCACATTGGACGAACCTTAATAATACTTAGTTATATGCATTTTCCTTTGCCTCATTGTCGGCGTATTCCGCTTTGACAATGAGTCTACGGACCGGTTTTATTGGAAGGAGGCGTCTTGGCGGGCTAAACCTAGCGAGAAACCCTAGGGACTCCCAGAGCGAGCTTCGACCACTAAGAACTAGGAACAACACTGATTTTTACCCGAGTTCAGGCCCTTTTCCTCGAGTAATGACCTTACTTCCGCTAGATTGCTTATAGAAAGTGTTGAAGCCAAGCCGATTACAAAGCTTAGGAATTACAAGTTCTTCCTTAGGCTCTCTCTGCGGTACTCTTGCTTGTTCTCCTCAACCTTGACCCTTTTCCCCATGCAAGAGGCCCTTATATAGGCCGGCCGGTAAGCGAGGTGCCAGGAGGGTCATCATGCTTATCTTCATACATTTATTACCCTTCCCGTCTTTGTCCGTTCCTCGGCCTCATTAAATGCCGACGCTTGGCCGCCGGTCCTTGGGATGTGACCCTTTCTTGACGAGGTTGGTGAGGCGTCGAGAGAATGGGCTTTAGCGAAATCCTCGCGGTTTGACAGTTCGACCTCGCTGTCTGTTGCCCGAGCAGTGCTGACGGGGAAGGAGCCTTCGGGGTGAAGCCACCTCGCACCACCTTTTTGCCTTGCGGCGGGACGAGCAGGGCGTGCTCGCCCATCTGCTCGCCCACCTGCTCGCCGGGCGCCACGTGGACTGCTCGCCGGGCGAGCAGGCGTGCTTCGCCACTGCTTCGCCGGGCGCCACGTGGTCGCTCTTCGCCGGGCGGCGAGCGTCTTCGCCCACCGCTTTCGCCGGCGCCACGTGGTGCCGCTTTCGGCGGCGAGTGCTCGCCCACCGCTCGCCGGCGCCACGTGGCTTTCCCCGGGTGGCGTGCGTGCTCGCCCCCGCCGCCGGGCGCCACGTGGTCGCCTCGCCGAGCGGCAGTCTTCGCCACGCCGCCGCCGGCGCCCGTGCTCGCTTCGCCGGGTGGCGGCGTGCTTTCGCCCACCCGCTTCGCCGGCGCCACGTGGTCGCTGCTCGCCGGGCGGCGGCGTCTTCGCCACCCGCTTCGCCGGCGCCACGTGGTCTCGGCGTGTCGGCCGCCAGCGTTGACCGCTTTGTGCGGCGAAAGGGTACCCAAGCAATCTGTGCGACAATAGCCGGGCCCATACGAGCGCGTATCAAAGCTTACTTTAGAACCTTCATTAAATGCCTAGCGTGCTCCTGGGTGGGGCCACCACTCATGAGGGTACGACCGCCTCGATTCCCCTCCCGCGTATCTGCAGATTTTTCTCGGGACCCGAGGCGATGCACGATCTTGTCTTCCCTGTGAACCGTCGGTGCAGGGGCGCATATATAGATAGGTTCATCTGTATCAAACGGTTTTTACGCCTTCTTCTTCCTTGCGCACCCCATCTTCTACTTCTTCAATCTATTTGCTTAAAAGCCTTCGTCTTCCTTATGGCGCCTACATTTCCGGCCTCCATCGCGGACTCCCATGCGGTGGGCGAGAATCAACCATCTGGCCGGAGGCACCTTCGCCTCCGGCGGGGACCTCCACGACAGCGGTGCCTTTTCGACGAAATCCTTCTCCACACTTGGGCCATGATGGCGGGCTGGTTCGCCATTTTCAGAGTTCTTCCTCACAGATCCTTCACTTCTCGAGATCCACCACCTTCACCTCACCCCAACTCTATTATCTTTCTTTCCATTTTGCACACCTCTATGAAATGTTCATGGGGGTGATGCGAATCTTCCACTCTTCGCTACTTCTTTCTTCGGCGCCTCATGAACAATGAGATAGTGGGGCTGCTACTTCACTTCTTGAGACAGGATAACCTCTCGCTACATCCCTTTCAGCCACAGTCCAAGCGGAGATCATGGCGCGAATGAATGGTCAGACATCAAGATGACAATGGCGTCGACGCCTTGAACGTGCCCACCGGGGCCGCCGAGGCCATCGAGGACTGGAACTCTCGGTCGAGAGGCTGGAACCGCGCAATGGCGACTCGCGTCCTCCGACAAGCGGAAGCCGGGTATCTCAGGGGCTAATAGCCGGGACTTCGTGGCCCGGAGGATCAGCCCTCTTCGCCACCGCGTCCGCCCTACATGGCAGTATACGGGCGACGACGACGCGACGCGCACGTGGCCCGGACGTGAGTCTTCGTCTTTCTTTAACTTTTTCTTGCGTACATGCTCTTTTTTGCGGTCTCCCACCAACCGGCAGCCACTTTTTGTCCATTGCCAGGCGCGGGGAACTTGGATGAGCAGCTCCAGGGCCGATGGCTCGCCGTACTTATGCTGCCGGTTCCGACCGGCACCCCTTTCCCGGCGGCGGCCCAGCCGCTTGCTAATCTGGAGCACGCGGAGCGCCTAAGGGTCGTAAGGCTGCTCCCGCCAATGGACTCCACGGGACCTCTGCGGTGCCGCCGCCCGGCCGGTGATCGAGGACCTTGCTTCGCCGTGTCAGACGCGAACAAGCGATCGCATGCCCAGACACCACAGGTCCGGACTCCAAGGGCCCGCGTGGGCCTTGGCCAACTTCCGCCGCCACGAGCTCCATCGTGGCAGATTCTTCACGGGCGCCACGCAAGCCGCCTAATCTCGACTTCATCGCCGGTGGCGCCGCCTCGCAGCGCCTTGCCGACGTCTCCTCCTCCGGTCTGCCGGCGCCTCCCGTGGCGCCAGCTCCGATACCTCCTCCGGCGCCGGCCTCAACGGCCGCGGCGCCAACTTCATCGGCTATGGGAGCCTGTGCCACCATCCAACAAGGTGGCCTTACACTCCCAATGGCGGCCTCGGCCTTGAGGGCACCGACAAGGGCAGCCCTCAGGGGCGCCAAGGCGGGAAACGCCACCAGCCACCGAGCGCCGACGCCCCGCCAGATATTTTGCCGCCGCCGCAGAGAGGGCGAGCGGGTGACCCAGCGCCGGCGCCCGAAACCTCGCACCCGCACCGCCATGGCCCCCACGAACGCCACGCCGAGCTCTTCACCGGGCTCGGCGATTTACCGGCAAGATCGGCACTGACCCTTGCCGCAGCCGCCAGGCACGGGGCCGACATTGCCCGGCAGCTAGCATCGGTGAGGGGCGGCTGCAATGAGCGGGTGAGGGCGACACGACGGAGAGGGCATTGGCGCAAGAGAGAACCGATCGCCGCCATGCGAGCCAGCAGCCGAAAAGGGCCAAGATCGGCGCAGAGGGCGGAGACGGCGAAGACCTCGGTGGAGTCCTTCTGCTGCGGCGCAACTCGTCGTCATGCTCAAGAAGGCCTTCCGCGCACGAAGAGGTGCACGAACCCTTGGGGTGCCCTGAACGCCCATTGGAGGACTCAGCGTACAATTCACGCCACGCGACCAACCGAGCCGCGAGGCGCTCCGGGAGCGCCAGAAGCCCTAGCCGCTCGATCCACGGGGAAGGTCGAGAGGTCGCGATCATGACCGCGACCTATCTGGCTGGCTCTTTGGGCCAGCCATGACGCCGCCCTCGATCCTTAGCGTGATGACGACCGGTGTTGAGGGAGACACATACAAAGTGAGGCGAGGGTGTGTGGCCGTGCGAGCACGTGGCAGGATCTTGCAAGTTGAGCAACCGGTCATGGATGTCTCCACCCATTGGCCGTGGAAGGCATTTAGGCGACAACATCGACGTCGGCGACGAGGAGTGAAGGGCCTGGCAGCTTCTTGGTTCATTTTACTTTTCTCTTTTTTTTTGCTTGACCTACCTGCATGTACAAACACTTAAGTGGTACTTAGCAGATCAAACATTTCTGGGTTTAACACTATTTTGCCGGTTCTTTCGTTTTGTGCGATCAAATTTGTTGGATTAAACCGTTAAGCGGCCAGCCTTTTAACTTGGTTGGAATAACTGAGGAGCGCTTAGGTCAGGGCAGCGTCCTTGAGTTCCGCCAGTGATTATGCGTGTTTGCTGCAAACACAAGTAAGGATCACACAAGTCATACGGGACTTAGGCAAAATCGGCCCCGAGTCCGGCAGGAGACGCTAGACGTAGCTTGGTCTTTGTGCGGGATTGTCACTTGGTTCAAACCCTTCTGGAATTGAGACCCTGATGATCGCCTGAAAGCGCGCCGCAGCGTAACGTGGCAAGGCAACAAGTTTCCGGAAGTGTATTTAGACCAGCGGCACTCAACGGTGACAACCAGCGGTGCTTGAGAGAGCCAACCCGAGGCGTCTGAGCCGTGTCCGAGTACCACGCCTAACTTGCACCGGTTGCTTGGCGCACCAACGTTAACGCTTTTAACACATCTCCTTCGATCATGAGGGGCCGTTAATTTTTGGCACTTGCGACAATCACGCGTAACTTGACCCATCTTAGTATGTGCACATAAGGAAATGGTTGAAAATGCGACAAGTAGCACTTATCTTGCTTTTTATATCACTGGGCGACTAGCCCCTAAGTCTCTGGGCGACCACGGAGAGACTCGGGGCGAGCACGAAGGAGCTTGGAGCGACCAGCCCCCGAGCCCCTGGGCGACTACGAAGAAGCTTGAGGCGACCACGAAGGAGCTTGGGGCGACCGGCCCCGAGCCTCTGGCGACCACGAAGAAGCCGGGCACCGCTGGCAGCAGAATGAGTAGGCATCGCAGAGATAAATCCGAGCGATATAGGTCCCGCATGGAATGACCGGTTCCTTTTGATTTCTAAGTCCTTGCGATTTCTCGGAAGTCAAACCATGGCTTTCAAGGCGTCAAAGCGTGAGCTTCGGGAGGGTACTAGACTAACGATGCTCGCGGTGACAACCAGCGGTGCTTCAGGGAGCCAACCCGAGGCGTGCGAGCCGCGTTTGAGCACCGTACCTAGCCCGCCCCTGGTCGCCCGTCCTTGTCGGACACAGGCACCAGGTGACTCTTACGGATCATCAAGGAATTAGCCAACACACGGAACCAGCGACATTCATGCACAAAGAACTTGCTTCTATGGGCAAAGAAATGGACGACAATGGTAAATTGAAAGCCTTTTAGGCGACAACCTTACTAACCGCCAGAAGCCGCCAACCAGCCAAGGGAGAGTCTTACCTCATGGTTGTCCAAGGCGGCAAAGGGCACTTATAAGTCCTTCATGGATAGAACTTCATGATAACTCTATGTTATAGGAATTAAATCGAGTTCTTCGCCGTCCTCGATGGCTAACCGGACCGCCGGGCCGAGATCCGAGACCACCTTAAAGGGCCCTCCCATCGAGGAGAGTTTATGCAACCCGGCATCGTCAATTCTACGCAGACCGTGTCGCCCTCTTGCCAGTGTTCTCTCAAAGACCCGGTGGCGTGGTACCTTTGAGACTTTCTTTGTAGCGGCGCGCGGAGAGCGTAGCGATCCCGCACTTCCTCCAAAAGGTTGATGTCTTCTCGCTGGAGATCCTCCTGGTCTTCTTCGTTGAACATCGAGACCTACGGGGAAGGCAAGCGATAGCTCGAAGGAGAACGACCTCGCCCGTACACGGGAAGAAAGGCGTCTCGCCCGTGGCGTCTTACTGGTGTGGTACGGAGCGACCACAAGATCTGCCAAGGGAGTTCTTCCGCCCACCGCACTCTCTTGTGAAGCCGATCAAACGCTCTTGTCTTGAGGCCCTTGACACCAGTAGCGTTGGCGCGTTCGCTTGTCCGTTGCTCATGGGATGGGCCACCAAGCAAAAGCATACCTTGGTGCCCATTTCGTCGCGAAATTCGAAAAGCCGACTTGGTGAATTGGGTCCGTTATCGGTGATGATGCGATTGGCGACTCGGCGGCGAAGATCCCGCATAAACTTGATGGCGGCGATGCGTGATGGCGCGCCCGCCTCGGCCTCAACCCACCGTGAATTTATCGACGGCGGACGAAGAGGTGGGTGAAGCCCCCGTGGTTCGCGAACGGACCCGGGATATCGGCCCCGCATCGCAAACGGCGGGAGGCGGGATAGTTTGCGAAACTGGGCGGTCGGTGGATTTGCCTGGCGAAGAACTGACAAGCTTCACATGTCCTCACCAGCCCGCAAGCATCCTGGAGGGCGATAGGCCAATAAAATCCTTGGCGAAACGCTTTACCGACCAGCGTTCGACCGGACATATGGCTCCCGCACACGCCTCCATGGATATCAGAGAGCAGGTTGCTCCCCTCTTCCTGAGTGATGCACTTCAGTAGAACTCCGTTCCTGCCCTGGCGATATAGGTCCCCACCTACCAGGGTATAGCACTTGGCCTTACGTGCAAGCTTCTTAGCTGAGGCATCATCGTCGGGGATCACTTGGTCACGCAGGAAGGCTAGGATAGGATCCATCCAACGATCTTCTTGGCGTGGCGACCACTCGGTGCTCGCCGGTACTCTCTGGCCGAAGGCGTTTCCCTAGCGCTGCCTTGGCAAGACCGCCATCTTCCTCCCGGACCGGGCCGAGGCTGTTGTCTCTCCTCCCGAGCCGGAGGTCATGGCAATGGCGCCACTGTCCCCACCGAGCCGGGAGGTCGAAACCTTGCCTTAGTCATCCCCGCCAACGGGGTCAGGATAACGACACCATCGTCCCCACCTGAATCGGGGGTCGTGATGGATGGTCGCGATAGCCTTTCTTCGAAGACTCCGACCGGAACAGGAGCCCTTGAGGACGCAAGCTGCGAGAGCCCGTCCGCAAGGTGATTGTCGCGCCGGGGGACATGGATATATCCCAAACCTTCAAAATGACGCTCCATTCTTCGGACCTCCTCCAGGTACGCCGCCATGGTTGGGTCAGAACATTGGAACTCCTTCCGCGCTTGATTGATGACCAGCAGGGAGTCTCCCTTGACTTGGAGCGCGAATGCCCAATGCGAAGCGATGCGCAACCCGCGAAGAGGGCCCTCGTACTCAGCTACGTTGTTCGTGGCCTTGAACTCGAGGGCGACCACATACTGGAGGACGTCCCCGGTCGGGGAGACCAGGACGACCCCAGCCCCCGCTCCCTCCAACCTGAAGGAACCATCGAAGAATAAGGTCCAGGGAGAAGGCGCGGGAGTATCTTCGACTTCCGGGCGGCGGGAGTCCACTCGGCGACAAACTCCGCCAACCGACTTTTGATGGCGGTGCGGGGTACGAATTTGAGGTTGAAGTTCCCCCAGTTCCACCGCTCATTTTGTGATCCGGCCCTCTGCTTCTCGGTTGTGGAGGATCTCTCGCAGAGGGTAGGCCGTGACCACGGTAACTTCCGTCCTTGGAAATAATGGCGCAGACTTCCTAGACACCACCAGATCACGTCTGACATCTTACGGGCTCATGGTACCGAAGTCTCGGCCGTGCAAGATACCTTCTTGCGATGTAGTACACGGCCTTTGGGCGCCTTCCCTCTCGCATCAGATCAAGCGCTCACCACCTCGGGGGTGGCAGCTATATCTGAGAACAGCGGCTCACGGGGAAACCAAAGACGGGAGAGGAGAGGTACTGCTTCAATTCTTCAAACGCCTACAGGCTTCTTGATCCACTCGAAGTGGTTTGTCTTCTTCGGACTTAAGCAGGGGCAAGCTTTTCTCTCCCAACCGCAATGAACCGCCTCAGGAGGCTAAAGCGGCCGCCAAGCATTGGACTTGCTTGAGTCGCGCTGGCGGCTTCATGTGCCCGATGGCCGATATCTTGTCGGGGTTGGCTTCAATGCCCCGGCTGGATACCAAAAAGCCCAATAGCTTGCCGGAGGGCACACCGAACACGCATTTTTCCGGGTTGAGCTTCAGCGGTTCTTAGGAGGTTAGCAAAGGTCTCCTCGTGTCTTGGATCCGTTCTTCATTCTTTTGATCTTCACAACTAAATCATCAACATAAACCTCAAGATTTCGCCCTATCTGGGGCGGAAGGTAATGTGCATGGCACGTTGGTAAGTGGAACCGGCATTTTTTAAACCAAAAGCCATTCTTACATAACGATAAACACCGTAGGGGTTACCATGATCTTCTCTTCATCTTCAGCGCCATGCTAATCTGGTGGTACCGGAGTACGTCCGGGAAACCAAAGATTCGCACCCGTGGAGTCAACAATGAGATCGACCGCGGCGGTAAGGGTCCTTCGAAGCGAGCCTTGTTGAGGTCGGTGAAGTCGACACACATCGCCACTTCCCGTTGGACTTCTTGACGAGCACGGGGTTGGCGAGCCACTCAGGATGAGAGACCTCCCGGATGATCCCCGCGCTCAGCAGCTTCTCCACCTCCTCTCGAATGGCGTCTTGACGCTCGGCGCGCCTCCGGACCTTCTCACGGGCCGACGCCTCGGGAACATTGCCAATCGGTGCTTGATCACCTCCCTGGGACCCAGCCATATCGGACGGTTGCAGGCGAACACGTCGAATTGGATGGAGGAAGGCGGACAGCGCGTCTTCCTATTTGGCGCCGAGGTTGGCGCCAATGTTGTGATCTTCGGGGTTCGCCGCTTTTCGAGCGACCACCTTAACCTCACCGGCGGAGCAGGTGAGGCGCAGTCCGGGCTTGAGGGCTCTGAAGAAGTGGCGTCTGGGCGCCTAACGCAGTGGCACCGGCAGTCTGCGCAACCTTGAAACAATAAGAAGGCCTCCGCCCTATCTACCACGATCACAATGGGGCGGTGGTCCGGCATCTTCACCACCATGAGCGTGTAGTGGGTGGCCGCCATGAAGCGGGCCAGCGCCGGTCGGTCGAGTATGGCATTATAGGGAGGTCAAGTCGGCGACCTCGAAATCCACTGGTCGGTGCGGTAATTGTCCCTCTCCCGAAGGTAGCGAGGCGCCTTTGTCGGGGGCATCAAACCCACCTCTGGGGCTACCCGAAGAAGGGCGGCTGGCGCGAGATCCCGCCGGGATCTGAAGCGCCAGGAACACTGAGGAGGACAGGAGGTTGATAGAACTCCCTCCGTCCACCAGCACGCGGGAGAGCCGCACGTTCCGGACGGTGGGCGACACTACGATCGGGAGATTCCCCAGGCCGTCGGCGCCCTCGGGATGGTCAGCCTGACTGAAGGTGAGCGTTTGCTCAGACCACTTCAGCATCCGACCCGCCCCCGAGCTTGATGTGGTGGCACACACTTCCCTCTTGGCCGTTTATGGCGGCGTTGGAGGGAAGGTGGACGAACCACCATGAATATAAACCACCACGTGATCGGCTGTTGGAAGGCGGCGGAGGATCTTCATCTTGATCATCGTCGGCGGCGCTCCTTGAGCCGTTTCTCCACCATCTTGTCCACGACCGGCAATTATCTAGGTCATAGGTATTGGTCTTGTGTATTGGGAAATAGGGCTCGCCCTCTTTTTGGTCGCGGAGGTCGTTCCCACGACCGCGGCAGTCGTCACGCCGATCACGACGATTGTTACGGCGGTCACGATGGTCGTCGCGCTTCATGGCGATTATCACGCCGATCGCGGCGGTTGCGCTTCGGAGGCGGGATCTTCTTCGTCGTCGCTCGGTGGCGGGACTGCTGGTTTCTCCGCCTCGCGCTTCGCACCTTCTTGCACGGCCGGAACCCGCCGAGGTCGGCCTCGTCTGCCCCAGCCACCTTGGGGCGAGACCGCCCCTCGCCTCACGCCTGCGCGCACACTTATGTGCGAGGAGAAAAGCTTCGGAGGTGGAGCGATGGTGCGGTGGCCATCTTCTCCTTCATCTTGCGGTCGCGTCGCCTCTCCTGGCGATGGCGACCGATTGCTCGGAGATGTGGGGATTGTGTTGCGGTAGTGGCGAACGCCGAATGAAGTCGTGGCGACTCCCCTTTCTGCTCCGGGCGTGGAGGTCATCCTCCACACCGGGCTCTGTGAAGGAGCCACGAAAATTGGCGACAAAGATGTCGCAACTTTCCCACGAGTGCACCGATCCTCGGGGAGGTTTAGCGACGAGGCGGCGAGCCTGTCAAAGCTGTTGGGAGTAATTGGCCATGACCTTTTCGGATCCATGTTTGCCCGCACCATCGTGTAGATTTGGAGGAACTCTCCGGGTTAGTGGTGCCGTCATATTTTTCTATGGTCACGGGCGGAAACTGTCCGGCGAGATTCTGTGGCACGGCACGGGGAAAAGGCACGCACCGACGCGCAGTAGAGGAGCCGAGCCGCTCACTGAGGCTCGGTCCGGAGGCCGTTCATGGAGGCTTGAGCCCGACTCTTCGTGAAAGCCGGAGGGTGAACTTCCTCCTGGTTCCGAGGATGAGAGCCATGGGGGACTCTCATCGTCGGTGCCACCACTGCACAGTGGCGGCGCTCTTGGTCCGGCGGCGTTGGCGACCACGGAGGTCATCATCACGCTTCTGGCGGCTCTCATCAAGGTGAGAGCGGAGGTCCTACAGTTCCTCGAGGAACCAGGACCAGAGATGCGTCGCGCCTTCTCGGACCCGGCCCCCTGGCGGGCCTTTCTCGTTAGGGCGGTGGAGGCTGAGAGTGCTGCATGTGCCTTAGGCGTCAAGTCTGGATGGTACTGATGGCCGGAGGCCCTACCTTGCCGGGCGCGTCCACGAGGCAGCGATGCTGCGCACCACGGAGTGGTCGGGAGTCTCCGCGAACTCCGGAGGTGGTCGAGAGAAACACGGCTGCGTGCAAGTTACAGGCAGGTAAGCGCCTCAAGGCCGACTGCAGCGCCAGGCTGCTCCCCGCTCCCAAAACAGCGGCGCCGCCTTGCGGCGGGGTGAGACGGTCCCTCAACCGCGCGATGACCGAAGGCGCCTTGGTCGTCGCTTCGCCCGTGACATTCTCGATCTTGAGATCCGCCATCTTGGATCGTCGCCACGGAACAAAGAACACCAAAGCTCGCCGGGGAGTTGGCTGGAGAAGCCAACCACTAGCCCCCTACCTGGCGCGCCCCTGTCGGCGTATTCCGCCTGACAGGCCCAGAGTCTACGGACCGGGTTTTGTTCGGAAGGAGGGCGTCTTCGCGGCGGGCTAAACCTAGCGAGGGGAAACCCTAGGAACTCCCCCGCAACGAGCTTCGGCCACTAAGAACTAGGAACAACACAGATTTTTACCCAGGTTCAGGCCCCCTTTTCCTCGAGTATGACCTTACTTCTGCTAGATTGCTTATAGAAAGTGTTGGAAACCCAGCACGATTACAAAGCTTGGGAATTACAAGTTCTTCCTTAGGCTCTCTTGCGGTACTCTTGCTTGTTCTCCTCAACCTTGACCCCTTTTCCCCATGCACCCGAGGCCCTTATATAGGCGAGCCAGTAGGCAGTGCCAGAGGGTCATCATGCTTATCTTCATACATTTATTACCCCTTCCGTCTGTCCCGTTCCTCGGCCTCATTAAATGCCGACATATGGCTTGCCTTGATCCGCCGGGATGTGACCCTTTCTTGACAAAGTTGGTGAGAGGTGTCGAGGAATGGGCTTGTAGCGAAATCCTCACGGTTTGACAGTCGACACTCATCTGTCTGTTGCCGAAGCGATGACAGCGAAGGAGCCTTGGGGTGAAGCCACCTCGCACCACCTTTTTGCCTTGCGGCGGGCAGGCGGCGTGCTTTCGCCATCTGCTCGCCCACCGCTCGCCGGGCGGCGGCGTCTTCGCCACCCGCCAGGCGGGCGCCACGCTTTCGCCGAGGCGGCAGGCGTACTCGCCCACCCGCCGCGGGGCCACGTCGCTGCTTTCGCCGGCGGCGGCGTCTTCGCCCACCCGCTTCGCCGGGGCCACGTGGGTCTGACGTGTCGACCGCCGCGTTGACCGCTTTTGTGCGGCGAAGAGGGTACCCCAGCGCAGAGTACGCCAACACTCATGATATTGATCAAACTCAAGGTGAGTATGAGTCATCCTTGTTCAGTTAGCTCGATCACTCTTTCTCGATTACGTGGATTAGAATCCACAACTAGGTTAACTCTTTAATCACGAGTAGTATGGCCATGCATTTTCAAAATCTAAACACTCGAGAGATCTAGAGATATCTCTCCCGTTGTATGAAGGGGCGAATCCCATTTTGATCGACCATGCCTCACAGTATACTTCACGACAGACCCGAAACCTACCTTTATAACTACCCAGTTACAGAGTAGCATTTGGCGACCTCTAAGTAAGTTATTACACATCTCGAGTACATACGTTAACCTCAAGTCTAAGGATATTACATATACATTGTATATGAGACCAACTGATAATAAGTAAGATTACAACGTTCTCACAGTGTCTCAAGGTGGGTCGATACAACTCTATGTCCTCTAACATGTGTTCATACTATTGGTTTGATATCTCTATATCCATGACTCATGAAATATGGTCATCAACCAATACATATGCTAGTCTATTCATATGTGTTCTCGTATATTTATCGATTAGAAATCACTTTAAAATAATCATCGTAAAGTCATATATAGAGTTTCACAAACGAGTCACATATTTGCTAATAAATAATAATGACATTATTCAAAGAACAAGATAACAAATCATAAACATAAAAAAAATATAATTATATCTATGATTGTCTCTAGAGCATATTTCCAGCATCTTCATCTAACAGTTGTTCTCCGTATGAATGATATTAATCCCAACATCTAGGACAAGTGCCGCACCTAAGATATTTGGGGCCGGTCCTGTTCCAAAACAAAGATGTGGCTCTTGCATCGTTCTAGCGATTAACTTCAAAACATGTAAAGTAAGTATTACTCATTTGGTAAGAATATGGAGCCTCAAAAATAAAAGAAAAAAAATAAAATTTGACTAAGATGGTGGAATTCCACTGTTCTCAGTCCATAAGAAATGGTAAACGATAGAAGAGAATATATCTCAATTAATAGCTTCTTTCTAGACCCGGGAAATGATACGAAGGATAGAAAAAGTGAAAAGATGAACTTTAATTTGGAGTTTAAGAGATATAGAGCTTATAAATACTGTTTTGTACCGACTTATTACAAATTTACCATAACAATATATTTTTTTCAAAAAGATCTTTTGATAAACCTTAGCAGCACATAAGAGTACTTTATTACAATTAACTAACTAATCTATATATTTACTGAAAAAAATAAGCTCCTAATTTGGTGTGCTCTGTGCAGCTGCTCACTTGACACACCCATCAGATACGGAAAAATTAGTCCAGCGACACTTAATTTATTGGCATTTAGCGATGTGTCTATGACATATGATTTCATCTGAGTCTATGACAGTGGGTCAAGGTGTCATAAAGTGAATCACGAATTTTAAAGAGTGTCAGTGACGCCAATCTCCCATCAGATACGAGACCGTCAAGGACCGTAATTCTTCGTAGCACATCCTGATGGTGAGCACTTGCGTAGTTGCATACGTTCAGTTGTATCTATCATGTGGCGCATGCGTTCAGTTGTAGGTGTAGCCCGGGCTACAATAGATCCAAATTAAGGGTCTATTTGGTAGAGCTTCAAATTTCAGTTTCAGTTAAGATCTGAAACTTATAGGTTAAAATAAAGTAAATTAAGTTTATATTTTTGTCTAAATTGTAAATAAGATGATCCATCTAAACACTCTTAATGTACTCACAACCGCTTGTGAAAGTCACTTTTACAAGCGGTTCGTGTCCCCAATCGCTTGTAGATTTCTAGAAGGGGTTGGGACACGAACCGCTTCTAGAGCTGAGGCTCCAGAAGGGGTTCATGTCTAGAACCGCTTCTAGAGACCTCCTCCGGCCCGTTGCCCACGAACCGCTTGTGGCACAGAGAGCACAAGCGACGCGCAACTAGCTGTTTGTAATAGGCCGCTTGTAAAGACCGATTCTATAGTAGTGACTCTAGCTCTACTGATCTGATGAAGTTAAAAATATCTAACTCCATCAGATCTACGAATCTAATAAAGCTAAAATCCTACTAAACACATCCTAAACAAGCCCAACAAACCAATCTAGCTCAGCCTCAGTGCGTTGGTTAAGCAGCTGGAACCTGTAGTTCGTCCGTCGAGAAATGGTCTGGACTCTGAACACTTGCCCAAGTAGCTTAACTTCCCACGCATGGACACAGGTCGTCATCGGAGATTGCGTCCAAGCAATCCTCGAAAGCTGGCGTTGGATCCATCGATGCAGTATTTTGTGCGCAGCCATTTGTTGATTCCTTGGAACATTCGATTCCAATAAAGCATTTTGTGCGCAGCGATTCTTTAATTCCTTGGAACATTCCACTCCAATACACTGTTCCTTTCGGTCACAAAAGAAGCATCAACACGTTTTCTCACAACCTTTGACCACTCATTTCTATTTTATAAATTTTATAAAACATAATAAAATCATTCTATTGTAAAAAATTCTTTATGAGAAGCATATATACTACTCCATCAGGTGGTTTTTATTAGGTGTATTTTGACTAGACATATAGACTGAGGAAGCTCTAAGATTAAGAAAGACATCAAAGATAACTAGCAATAATAGCGCTACGCTGCGCCGTTCTGTAGAGTCGATAGGACCCATCGGCGAATCCATGGACTGCTACAAACATTCGATTAAATCTGTGTTTTTTTTAGAAAACGAAAATTTGGTTGAATTTTCGATCTTCGTATTTTTTAAATAAAATGGGTCGGTAGGACCCGTTGGCGAATCCATAGGCTGTTATAAACCTTCTCGACGAATCCGCATTTTTTTTAGAAAACCACGGTTAGGACCCGTCGGCAAATCGATAAGTTGCTATAAACCTTCAACGAATATGTGTTTTTTTGGTGGCGAAAACATTTTTTCCGGGAAAAATTGAGACGAATCTGTGTTTTTTTTGTGGCGAAAACATTTTTTCCTGGAAAAACCCGTCGGCAAATCGATAAGTTGCTATAAACTTTCGACGAATCTGTGTTTTTTTTGTGGCGAAAACATTTTTAAAGGAAGCGAGCGAATCTGTTTTTTTTGCAACGAAATGGCAAATTGATAAGTTGCTATAAACCTTCGACGAATCTGTGTTTTTTTTGTGGCGGAAACATTTTTTCGGGGAAAACAAAGACGAATCTGTGTTTTTTTGTGGCGAAAACATTTTTTCCGGGAAAAACCCGTCGGCATCGATAAGTTGCTATAAACCTTCGACGAATCTGTGTTTTTTTGTGGCGAAAACATTTTTTATAAACCTTCGACGAATTTGTGTTTTTTTGTGGTGAAAACATTTTTTCCGGGAAAAACGGAGACGAATCTGTTTTTTTGTGGTGAAAACATTTTTCCGGGAAAAACGGAGAAATGACCTATATGTAAGGAGCAGGGGCCTGTTTGTTATTTTTTTGGACCTGTTCGCTATCCTGAAAAATTAGAAAAGGACTTGTTCGCGATTTGAATTTAACGGGAGGCTTTTCTTGTAAAATACCTCGCCAGGGACCTAAACGCGAAGAAAAAAATATATCTTTGTCTCACAAAAAATCGCGAAGGACTTATTTGTAATTCGGAAGGACCTATCCGTAATTTCAAAGAAGCGGATGGTTTTTTTGCAAATAGGCTTGGGGGGCACGTGGCCCTCCTGGTCTCTCGCCAATTCCTCCCGACATAAAGGGTGTAGCCATGAGTAAAGTATCCTTCCATTAAGGGTTTTGGAATTATGAGTGAGACTAGTTGCGTGGTAAGTCATGCATAATACTTGGGAAAAATATCTACTACTTCTAATTACGAGTTGGTGACGGTGGTCCGTTCTCCACCCCCTCCCGCCCGGGCATACCCACGAAACCATCATTATCCCGATCTTCTATACATTGGCAAACGAAAAAAGTTTTAATTCGGTTGGATATGCATTTATGCGTGATCTGCAGCATATCAGACTCTTATTTCAATAAGCCGATTCTAATTCCAAATACTTCATGGCCTATTATTTTTCTATATACTGCACGCATACAGCTTTTGAGTTACCATGTGCCTTTGAATTGCTATATGCATCCTTTCCATTAAATATTTACTTGTCCGCTATTCGCTACTTTGCCTTACCTGTCCACCCTCGTACTTGGCGAGGCCTAAGGCAGCTCCTCTACAGACCGCCTCGGCATGACTCCCAAGATGTCCTCATGAGGCTACTCTGATCAGGCTCGCTTGACTCGTTCCACCTCCTACTTTGCTTTATGCTCCCTTGCTTCCTTGCCGATGCCGCCTACAAGGTCTTCTGGTACGGCATGAACCAGCCCTTCCCACCATGGTGGTCGGCCGCGGCGTGCGCGCTTGAGATGGCGTCGTGGATATACCGCACAACTATGTTCTTTACGGTGTGTGTGCTGTTTCGCATCATATGCTACCTACAGATCCTACACATGACGGGGTTCATGAGGGACTTCAGCTAGTGCACCGACATCGTAACCGTGCTGAGGCAGCATTGCCACATCTGTGACTAGCTCCGGTGGATCAGCCACCGCTGCCACCAGGCCCCACGCTCAAGTCAACATCGCCACCACCGACAAGCTCACGGTAAGTGCCGAACGTGCCCTAGTGTTGTTCTTAAAGAGGCTGCTTGGTTGTTCGACACCGAATCAACTGGTTCTTGTATGCACATCCATTTTCTATAACTTTGCTCGATAAGCTCATCACCGCCTGCTCATCTGCCTCCACAGCGTGGCCAAGATCATGCACAGGCGATCACTAGCATCACCAGGGCATGGCACACCGACGCCACCATCAACAACCTGGACCGTGACCAAGAGAACCCCAGTACGCCTAGCAAGGCATACAAGCAGGCACCCACGAGCCCTTTCCCTCTGAGCACCTCCTCCAGTGACGAGTCCGATGATGATGAGTCATCCCATAGCGAGAACAGCCTCGATAGCTCAAAGTTCAAATCTTTCTATGTCACCAACATTTCCTTCCAGAAGAGGCAGGTGCTGGGTAAGCAGCATCTAACAACACATGCATGCATTCACATGTAGTATGATTTTGCCAGTGTTGCAATGTTGGCACTTAATACTGTAGCTGGTCATGGTGTTTTCAATGACCTACTTGGAGGACAACCGCGCGTGCATCATGGTATTCGGCTTCATCGTCGACCAGACATGGCTCCATGCGCTCTTCATGATCGAGTTCTCACTGGTCTTGTGGCTGCTGGGGAAGACCATTGGTATCTCCTACTGGCTATATACATTATCTCTGTGTTTATGATCCAGCTCTTACCACTGCTGTACTGATCTTGTCATGGCGTACCATCTAAGGACCCTTTAGATTTTATAGGTAGTTGAGTAATTTTTATTCCAAATATAAAAAAATTATGTAACAGTTTTGATGTGAGAATTAGATTTGTTGATCTATTTAATGCGGTAATGTCGAGCTACAAACAATGCCGAGGAGCTATGTGTTTATCTCTTCTCTACTACTTCTAATTACGAGTTGGTGGTGGTAGTGTGTCCCCCCCCCTCCGGCATACCCACGAAACTATCATTGTCCCGATCTTCTATATATTGGTGAACAGAGAAAGTTTTAATTCAGTTGGATATGCATGCATGCGTGATCTGCGGCCCTCCTTGCGTGCTCCATTTGGACCAAAATGAAGACAATTGTTCAAAATGTATCAGACTCTAATCTCAATCAGCTGATTCTATTTTCAAATATTGTACGGCCAATTCTTTTTTCATATACTATATGTATACAATAAGTTATCATGTGCCTTTGAATTGCCATATGCATTATTTCCATTAAATATTTACTTGCATGTGTAGATAAGGTCATCTTTTCTTTTTATCTAATCACATATGGACTTGATTTCGGCTAGCCAGCAACATGTGCACGGCCATGCATGACGTGGCTAGGTAAGTTTGTTATCTCTATCTCTACTAATTTTAATTAGGAGTTGGTGGTGGTACGTCCGTTCTCCACCCTCACCTCGACACGTGTGCGCACCTGTGTGGCTGAGTGAGAAGCGGGCAGTGGCCACTCTGGTAGATTGGATTGGATCATCCCATCGTAGAAGGTAAATGAATATGCATGACTCATTTATTGCCTTCCTTTCTCCTATTGATCTGGCATTCGAAACGACGGCGATTGCTCCCGGTGTTTCTCGGATTGGATTGATTGATTCCCTTTCAAAGTTGCTCCTGGTGCTTTTCGGATTGGATTAATTGATTCCCTTTCGAAGAAAGCAGAGCTCTGATTCATAGAGTTGGGTCTCTTCTCGCCTCTTTCCCTTTTGTTGCCTTCCTTATTCGATGATTTCTTAATCTGAATTCTATAGATATCTTCTCGGTTGCTGAATCTATATAACCCCACCGCTTCTTACCTCTTCTGCAGATGTGTTGAGCTTATCGGTTGAGTGGAGGTAATGTGTGACCTTCTTGATCTTGTCGTTGCGGCTCAGGGGCAGGTCGCCGGTGGTGGGTGATTAGATAGGCTAGCGATGCTGTTGGAGCTCACCACGATGGATGATGTCAATAGATTAAGGGAGGCGCTCGCAGGGGGAGGCGAGGAGGCAATGGAGCGGGTTGATAGGGTAGGGCTATGGTATGGCCGGAGCAAGGCGTACGAGCCACGCACGTTGCTACTGGTGGCAGCCACATACAAATAACGCCTATCTCTTCAATGACTTTGCGCCCATAGGGCTACAGGTGATGCCTTTCTCGATCAATCGATAGATCTCGAATTATAGCGTTACAAATTTACAATTCCAAGTGCTGTGATGTTATTATTTAAGTTTATGAAATTAAAGATAATTTTAAGCTCGAGTTTTTAAATAGGTGCTTAGAATTTGTATGCTTCGATGAATTGATTTAAACATTTAACTATTGCATATTTAGAGTGAACATTATTATTCAGATAAGGTTAGTGCTCTTTACAAATAATTTTTTATCGCAAATTGAGTTTTCACTGCAACACACGGGCACATGGCTAGTAAGGAAATAAATAAGGGTATAAGAGAGAAAATAATATTAAAGATCCATGCATGCTCTATAATTTTCAACAAAATTGCAAACCAAATAGGCCTTATAAAAATCAACAGAGTGAGTCACTACTACAAAAGGGGTTATATTAGACACATCATCACAAACGGTTTTAGGAACAAACCGTCTGTGATGTGTTTCGGGCACATCGTAGACGATTTGTGGATGAAACCGTCTACAATATCTGATTATCACAGACGGTTTCATCTACAAACCGTCTGTGATGAAAGCGAGAAGTTCACAGTTGGTTTGTGGATAAAATCATCTGTATTGAGAGAAATATCACAGACGGTTTTATTGACAAACTGGCTGTGATGATAGGTATAACTTCATAGATGGTTTGTGGATAAAACAGTCTGTGATATTGCCCTCATCACAGACGTCTTTATCCACAAACCGTCTGTGATCATCAATTAAAAATAGAGCAAACACGCGTCTTACAAAAGACTACTACAAAAGATCATTACAAAAGAACTAGATTGCATTATATATAAGAAGATCATTACAAAAGATTATTAAACGTGCGTCTTTGATGATTTTGAGAACTATATTGTATTATATATAAGAAGATCATTACAAAAGACTACTATAAAAGTACTACTTTAACTAAAAAGACTACTCGTCGTTGTCGGAGGAGGCTGGAGGGGTGACCGAGTTGGCGGTGTCCTCGCTGCGGACATCCAACTCACTCGAGCCGGCTTGGTTTGGGTCATCCTCTAGCTCCCAGCTGTCGCGATATGCCGCCTCGTCGTCGGAGTCCCACAAGTCCTCCTCCGAGTCGGAGTCGGAGTCGGAGGAGGGCGGACGCCTCGGCCTTGGCGGTGGGCAGAGGCGGCGGGAGCGGCGTCTTGGGATGGAGGAGTCGTCAGAGGAGTAGGCGGTCGGAGGAGGCAGAGGCAGAGTGTTTGGGTTGCTCATGGCGGCGGCGGCGAAGGGGAGAATGTCTGCTATAGAGGCGGTGGAGGAGGAGCCGTCTGAGGAGCTGTTCTTATATGGTAGTGCAATTGCATTGGGAAGACGAAACGATCGCTGACTGCGCGCGTCTGCATTGGGAAGACGAAACAATCGCTGACTGCACGCGTCTGCATTGGGAAGACAAAAGAACATCACAGACGGTTTGTAGATAAAATCGTCTGTGATGGAGTCATCGCAGACAGTTTTATCCAAAGACCATCTATGATATCACGTGACATCACAGACGGTTTGTGGATAAAACCGTTTGCGATGACTCGATCCGCGAAGCGAGCGGTTTATCTACAAACCGCTCGTGATGATGACATCGCGACGATTTTATATACAAAGCGTACGCAATATCATCACATCACGGCGGTTTTTCTACAAATAAATGCGTGATGTCATCACATCATGCATCGTTTGTAGATAAAACCGTTTGCGATGATACCTCTTTGCTGTATAAGACAGATAGCCTCGACCGTCTCTGTTTTTTTAGGTTTTCCTCGATATTTCTGAGGTGGCTACGATTGAGAGGCATTCTGGTGAAAGAGGCACTAGATTTGGAGATTTAATTACATATCCTTGTGCTCTTGGTCATCCAAGGTTAGTAATTGCTTCTAATCTAAATTACATTTTAGATTTAGCTTGGAGGAAATGAAGCTGTGTTAGCTTGTTGTATCTATCTTGGTGAAGAGGGAAATGAAGCTGCTCCATTTGTACATTTGCTATACCTTGTGCGGATTCATTTGTACTTGTTGATCTAAATTCGTCGTTTAACACCTATTGTTAAATATATTGTGTAGATGGATCGAAGCTGGATGTACGTCGAGAACCGTGCGAGCGCCGAGTACATTAATGGTGTTTCCGCTTTTAGAAGAGCTGCAGAGGTAGATATGTCGAACAAGGGTGTAGGATCGAAATATACTAATGTAGCAATCAGAGGGGGGGTGAATGATTGCGCGGAAGCTAAAATCAAATTTTCAAACACCCCAATTGAAACTCAAATTGCTTGAAAATCAGTTTATGCGGTTGGAAACAAATAGACCGATCTGGCGACGAGTAGATCACTTGGGCGACCATGAGAGCACTGGGCAAGCGGTTTGGCACTTGGGCGATGAGAGATCACTGGGCGGCGATGGGACACTGGGCGACCGGTTTGGGCACTTAGGCGACCGAGGTGATCACTGGGCGACCGTGGGACACTGGGCGACAGTTTGGGCACTGGGCGGCAGAGGACACTTGGCGAAACGCAGCGCCTTTGATGGGCGACCACGCGCTGTTGGGCGACCAGCGCGCGATCTGGGCGAAACAGACCGATATACGTCTACTAAAATATTAATTACGGAAGATCAAGCTGTTCGATTGATGTGACATTTTAACTGTAGAAACTAGACTTAATTCCGCAGCTAACACAAAAAGAATCAAGTCAATCGGATCTACGGATCTAAAGTTATGACCTTTGCAAGATGACCGAACTTGGGCGACCACGCGAGCAGTCGGGCGAGCAGGACATCAATCTGGGCGACCACAAATTACAGAAGATCTAACCATTGGATTGATGTAAAATTTTAATTGTAGAAAGTAGACTCAATTCCAAAGTGAACAAAAAAAGAATCAGGTCGATCGGAGCTACGGATCTAAAGTTATGTTCTTCGCAAGATGACTAAACCAATTAGCGATCTACTGTTTGGCGACCAGGTTAGCAATCTGGGCGACCACTAATTACCAAAGATCTAACCATTGGATTGATATGAAATTTTAACTGTAGAAACTAGATTCAATTACGAATCAAACTCAATAAGAATCAATCCGATCGGATCTACGGATCAAAAGATATTACCTTCGCAAGATGATACTTTTGCAAAGAACCGAACTCCGTGATGAACTTCGTGATTGCTGCGATGAACAAAACTTCAAGCGATTGATCAACTATGTCGAAGCCAAGAGCAAATCACAACCGCAAGAAGAAGCTCTCTGGAAGATTGATTTTTATTTCATTGTCTAAAGTACTCCAACACAAGAGTACAAACCCTTTAAACCTGAGCGCTCAACCTCTCCTATAAGCAGGGACACCTCCCCTATTTATCTGAAGCAAACTCACAGAGATAGAATACAACTCCACTTCCAACATGGAAAGAGTTCGTATCTATCTCAACTTAATAACGTGGCCAAAAACAACTCTTTGCGTATATACGGCCCTCTTTGTAATTATGTGACTAACCGACCTCCATGTGCATGTTCTCTAGCGAAACGTCGCGCATGACATCCTTGACCACCAAGACCTCGATTCCTCCCTGAACCTAGTCCCGAACCTCGGTTCCTCCATGAACCTAGTTCGGTCCCGTCATCGACCACGTTAAGCCTCGAGCAACACGCACATGAAGTAACAAACAACGCGTCGAGCACAAGTCCACGACTTGACTCAAGATTAATCCATGCAACCACTCCACGAGGTGCATTGCATTAAGCAAAACCATTATGCTATCCCCGGCATAATAATCATCTCAACATAGCACATGCACAAGCACCACACATGCTATAACCAAAACCACTTTGCAATGCCAATTTCACCATTCAGCCAATTTTTCATCACATGATTTCACAAAGGGGGTGGAATTTATGCCTTGTCCATACATTGACTGTAAGAATCTCCGGATGTTTCGAAACCCAGCGCAGATTGAAGCACACTTGATTCTACGAGGTTTCAAAAAGGGGTATACATGTTGGACCAGTCACGGTAAAGAGTAGATTATGCAGGGACCAAGTAGTACTACCTTCGTGGATGAAGTCAACGATACTCCGGATGATATCGACTGTACTTTCAATGACAATCTGAATCAGATGCTACAGGATGCAGAAGGGAACCGTGATGAGCGGGAGTATGTAAAATTTCGAAGTTTGATGGATGACTCGGAGAAACCTTTGTTCCCGGGTTGCAAGTCCAAATACACAAGATTGTCGTCCGTGCTAGAATTGCTGAAATTAAAGACAAGCAATAGTTGGTCTGACAAGAGTTTCACGGCGCTGTTAGGTTTGTTAGCGGATATGCTTCCAGAGGGAAACGAGTTGCCGACAACCACCTACAAAGCTAAAAAGGTTCTTTGTCCCATGGGAATGGAAGTAAGAATACTGAGATGTATTGATTAAAATTAACTAGACGTATATGGACATGTATTAATTACTAAGATGTATTGATTAAAATTAAGCAGCTGTATACAATGGCCCATCCCCATCCCAGACGGTTCAATCCCAGAACCGTCTGGGATGGCTCCATGTGTTATCCCAGACGGTTCAATCCCAGAACCATCTAGAATGGTCTTCCCGCGCCACTCAATAAATCTCGCTTGCCATTTCATCAAGTCCCGCGCACACTTAGTTTATTGCAACCCTAGCTCCCTCGGGGACGCCATCCCCCTCGGCCGTGCCCTCCCCCGTCGGCGGCGCCCTCCGCCCTCGGCCACGCCCTCCCTCGTCGGCGACGCACTCCCCCCTCGGCCGCGCCCTCAACCTAGCTCGGAGGTGCCCTCCCTCGGTCTTGGTCTCCTCCCTTGGCGGCGCCTCCCCCTCGGCCGTGCCCTCCCCCTGGGTGGTGTCTCCCCTCCCCATGGGTGGTGTCTCCCCTCTCCATCGGTGGTGCCCTCCTCCCTCCGCCCTCCGTTTTTTTATTGCCTTGCTTGCTCCATGATTTGAGTGCTATTCCCTCTGTGAGTATTTTCGATTCTGCACTTGATTCTTGTTGGATGAGATACTGGTGTTGCTTTGTGATGAAATTAGGGTTACTACATGAATATGACAATTGATGAAATAATTTAAGCCTTGAATTGCTAGACTTGTATGAAATTATTGATTATATTCATGGTTCTGCTCAATTTGTATTCATTTCTGTTATCGCTTTGATTTTGTCGGTATTATATTACTGTTTGTTCATTGCTTAGTTCAGTTGGTAGAGTTCATAGATACTGATCTGAATAAATCATTAAAGGTTCGGTTCATTCTGCAAATTACTGATCAGAACACCATTAACTTGTGTAGTGAATCATCTGATTTGAACCAGTTATATTGTTCTACTAGTTGATTGATTTAGCTAGTGGTCAAGTCTCTTCCAGTTGGTTCTGTCAATTGATTTTACTGATATTAATCTGAATTAAGTTGTCTCTGTTGATAGAAACCTCTTGTCAGAGCATTGCTATTTGTTCTGTTAAGTGATCTTTAAGAGCATCCTTGTTGCTAATTAAATCGATAAAAATAACTCTTCTAGAAATATGGGTTTATCTCTAAAGATGTTTGGGGGTAATTTGTTAAGTTGAAGGCGCGGAAGAGTTCATGCTTCGCGTGACTCACAAGGGTCGATCAAAAACACACACCCACATACTCGGCTCAAGGAGTATGGGATAAGATGCGCAATGGATGAGGAGAACGGCGAGGCGTCGAAGCGGTTTTGGCTATTTCCTCGATCGTGGACGCGTGCTGCGGGTAGGCGAGGTCACGTCACATTTCTTGGGTGGTGTGTCCTTTACAAACCTCGTTGATGAAGAAGTGTCCCGGCCTAATTCGTTGAGCACAAAATCTTTGAAGGGCTCTTTCACTTCGGACAGAGAAAAAGACATACTCTCCACTACCGGGAAACGGGCACCGGGTCGCCTAGAGGCCTAGGTGTTTCCGTTCCCAAGTGGGATTCCCAGGGACTCGACCATGTCTTGGGTAGGAAGAAAGCAAAAGCCCGGCGTGAGAATAGCTAATAGCCCTCATTGAGAAAGGGTTGAGAAAGACTTAGGCCGTTCGATGTCACTCTGAACCTTGAGGCAGGATGGAGCTAAGTGCTGGAGGCGAGCGAGCGTGATAACCTAAGAAGCACATGTGCGTTAAAAGCCGTCGGGCATGCGTATCCTCCCACAGGCGAGTTGCATGAAGCGGTTTCCTCTTGATGACAATATCCGGGTAACATATGCAATGATTTACCTACACTTTTGATGTTAGGCGTGTTAGCTAATTACTTATGTACCCATATGTAGGTGCCTATGGTGCAACTGCAAGTCGCTTCAGCCTCTGTTCCCCGAGCTACTTGGGGACAAGCGTATGCATCGGTCGGGGCATTAGTGCATAGTCATACTTCGGTAAGACTCAAAAGGTCAATGTCGATGGTGTACATGAAATTTTCAAGGCCATCCGTGGACATCCTCCCAAGCGAGATCGTTACACTGGGGATGCCATCGGCTTTGTTTATCGATGGCGGAAGGGCATCTCCGCCCGCCTAGGAGAAATACGCGATCAGGCACCCATCATGCGAGCTACCAACACTGGCCATGCCATGCACCCTAAGAGCTAGCCAAATCGGCTCGGTGCCCGTCCGTGAGCCGTTACTGATGGGCCCAATCATCTCTGTGGCGAAGTTTGGTAGCGGGGCATGCGGAACAAGGGCCTCGAAATGTACCACATCGCCCATGACTTTCCGTTTGCCCCATTGGCGGTTTGGGGCAACCGTTCATCTGGGATGACCCAAGGAACACTTTCATTACCAGATTGCAAGAATGGTCACAACAAGGTAACAAGTCGGTGGCAAACCCACGGTATCTCCATAACCTTCAAGGAGGGTATTTCTTCGGGCTTTAATGGTTCTTAAATTTCTTTCCCAAACTTTTACTTGTAAATGGGCGTGATCCTCACCAAAATACTAACAATTAAGGGTGCTACCGTTTAATTTCTAACGTTGATTTCTATATATATTACCTTCATTTTGTAATGAGATAAGATCCGGCAATAGAAAAACAACGGGGGTTTATTTGACCCAAAGGGCCAAGAAACCTAAAAATAAAGAATTAGTCTTGGTGGTAAAAAATTTTGGCCACGGCAAAAAACATACTTTTACCCTAAATCGGGGTAAGTTTTCTAAGTATATCTTGATTTCTATATTTACTCACCCGAAATTTATGACCATGGACTATTTTGAGGATCCTTTGGGTTCTACAAATTATTGAAAGGACGGGTAATTTTTTGCAAAAAAGGGCCCAATTTAACCTACATTTTCTCGCCGCTTGGTGTTTCAAATTGGGAGAGACCGAAGGGCCCCACTCTAAAGCCTTTTCTTTTAGTATCCGAAGATGCAATAACTTCAACTAGTTTAATACCTTGAACAATTAAATATTTTATTTGGGTTTACCTGAAAATTTTGACCTATGTGGATTTATGTTTGCCAAAATGGATTCTTTTGGTTTGAAAAATGATTGGATCTTTTAATTTTGAACAAATGTTATTTTTAATTTATCAAAATTTCTTTTCTATTGGGGCTTGGCTGTTTTTGGGCCATGAGCATGACCTTAAAAATAGGGGCACTCAGCCCTTTTCTTTTGGGCAAATCAAGGGCAGAGCTATGGGGGCTCAACCTGAGTTTAAATTTGACTTTTGTAATTAAATTTTTTAACTTTGAGTAATTTTCATTTCACTTTAGAATCCAATTCGTTAACATATGTTAGTTGTTTGAAATATCTTTTGTCATATTTGTAAGTCCATGTGATTGATTTTAAATGGATTGTTTATGTTGTGTAAATTGATTGGGTAATTTTTAAATTTATGTCATAAAGTATTTTGGTCATATTTTTTTTTTTTTTTAAGGCTAGCTAGCAATTCTGAGGCAACCAATTATTAAAATAAAAAAAAATCAACTCACGACGGTTCTAACGAAAGCTGTTTATAATGGAAAATAATACGGTTTTGCGCACCTTTGTGAAACATCAAAGCGGTTTCAAATTGGAACCTTTTTTATTACGGCTTCTTTTAAAACCTTTGAGATAAACCAATCTAAAAGGGAAAAGGGAAATAAATATACCAATCTGGTAATTTTTTTAAAATTAAATAATTTTTGTATAGCGATTTGCTTTCCTTTTAAAAGCAAAATGAAATTTCAAAGGGAACTTTTATTAGTGGATTATTTGATGGTTCAACAAATATTAAAAATATTTACATTTAAATTTGAAATTTGGTACATTAAAAACACTTTTTTTTATTTTTTGCCGTCTCTCCTAGCTAGGATTCATCTTGCGGCCATATCTATACTTAAAGCGCTGAAGAAAAAATACTCCCTCTCGGCTTAATTTTTTAAAACGGCGTAAACGAGCAAACCCCGCTGGGTCTTATTTAAATGGGTGAAAATTTGAAAATTTTCCGGAACTACTTTGGTTGACCAAAAAGCCCTTCGTTCTTTGCCTTATCTTTATTCTAGGCTTCCTGTTTCATCCTTCCAAGCGTTTACACAAAAAGGAAAGAAATAAATAAGTCCATTATTAAGTTCAATTTTTTTAATATTTATTAATTTTAAAAAGTTATAGAAGCGGAAATTTTGGGCATTTCTTTGCTACAAACCATGAAATCATGCGGAACAATTTAAAGTTGGATTATCCGGAGGACGATTCAAGAAATCCCCCCTTTCAATTTTTTACAATAACCCCTCTTTGCTTGCGCCCAAATCCCCTCTCTTTCCGCCTACCTCCCGTGTGCTCTTCGTTGAGTCAGTCCAGGTCGCCTCCTTGATTCCCGTGGATGAGGGGTAAGGATGGGGGGGCGGGCTTCCCTTGACTTTAGCCGAGGTGTGGGTCCACAAAAACCGGCCCCAGAGTGTTGCCCGCCTGAAATGGCGTCTGCCCTCACCATCGGGCGCCCCCTTCCGGCACCTCCGCCTTCCAGGGGGTTTGACCACCCTGCCCTTCCCTTGGTTCCGGGCCCTTTCATTGGTTCGGGGCCGTTCCACCAGGCCCTCTCCTGGTTGCCCCCTTTAAGAAATTTGATAGCTTTTTGCCCCGCCCCCTCGGGCACACAACCCACAAGGGATGAGAAATCCCTTAAACCCATGGTCGCATGTTTTAGCGAATTTGTCTATTTGAGTTTTTCTTGATTAACACAACTTTTGGTTGAAATGGGCCCTCACAATTCTTGGGCATGGTTTGTTTCCTTAAATGATGAGATGATAACGGGGTACAACTTCCCTGAAAGATTTGAAAGTTAACCCCCAAAAGGAAGGAGGGGCCATTAGTGATTGATTTTACATTATCATGTTTTATTGGAACAATTGGACCCTTTGGACAAGTTGTCCTTCTAGGGCCCATTCCGTTTGCAATGTTGGTGTGGGCTGACTTGAGAATTTGGGGCGTCGAAAATTTTAAAGGATTAGTCCAATTAGGATTTTCTTAGAATTGGGATGATCGAAGGTGTGGTGGCTGGGCTTCAGGTCAAAGAACTTTTTTCAAGAAAAGGGTGGAAGGTTGTGGTTAACAAAGGACAACAAAAAGTCACTGATGGGTTTCTTCCAATTTGTAAACTGGGAAGAGGCATGAAAATTTCAATTTGTCGAAATCAAAAATGTTACCGTCTAAATGCATTTAACAAGTCAAAGGAAAGGTGAAAACAAACCAATTTTCACAGTATTAACAAGCTTGGCTCGGGTTCTTGCCTATTTAGCGGTGGATTCGGTTAATGGGGTGCAAAGGGACCTCAAAATTCCAGTAGTTGGAAAACTTTAAAGTTCGGATGGCCATATGTTCATCGAAATGAAAAAAGCAAAACATTTTTTGATTATTTGGATGAGAAAATCGGCCCCATTTTCGGGGATGTTTGGGGAAGAACTTGTTCATTTAATTTGTTTCTTTGGACCTCATATAGAAAAATAGGTATGTTTTGATTCTCAATAAACCATCAAGGTCTAGGGGTTTGGTCTTTTGGGAAAGTGGAAGAAACAAAAAGGGGACAAATTCAAGGAAGGAAGGTGCAAAAGGCAATTAAGGAAGTGGCACATAAAGGTTGCATTAGGGAAGTTTTCCACAACATCCAAGGTTTTGCATTGGAATAATGAAAATTGGAAATTGGTCCTTCTTTAAAAACCCATTTCTGATTTGTAATTTTGGTGTGGGGTGAAGGCGAAAATTTGAGGAGGTGGTTCATATTTTGAATTTTGTTTGAAGGTAATGGTGGTTGGCCAATGATATACATTTAAAAGATTGGGTAATCTTGGGGTGTATTTTGGGAAAATAGGAATTAAGGTGGAAAGTTGCCATTTTTTAACCATTTTATTGGTTCAAGACCTTGGTGGAGTTTTGGATAAGGTTTAAAGATGGAAAACAACGAGTGACTCAAGGGCAATGAAAGTCCTTCCAAATTTGGTTAAACTTGGATTAAAGTGCAAGTGAGATTTCCCCTGTTCTTAAGATTTTCAAAAAGGGTTGGTTCCCGGAACTATCACTATTATGCAGTCCGGGAAGGTAAAACCAAATAAGATAATTTTTCCAAACCAAGAGAAGTTAATTTCAACAATTTGAGTGTGGGTTTTGCATCTATTTGAGAACTAATTTTTTCCTATCTTTGGTTTTGGAAAGCAAATTGGTGAGCCAACCTTTCATTTTGATGGTAAGAACTGGTTAAAAGGTCTCCTTGTTTGGGCGGGAATTGCTGGTGTGTCCGGATCTCGTGAAAGGCAAAACTGTTTGGGAATCGTAAACTTATGAGGCCATATTCGGCCCAACAATTTGGATGTTTGGAAAATTGAGGGTGTTTTGCAACCTAAAAAATTGTAATTCGGTTCGGCAATCATACAGTAGACAAAAGAATTTAGGCCTATTTTTGAATACCTCCCAAATTGAAATCCACCCTCCAATGATTTCATTCAAAGGAAAAGCAAAAGGATTAAAGGTCAAGCAAGGGTGGGAAGCAAAACAAAAAGGGGGCAGGGAAATGGGAAAAGGGTTAGGGTGTAAAGTCGGTCCGCCGCCGGCAACGTGCAAGATGGTTGGCCTCTGGCTGCGCCCTAACCCCATCACGGTGCCGGAAATTTTTCAGAAAATATGGAAAAAGCAGTACTTTCAAAAAAATTTTTTGCCTAGTTTTTGTAGGTATTTTGTTTGGGGGTGGGGGCTTACTGGCAGAGTTTCAATTTTAGGAAATTTTTTGCTTTTTGAATTTCTGTTGCAGCTTAATTACTTTAAATAATAATTTATTGTTTTGGTTTGGTGTCCAATTGTGCGGTTAAATTAATTAGTGTTGGCAAAATTGATTTTCAGTCCGGATTGCAATCCATTCAACTGGTGTATTAACTTTTGGTTGTTTGCCAAAGCGGAAAAGCACGGTTCTGCCAAAATCCAAACTTGCAATTGTTGTTTCTTGCCAAAGATTTCTGTTGAAGTGCAAATTTTGAAGTTTTCTCCTCTGTTGTAAAATGTTTTCCAATTTTTAGTTCCCTGGAACTAAATTCACTTTTATTATTTTGCGGTCTTGATGCTAATACAAGGCAAATGAAGTGTTATCTTCCCCTCAAGAATTTCTCATATTATTAGTTTTAATAGTTTGGGGAGACAATTACTCGTTAGCACAAATGTTTTCTATCTTTGCAGCTTTGGAAACCCCAAGAATTCTTTTGAAACCAATTTAACTATAATTGATGGATCAAGCCGGTAATTCTTACCTTGTTTTTTTCTTTTGGGCAGGTTTTAGTTTTTCTTTTGGCCCCAGGACCTACTTTTATTTTACTCAACAGCATTGATTGTGGGAGGCTTCTTTTTCACTGAGTTTCATTTTACCAGTCTATTCTTCAGCATTTCATAGGATTTGGGACTTCAAATCACCTGATTTAATGTTTTCTCCATTTTGTTTCGAATATAAATGGGGATTTTGGTTCAGACACGCACTTCATTACAAGGCAAGACAAAGAACATTCAAACCACAAAATAAATTTTCTTGACATTTCGGCATCAAAATTGGCCAGTAAAGGAGGGACAGAGACTCTCCTGCAATTCCCCCAAAAAAGGAAAGAGCTGGTCGAAATTTCCCCCGGGGAAGGGGCAAACAAAGGGGCTTTTGTGGAAGGCGGGCAACCAAAAACCAACAAAAGGGCTATATAAGCGGCGGTGGAAACATCCGGGGGCGCCGCCCATTCGGGCGCTCCGGTGGCCAAATCTTCGGTCCATGGGACAAGGCGGCCTGGTCGGTGGGAAACATTTGGTTGGGTTGCTACCCCGATATAAAATGGGGGGGCATGGATGGGGTTCAAAGACCATCATGGAAGACATGGGGTTTCAAAACAAATTTTGCTAGGGGTTTTTGGGGTTTGGTGGGGAGGTGGGTTTGCTTAATCTTCCATCCCAACAATCCAAGGTTAAATTTCTCTTTTATATTTCAGGTTTCTAGTTTCAATAATTCCCAATATATTTATTTTTGGTTGGGTTAACCCGGGCACTGGTTCCAGATTAAATTAATTACGTTTATTACGAAACCATTTCGGATCTTTCCGGAGCCGCACTGCGACTGCAAGTGGCCCCAAAATTCGTCGTGCCGTCACTCAACCATCCGGCGTCTTGTTTCGCCAGGGGCAACCTACTGTCGTGCCGAATTTATTAGAATTTCGTTTTTCTGCTTTTTCCAAGATTCTTTACGCGAGTAACTTAATTAATTACCGGCGGAAATTAAATGATTTCAAACAGATAAAATCGACCTTTGGTCCCTTCAAATCTCCGGGAACAATTTTGAACAAAATAGCGGAAAAAAACCGGTGCTCATCCACGCCACGGCTCTTGAAGCGCTTCCCTGTTCTTGATTAACGCTCTTTTCTGGCGGGTAGTCTTTCTTCTATTTGTCCCAAGGGTGTCACCTATCAACAAGATGACAAAATGCAACTTTTAAGATGGTCTTTCAAAGGAAACTCGTTGGTTAATTTGTTTTGAACAATTTTAAACAATATTTGTTAGATTTGAAACTAAAGCCGTATAATTCTAACCTCAAATTTATTTCTCCTTTTACATTCTGTCTTTTCTTTGGAAACCCTACCCTTTTATTTTCAAACCTACCCCTTTTTGAATCCCGAGCTTGCGAGTGGGACCGGCTATTAACAGTTTAAATCTGGAGGGTTGTAACTTTACCCCAAGATCGAGACACCACAAAGGCGATTCCAAACAAAGCTTTGGAGACTTTTCTTGCCTAAGCCTCCAGGTTGCCTTACTATCACCTCCTCGGCGAAAATGAAGACGAACATTGGGGGTACCAAGCGAAACGAGCCGCTCCCGTCTGATTACCCAGATAAGCGCCACCCAGGGTATCAAAGGTGAATGAAACCCCGCTAGGTCTTCCCATTGGCTGGGTTGTCTGAAATTTCAAAATTGAATAAAATTTAAACCGGAAATTCCTTTAAATTAATAGCCCTCAAAAATCAAAAATTCCAGAAATGCAAACCTCTACCCCTTTCTAAAAATTCCATTATTACGGGAAACTAATTCCTTTCATTAAACCAAAATTTCGGTCCAAAATTCCAAATTATTTATTCAAAAGTCATTTAATATTTAGTCAAGGTTCTTTTATTTAAGAATTCTTCACTATAAATAAAGAACTTTAGGTCTCCTCCTGTTGGCACAAAAATTTAACCAACTAGATTTACCCAATTAGGTTCGGTCTGGCTAAAATGATATAATTAAAAATTTGGTTGGATGTAATTAAAGATAATTAAATATTTTAGTTGAATTAAGATGTTTAAAACGTACATTTAAAAAATTAGGAGAACATGGTCAAAAATAACTTGTTAAAAATTCTTGGCTTTCAAATTGGGTTTGCCTTAAAATTTTCAAATTTAAAAATCAACGCTCCAAATCATATAATAAACTAAAACATTTTAAAAAATTCAACTCAAGTTCAATAAAATTCAAATAAATGTTTTTTTACAAATTTTAAAATTGGAAAACTCAAATGAGTGCCATGCTTTAGGAGTACTAGTCAGAATAACGCGTTACGTTACGTTACGTCGCGTATGATGGTATAACGTAAAAAATTTAAGAAATTTGGTCGTATTTTCGATTTTTACATTTTTTTTAAAAATAGGTCGGTAAGACCCGTCGGCGAATCTATGGACTGTTATAAACTTTTGACGAATCTATGTTTTTCTGAAAAAACCGCGGTTAGGATTCGTCGGCGAATCTATGGGCTACTATAAATCTTCGGTGAATCTGTGTTTTTTTAGAAAACCGTTGCTGCTTTTTTTTACGCAATTCGGGAAATTTAGCCGTATTTTTGGTTTTCATATTTATTTAAAAAAATGGGTCGTTATGACCCGTCGGCGAATCTATGGACTGCTATAAACCTTCGACGAACCTGTGTTTTTTTTTAAAAACCGCGGTTGTGACCCGTCAACGAGTCCACGGGTTGCTATAAATCTTCGATGAATCTGTGTTTTTTTTTAACTATAGAGGACCTAAAATATTTTTTTTGGGTCCGTTCCGCTAAAAACCGTGAGGAGGACCTAATTGTAAACCGCGGAGGGATCTAAACGTAATTTCGATTTTTTTCGAGTCTATTCTATTAAAAAACCGCCGAAAGGATCTAAATGTAATTTTTGATTTTCCGGAGGGCCTCCGCGCGAAATCGTTGACGTGGCAGCGGTGAGGGCACGGCATTCTCTAGCGCTATAATAATATGTATACATACATGGGATGCATTTTTACGGTGAAAACAAGACTATATTTATAATCCTATTTAGAATGAATCTAAATTTTAAAAAGAAAGAGAAAGAAGACTAGAAAAATAAACAATTCTAGCTTTTGGTAGCGAGCACAAGCCAGCCGCGAATGCCGGTGCCGTCGCTACCGGAGCTTAGCCTATGAGGCACACGCCTACCCCGCGGCAAGTTCAGCTGTAGCCCAAGAATGCAAATGACAACTAGTGGTGCTAATCTATCCAGATGAGATTACTCATCTAAATTGGTGCTGGGTCTCAGCGGATGCAAACATTTTCATGAATTTTCTTTTCATGAGGACCAAAAACTCACCATGGAGTGTCTGAAACAAATGAAGTTCAACGCAACAAAAAGACCCAATGAATGAAATTAAGTGGAGCCTTGGAAGTTGTTGTCCGAAAAATAGAACTTTAGCGGTTAATATTGCTCGTTGTTATATAAGGTGCCACGTCTTTGAAATTACAAAGTGGATGCACATCTGCGCACTCTGCATGCGCACACACAGTGTCATGTGGTAATATACCCCTCCCTTTGTGGTGGTTATACATGATGCCGATAGATAAGTATTGTGAGGTGCTTCAATGTTTTTCTTTTTTTAATTATATAATTGTTAAAGTATGAATAAAAAGGTGATAGTGATTATTTACCTATCATTTACTTTAAGATTTATGTAAATTATATTAAAAAAAAGTATTAAAATACTGTTCATAATGTTTCGTAAAAGAAGAATCCAGAAAAAAAATCATAGTATCATACAAATCAAACAGCAAAGCCCAATGTGAGTTCAAAAAACAAGAAAACCTCATAGGCCGCCTAACCTCTCGGAAAAGGGCCCAGTCTTATGGACTGCTAGGCCTAACCGCTCCACGCCTCCACGCAAACAGACGTACGGGACCCCACCTGGCCAAGACCACGTGTCCACGTAGTCTACTCTAGACCCGGGTAGGGCTGTAAAAAAAATTCGAGGCTCGCGAGCTACTCGAGCTCGACTCGGCCGAGCTCGAATAGTTCGCGAGCCTGGATCGAGCTTACTACCGAGCCTCCTCGAGTCTGGATCGAGCTTGTTACCGAGCTTCCTCGAGTCTGAACCGAGTTTCTTTAAGTCGAGCTTCCTCGAACCGAGCTTACTCGAGTTTGTTACCGAGCCTACCGAGCTTACCAGAATTTTCGAGCTTACTCGAGCCGAGCTCGAGCCTGGACCGAGTCGAGCTCGAGCCTGGGTTGAGGCTCGAACCTTAACTCGAGCTCGGCTCGAGCTCGGTTCGAGCCTTACCGAGCTCGAGCCGAGCCTGGCCAGGCTCGCTCGAGCTCGGCTCGTTTACAGCCCTAGACCCGGGAGTGTTCGGCTTCATCGGCCTCGTGATCTATCTTTTTGTTTGGCCATCATTCAAACAAACTAATCATTCAAATAAACTAAATTGTGAATCTGGTCATTCTTGGCTATAGAAAGATAAAAAGACGGTTTACATCACCTGCTACCATATTTAATCGTGTTAGATCACATACCACCATATGTGAACACAACGGGTTTAGCCAAGACTTGAAATCTCGTTTTTGGATGATATTTTGAAAGTGGCTGAAATTTCGGCCAATCTTTGGACGAAATAAAAAAACAAAAAATTCAAATCCATTTTTTCATCGAGAAAAATGAAATTCCCAAAATCTCATCGAGATTTCTCGATATTTTAGTGAATTTGCACCAAGCGAAAAATAGCTCAAATGATGTCAAATTTTTTTAAAATATTTTGTTGAGGTTTCTAATACATCAGTGATATTTCTATAAAAATTTTAGATGATTATCATGTTTATAGAATTTTTTAAAATTTGAACATTATTACTATCCTGATAAAACGTTGACCGACAAGTTGGAACTAAACTAAAAATGGAACAAACTATGTTAGAAATTTTTGAATTTTTTTGCATCGTTATGATGCATCACTAATGTTCTCATAAAATTTTTAGATGATGAACAAGCTTTATGAATCTTTAAAAATTAGGAGAGTGTTACTATCTTGATAAAAACTTTACTAGCAAATTTCAACCAAATGAAAAATGGTTCAAACTATATTATAATTTTTGAAACTTTTTGTGAATGGTCCTTATGTATCATTAATGTCTTTATAAAATTTTCATATGTTGATAAAGCTTTAAAAATTTTCAAAAATTCGACAATACTATATTTTGATAAAAGTCGATAATCAATACATAGATTTATTTTAGCAATAAAAAGTTTAGAATTTTTGAAAATTTCCTGAAGAGTAATAAGAAAATACTTAAGATCTTATTAAAATTTTAAATTATGATCACACTTTAGTAAACTTATAAAATTCTTAAAGGCGTTGTACTATTTATGTTCTTTCTATTTTAATTTTTGAAATATAATAAATAAAGTTCAGTGTTTCCGTACTTTTGATTAAGCAAATAAAAATTTATTTTTTTAAATTTTTAAAAATGGTACAAATCTCTAATAAAAATCGCCGCCTCGCCCTGGCCCCGACGAGCTAGGCATGGCCGTACTCCTCCGCACGACCACATCCGCCGCAGCCACGAACACCGGCTCCTCCTCGACCCTCCTCGCCACCACCTTCCGCCGCGGCCGCCGCCTCCTCCTACCGCACCGCGCCTCGCCGCAGCTCCGCGCCTTCGCCGCCCGCGCCTCGGCCGAGCCGCTGGAGGTCTGCGCCAAGGCCTCCGTCACCGTCCCCGGCAGCCTCGGCGACTGTGAGCTCTCCCTGCGTGCGCCCGCGTGCGCTTTATTTCTGCTGAGCATTAAACATGCGAGGGATTGGATGAATTGGTTATGTAGGTGGGTGTTGAGCGTTATTTTGATTTTTTTAAGAATATTTTTTAATAATGCGTTATTTTGATTTGCATAGTAGTATACTCAGTTTGTGTACGATCGTGCAAGATCTGCAATCGCGAGTATCGATTATTTGATGGTTTGAGGGATAGTGGTATTGCGTGTTTGGTTTCCACATTCATGTGATGAATGGTTTCTGGGTATGCGTGTAACGAAACCAAATGCATGAAGGTAGGTTATATGAGGAATTACAGGGTGAAAGCTAGCGTAAGGTGAAATGATGAAAGTAGACAAATAAAGGCGTTGGATCGGCCTCAAATAGTTCAGATCTAGACGGAATCCTACCTTTTCCACTTAAACACGTTTTGATTCTGCCTGAATCTGGACCATTTGAGGCCAATTCAACGGGAAGCGTGATTGCACAGCAGTCGTTCCCCAATTCAACACCCCTATTTGCCTATTTTCATCCTTTTATAATGTGCTAGCTTTCCATATACGCCGCCAGGATAGCAGTGTCAGCGATGTGGTCGTTATTACAGCATAGTTGGGACTGTAGTCTGTACCAGCTTTGACAAACGACGTTTGGGTCTACATGCTTCTTTGAGTTATCTTCTCTGCACATTTGGTGTTTAAAATGCTTGTCCACAAGATCTACATGACAGCACAAACAATGTTACTTCTCGGGTTCATGTGGCTAACCCCGATGTGTTGGAAAAACTTGATGCATTTTTTGTTGGTCAGTGTTCATCTGCAGGAGTTTTTCATCAATGTTCGGAGAAGGTTGATGTTGATATTGGTAGTATATTGGGAGGCAGGCGGGTTAAGATCTTTGGAGTGCACCATTTCAATTTCTTTCTTAGTGGAATTGCTGCCTTCATATATTAGGTGTTTGCAGGACCACAAAAATGTGCTCATGCCTTTATTTTATGTTTTTGGGTTTGGAATTGGATGAAAAAAAAAATATCCTAGGCTCTAGATGCCTAAGCCCCTAATAAGTCATAAGCTTATAATTGTCTGATATGTGGAGTAGTGTTTAGGCTGTTGGGCGTTAGTACCGTTTTTCAAGTAATTGTCAACTTATGTCATTTGTAATGATTAATAATGTCAACTTCTTTGCAGAGGGTCAAAAATATTTTCTGCCTTCATTGGTTTCCTCAAAAGCAAAGATCCTGCTGATGGAACAGAACAGACGCTACTTAGTGAGCTGATGTAATTCAATACTTATCCAAAAGACAATGTAAGTGGGCCCAGTGGCAATTAATGTCAAATGACAATCAAACTAGCAGTGTGGTTTGACAAGAATAGCTACACTTCTACAATTTTGTGACCCTATCTACTTGCCATATCCACATAGTGACTTAAAAAATTCTTTGGGTCAGATACATATCTATATCTCATCATCACTATGCATTACACAAGATCCATCTATGTGAACACAAAAGCAAACACGAAAGAGTTCCTACAATAGTTGGAGAAAAACAAGGGCTGGAAATTATTGCATCTATAGTAATGAATAGGGAAAAGACCTACAGGTTTTATTCTAGGACCAATATTATCCAGCACTTATGTTTAGTTTACGAGTTCAGAATTGTACTTAGACCCATACACCATTATGTTCAAATAAGTATGAATTAAATTTATTGAGCTTATTGAACCAAATGATCCAAGGAATCAGCTTGGTTCTTCTTTTCTTTGCTCCAACATTTTTCTATCTTTTCATCCCAGTGCACAATCATCAAATTCATCGCTTTAGTTGTTAGTTGTTTGGAACTTATAGCTAAATCACGTAAAATCAAAGTACACATAATTCTGGCTCCATAGTATGACCAATTAATCTTAGGTAGACATGCCTAGCTGGTATTGTTTCTTAGCAGGTAGTTGTGGTTTGCATGGCTCTTATGTCCTTATGACTATAGAATGTTTCTGTATGGTGCCTTCAAGTAGAATGCCCCTGAAGCCTTAATCATGTGTGCTTAGGTTCTGTGCACTGTTTGTCTTCATGCTATAACAATTATTTGCCAATCTGCACATTCGTGAAGGCAGGTGTCTCCTTTATTCTTTCATATAGTTCAGATACCTTATGCTGATTAATATATTACACTGATGGCACAATATACCCATATCAAGTAGTAGTTTTATAATCATTTGATCAGAAATGTCAAACGCACAAATTTAGAGGCTGTCGCTTGTCCACATCCTATTATATGGTGGTTTGATCCTTGAATGATTTTAAAATATTACATTTTTGCCTCACTCATGTCAAGCTACTGTAGATTTAATAAACAGGATACATATCTGCAGGTTTTATATTTCAGGGTGTTATATTTGTTTAATAACATTATCTCTCATCAGGAGTAGAGTTGTTTATGGTGATTTATCACTTGCTTATTATATTCTCTAACATGTGCCTCAGCAGTAGTCAAAAGTGGAACTGTCTTCAAATCATGTTCAAACTCTTAGAAGAGTTTATAGGTAAAGATGCTTGGGTTTAACTTAGCTCAGTTAAAAATAAATTTATTATGTATATCTTAAATTGCATTTTATTTGTGTAAATGATGATGTTTACTTCACCAAGTACCTTTTATGTTAGCTCACTACTTTTGTTGTTAATATTTATTTACGCATAGCTTAGCTGAAATTTACTTGATCTGAGATGCTGCCTGTTTGCTGCAGGGTCCATTTATCAATGGTGGAATGATTTCTGCTGCTGATATCTCTCTTGGTCCGAAACTATATCACATGGGGATAGCTCTAGGTCACTGTAAGAATTGGTCTGTTCCAAAATCACCTTTACATGTGAAAACATACATAACCTTTACATGTGAAAACATACATGAAGGTATGTTGTCAATCTGTTGTGCAAGAAAGTTAACATTTGTCTTTTTGGTATATTTTGCCTCCTGAACTGACCTGACAAGTAAACGCATCAGAGTTTCATGCCATTTTTTCACGTAGTGGGCACCCACTCCAAAATGAACATGTAACTAAGGTAGTTATCAAAGGTGCAATGGTTTTATATTTCTATCATTATGCAAATATCAGTTATTGTGTTAGTTGCATGGTATGTAGTACAAATCGTGATTACATAAACATATTTTGGAGCGCAAACAGAAGCTAAATGTTATTTGGGTGATTGGGGCACTTAACCAAACATCTGACCCATGATTCCAAAGCTTACGTTACCCCATCTATGAGTTGAATTTCAAACACATGTCCTAATGCTTTAGTAGTAGTGATGACCTATTCTTATGTTCAATACGTGGTGCTTACCCTTAGAAAAACTGGATTATACTCCTTCAATGTACTTCTACTGATAGATTAATGTAGTATGTAAGCTATCAGTTCACAAATGGTGTACCTTTTCACTTTCTAATTTTTGAGGCATATCAATAAGACTGTGGGTCTTGGACACCCTATTCTAACTGCAGCGTCTGAATTTTCTGTTGCAGACAATTTTCTCAATGGATTCATTCGTCAACACTCAGGCTCTGCCAGAGGATGTCATTGCTGGATGGCGACTGAAGGTCATGGGTTAAATCCATAGTTACCGGATTTGTTGTAAAACCCCGTAAATTGTGAACCGGATTCGTCGAATCTGAACTGGTTTAAAGTACAGGGTTCGTGTTCATAGTGGAAATTGGAAGAAAAGGTGGCCAACAACGAACCCGAATCCCATCTCGTCCCGCGACTCGGACGAACCATGTTTCTGGTAACTATGATTAAATCACATTTGTAAAGTAAGGCATTCATATAAACTGTGTTGTCCTCTCTTTGTAGAAGCAAGACCTATACAGCATACAGACATTTTCATATTGAGACTACTTTGTTGCTGCTATGTGGCCTGATGATGATGATTATGATAGGATGCATGGTTGATACTTTCCTAATGAACTGGAAATATTGAGGACTTCCTTAGGCTGGGTATTAGTCTATTGGCTAGTCATATGTACAAACAATACATGAACCTAGTAGGCTAGTACATTATTGTCAAGAGGTGCCAAAGTTTGCTATATGTGCTAACGCGAGATTGGGTGCAAGAAAGTGCCTCACCGAGATTAAGGCAAGAGGCCATAGGCTGAAGTTCTTTCTTTTCACACAAAGTCAGCCATTTGATAAAATTTTGGTCTGTAAGCTACAAAAGATAGGTCTAAGTATGTTGAGTACATGCAATAAGTTTTTCTCTAATTATGAAGATAGACATAAGGCAGTTGCAATCCGTGGAATACATTTCGAGGAATACAAATGCTAATCAATTATTAGTGAGTAGTGACTATAAGTTTGTGAACTGATGGTGACTCCTAGTAGTTATCTAATGCCAGGTGTCATGCTGTCAGCCTAACTGATTTAGGTTGAGTTTGTATAAAATGGAACAGTGAGCAAAGTTCAAAGTAATTCTTAAGTTACTGATAGTAAGAGAGCATCGGAGGCTCGGAGCATTTCTAAATAGATTTGAGAACCATTTATTGTCTTACTGTTATGTACGTGACTGCGCAGCCCGTAGTGATGAACGGAGCGTCGAATGGGGTGTCCGGCTTGGCGCCGAACAGGCGCCGTCGCCGGAGATGGAGGAGGCGCCCGGCAGCAGGAGCGCTACCGGACGTGCAGGAGTGGATGGAAAGATGAGGAATTGCCGGATCAAGAACGGTAATTGATTCTGATCCTTTTCTTACTTTATTTCTTCTTCAATTCTCAATACTTATAATCAACTAGCAAACATAGAAACAAGGAAATCTCCTAAACATAGAAGGTGCTGGACGCTAAAACAGAAACCATATAAAGTAATAATAACTAAGAGATAAACTTCCAAATCTTCATGGTTGTTTCCTTTTATTCAACGGCTGCCTCTTAGGTTATCTCTTGTCGTTACGGCGCGCGCGCGTGTAGTGCGCACCGTCGAACTCGACATCTCTCCTCCTCATAAACAGCTCGTCCTCGATTTGAAAGCCGGATAATTCTTGAAAGTGCCGACGTACTGTGTGGTTTGAGAAGCGGATGATCCTTCCAACGAATAAGCACTGACGCCGCCTCGCGACGCCAGCGTATCATGCATGCTCGAGAATGGGCATAGCATGGCCCCGGAGGAGTGGGGGTAAGGGCGGGATCGCCGTAGGAGGCGTACCATGAAATTTCTTCAGAAGGCCCACGTGAAAAACATCATGAATCCGGGTCCCGGGTGGAAGACGAAGGCGATAGGCCACTGAACCAATACGTTCAGACACCTGGTATGGCCCATAGAAACGCGGACTGAGCTTGCCTGGAGTAATCACCGCCAAAGAGGAGGCCGGCCGCTGGGAAATACGGAGCCAAACCCACTCATCCACCTCAAACGTCACCTCCCGATGAGAACGGTTATAATAAGATGCCGCAGAGGACTGAGCTTGGAGAAGACGATCACGCACTTCGGCAAGAAACATATCCTGGTCCAATAACTGGGATTCAACAATGAACCCGCCTCCTTTGATGTAAGTCATAACCGGGTGGGTCCCGTCCATAAACCACGCGGAATGGAGTAGTCTTCAGAGAGGACTGGAACGAAGTGTTATGACAATATTCTGCCCATGGAAGCCAGCGGATCCACTGCTTTTGGCGATCCCCAGCAAAACAACGGAGGTACATGGCGATGATTTTATTAGTGACTTCTGATTGTCCGTCGGACTGAGGATGATAAGCGGAGCTCATGTGCAAGCGAACTCCGGCTAACTGAAACAGCTCCCGCCAGAAATTGCTAGTGAATACCACATCCCGATCGGTCACAATAGAGGTGGGAATGCCGTGAAGCCGCACCATCAGTATAAAAAACCGGCCACCGATCTTTGCAGATAAGGATGTGCCAACGGGAGGAAGTGCGCCGCTTTAGAAAAACGGTCGACCACTGTAAGAATGATAGTTTTTCCGCCGGATTTGGGAAGACCTTCAATGAAATCCATGGCAATGTCGGACCAAACGACGTGAGGGACCTCAAGTGGTTGAAGAAGGCCCCCCGGATGAAGGTGTTCCGTCTTATTGCGCTGACATGTCGCGCATTCACGGATAAAGTCTTGAATGAGTTGACGAGCCCGGGGAATATGAAAATCTGCACAAACCCGGTGGAGAGCCTTCTGCACGCCTTCATGACCCACGGCATGGCAATCAGCAAGAATGGTGGCCACAAAAGGTGAAGAAGCCGGCACAAAAATCTTGCCGTTGTGCAGGACCAAGCCATCGCAGATGGACCAAGGAGCCGTGAGACGTCCTTCCTGGATGTTCGTGTGAACGGAAGCCCAGTCGACTTCGAGCGGCAGGGCACGGCGCATCTCATCAAACAACCCCAGCGATGGGATGGTGAGTGCATGAACCGAAGCAGCTGGAGCCTCACCATCACGGCGCGACAGGGCATCGGCCACAGTGTTGAGTCGGCCAGACGATATTCGACGAAAAAGTCGGCCGACCGGTTGCTAGCCCACCGATCTTCGCGGAATCGTGGACAAACGCCGATCCAAAAGAAACTTCAGATCAGAGTGGTGATGACGGATGATAAGCGGACGGCCCCAAACATAAGGCCGCCCGGTGGCGCACGGCCCGCTGAACCGATAATGAGCTCTCGCCATAGGCCGCGAGCCAAATGCCGCGAGAGGTCGATCAGAAGGCGACGGTCCGAGCCAGTGAAGAAACGGCGCCGAGTCCGGAGCCAGAGGCGTCACACTCAATGATGAATGGACGACCAAAGTCCGGTAGTTGAAGCACCGGGGCCGAGGCGAGGGCCTGCTTCAAAGCGGCGAAAGCATGGGCAGCCTCATCGCCCCACACAAACGCCTCCTTCCGCAGTAGGCGCGTTAAGAGAGCCGCAATAGCCCCATAATTGCCGATGAAGCGGCGGTAGTAGCCATGAGTCCAAGAAAAGCCCGAACGGTCTTAACGAAGTGCGGGGACAGCCAATCCGCTACCGCCATAACCTTCGCGATCCATGGCCACACGCCACGGAGATAACATGGCCGAGGTAAGCTCTGAGGAGGTGCCGATGAACACTTAGTGCTTCAAAGACCGAGGCCATGTTTGGCGAGTGCCTGCACGACCAAACGCACATGGCAGAGGTGTTCGGCCCAGGAGGGACTATAGATAAGGATGTCGTAAAAAAAAAAACCAGCACAAATCTGCGGAGGAATAAGCCCAGAACGTCATTCATGAGCGCCTGAAATGTAGCGGGCGCGTTAGAAAGACCAAAGGGCATGACTAGAAATTCGAAATGGCCATGGTGAGTACGAAACGCCGTCTTGTGGATATCGTCGGGATGCATGCGCACTTGATGATAGCCCGAACGAAGGTCCAACTTGGTGAAGAAGCGCGCCCCTTTTAATTCATCCAACAATTCTTCCACGACTGGAATGGGAAATTTATCTTTGATCGTCTTGTCGTTGAGGGCACGATAGTCGACGCAGAAGCGCCATGAATTGTCCTTCTTACAGACCAACAACACCGGGGAGGAGAAAGCCGATGTGCTGACGCGTATGATGCCCTGAAGGAGCATGTCACGGCATTGGGCCTCTAGCTCATCCTTCTGCAGCTGTGGATAGCGGTATGGCCGGACCGCGACGGCGTCAGTCCCTTGGATGAGATGAATCCGATGATCATACGCGCGAGATGGCGGCAACCCCTGTGGTTGGGCGAAGATTGCCTGATGCTTCTCCAACAATGCGGCCAACAGATCAGGCTCCGTGGACGCCCAAGCAGCTAAGGCAGGATGCCTTGGCGCAAGTCCTTGGAGGGTGATCCGACCAGCCCCATGCCAGAACGCCATGGTCAGCTGCTGAAAGTCCCAAGTTATGGGTCCCAACGTCAACAGCAATGGCAGAGTGAAGCAATCCAGAAAAAAATTTGCTGACCCGATGCTTATGGGCACTTGACGACATTCGCCTTTACTGCTGATTTGATCACCGTTTGCAACAGCAACGCGGATGGTTCGGTCTGGTTGCAATACTTCAATGCCCCCACGCTCCACTACTGAATCCGCGATGAAGTTGTGAGTAGAGCCTGAATCAACAAGCGCGACAAGTTGCTGGCCACCGAGCAGGATAGGAAGCCTCATGGTGCGTCCCGCCATGATGCCAGTGAGCGCTAGGAGGGATATGGACATTGTACCATCACCCTCCCCCATGTCATCAACAGGTGGTTCGTCGGGAATGACTTCCAAACAAAAGACCTGTTGGCATGTATGTCCCGGAAAGTACTTGTCATCACAATTGTAACATAAGCCTTGACGCCGCCGCTCCTCCATTTGCGCCCGGTTAAGTTTTTTGATAAACTTAGCCGGGATCGCATCTCGTCTCCTCCTTTGCTTGTTGGTGTTGGTGCTGTGGGTGATGGGTTGATCGCCGGTTTGATGCTCCCTTTTGCGGCGGTCTTGGGCCCCAGCTTGCCCTCGTCAGCCTTTGGTTTTCTTGCAGCCTGCTCATGAGCGTCTTGAGACTCATGGCCATGGCTAGCGTATGGGGCGCAGCCATATCCATGGCGATGGCGATTCGTTCCTTCAGACCGGCTGTGAACATCTCAATTCTCTGATCTTGCCGCGATTTTGCGCGGGGAAGGAGCGCTTCAAACTCCCTCTGATATTGCGCCACAGTCCCGATCTGCCGGAGCTGCTTGATTTCCGCAAGATGATTGTGGCGTGTCGGCGGTCCGAACCGCAGATTGACAATCTCCTTGAAGCGTGTCCAAGATGGTTCTCCTTCTTCCTCCTCTTGCCACATATACCATTGCTGTGCTTCTCCACGCAAATGGTATGCTGCGGTCCGAACTTTGTCTTCCTCCTCCGTGTGCTGTCCTCGAAAGAAGAGCTCGCAGGAATTGAGCCAGGACAGCGGATCAGTGGCCCCATCATAAATCGCGAACTCCCATCGCTGGCTTTTGGGTGGCCGTGCTTCACCGCCTGCCACAAAGCCTCCCGCCGAGCCACTGCCATCACGGCGGCCCGGAGGTACGTATATGGTTTCTTCCTTCGCCTTTCCCTTGTCCTTCTCGATGGCGCCCGGCATGGTACTGACGAATTCGTCCACCTTGGCGATGCGCGCGTCATGCCTATCCAAGCATGTGGATACCGTGGCGAGTTGCGCAGTGTGGCTGTCTTGAACCAGCGCCATGTCTTCCAGTTTGCGGAGGACGTCCTGCACCATCGCCTTGAGTGTTGCCTCCTCGGATCGTTCACCATCGTTGGTGGCCATGGTACCAGCAACGATGGGCTCTGATACCAAGATGTTATGTCCGCGATCAAGCAGCCGTGAGTGACGAGCGGGAAAGTCCGAACGGGTGTCGGCTTGGCGCCGAACAGGCGCCGTCGCCGGAGATGGAGGAGGCGCCCGGCAGCAGGAGCGCTACCGGACGTGCAGGAGTGGATGGAAAGATGAGGAATTGCCGGATCAAGAACAGTAATTGATTCTGATCCTTTTCTTACTTTATTTCTTCTTCAATTCTCAATACTTATAATCAACTAGCAAACATAGAAACAAGGAAATCTCCTAAACATAGAAGGTGCTGGACGCTAAAACAGAAACCATATAAAGTAATAATAACTAAGAGATAAACTTCCAAATCTTCATGGTTGTTTCCTTTTATTCAACGGCTGCCTCTTAGGTTATCTCTTGTCAGGTTCTGGCGCGGCGCGTGTAGTGCGCACCGTCGAACCTGACACTTACAGAACTGAACTATTCTTGGAAAAGAAAAATAATTTCACTATTTTGATACTTGTGTAGTTGTATGTTGAATTCTGGAAAACATATATATTTTGTGTGCCTTGCATGGCAATTTAAGGTGGTAAAATACTTCACCTGCATTGAGTGAGCTTCGTAGGATCTGGTGCAACCATATTATTGACTATTGATAAGTATGTACACCTTCTGATGGTGCAAACAGTTCAGCCCAGAACCAATAGAAGGCCAAATGAAAGACCCTTAGTCAGGGTTAACAAGACTGATTTAGGGTGGAAAACTGAAGACCCACCGGTACCGATTTTCGTTGATAATCGGTCGAAAATCGCCAAAAATCGAACGGTTTGCAAAGTCAAACGGATTTAAAATTGGTGGTCAAACCAGGGCAAAAATCTCGATTATCACCCAATATGGTTGATTATCGACTGGTATTTAGCGATTATCGAGCGATTTTTACGGGAAATCGGCGATCGAATGACAAATTGAAAAAGAGTCAAAGAAAAATGGGAAAATTGCATAAAATCAGAATAAATCCCAGTTAATCTACAAAACAACTCAGAGAAATTTCAATAATTTTTTAATTCATTTAATACTTCTGGAAAATCAAAACAACAATTAATGAAAAGGAATAGAGATACTGTCAAATTTTTATAAAAAATTACAGGCTTGATCATGCTCTTAAATTTTAATGGTACCATAAAGAGTTCCCAAATATCATGTATTAAAATTTTCAGAAATATCAGATTTCATTTAGTGCTCCTAGAAAATAAAAAACATAAGAGCATATACAAAGCCAGTAGCACTGCCAGAATTTTAAAAGAATACATAGGTTTGATCATCATCTGAAAATTTTACAACATCATTAGCATTGCCTCTGGACCTTACACAAAAATTTGCAGAAATAGACTTCATTTAGTACCCCTAGAAAATAAAAAAAACATAATAGTATATACAAAGGCAATAGCACCGTTAGATTTTTTAAAAATACATAGATTTGATAATCATCTGAAAATTTTATAGCATCATTAGCATTGCCTCAGGACATCACCAAAAAAAATTCAAAATTTTTTGACACTCTTTGATAATTTTTTCCAAAATTTTGACACTCTGTTTGAGTACATCATCTTTGTTTGTTACTTGTTGCACTTGAAAAAAGTTGCATTGTTTGAATGTTGGGAAGGTAAATTTGGTCCTACACACAGAATAAGCATCTAATTTACCCAACGCATCAAGTACACTGATGAATCCCTGAGTTTATGCTGAACCTGGTTCTAATTGCCAACCTGAGTTTTCTGTATTTGATCTACTATGGTGCAGTATATAATTTTTTATACATTTATTTGAAGACTTCTAGACTGTGCCAACCTCCGGAACAAACATGTCAGCTCAGGGAAAGAGAATGCACTTTCAGTCTGGAATGGATCACACATTCCACTATAAAATATGTATTATGGCTTTCCGAAACAGTTTCTAATACTGTAATACTTGCACCCCTATTCATGCATGCCTTTTGTTTTTATTGTCTTGAAGTTCATCTGATATTTACATGTTGAATCACCACCAAATCTCATATTCCGTCAAAATAACACACAAACAACCAAATTCTGATTGGTTTTAGAAAACTGGATCCTAGAAGGGACAAAGTAAAACTGTACCCTCACAAGGGCTGAATTAAGGCTTTCATCTGTTATTCCAAAGACAATTGCTTATAATTGAAAGGAAGATTTAACACCTATTGTTAAGAGCTATTCTTCTCTACTTGAATGATGAGCTAATGATTATGTAGTGGCTTGCTCTTTGGTCTTTAATTTCTGAAATGATATGTTTGGTGGGAAGCTAGGTGCAACTGTTTGTGGCACCTCCTCCTACCAAAGTCTAGAAACCTTTATACTGATTTTTTTTGGTTCGAGCGAGGGGCCGAGGGGGGATGAGTGTGCATATGCTTTTATTTGTTAGCTATTTTGATTTACGTAAGCTTTATTTACTTGCTTTTGAAGTAGTTCTTTTGTGCTTAAACATGCATGCATATAACGATACTGTGTGCTCAGATATTGATTGATTGCTCTTGAGGAATTGAGCCATGGTTATCATGGCACCCCGGCGAGGCAAGTCGCCTCCAAGGTGCCTAGATGCCTAGGCGACAATTAGGTGTCCAATAAAATATAGCAGCAACAAAGGGAAAGCATGGGAGCAATGCACCAGCAGCATGAGCACCAACAACACCAGTGGGAGAACCAGTAGCATGAGCACCGGCCGGCCATGTCGCCTCCAGGATGAATACGCACGCCCAGGCCAGATCGGTGGGGTTCTCCACCTCTCGCCGGTCCACGGGGAACACGTCAGCGACCGCGTCCATGACGAACTTGGCTAGAACCACGCAACACTTGAGTGTGGGCGGCATATCCGCCTGCAGCTCGTTGGCCTCCTTGCGTCGCGCGACCACGAGCCCGAAGAACGCCATGGAGTCCATCCTGGCACAGAGCGCCCTCAGGCTTTCGGCGACACCAGTGGCGGCGGCGGCGGAGGAGGGGGATGACCGGTGCCATTGCTTCGCGAGGAGGCGAGGGATTCGAGGTGGTCGAGCTCGTGGGAGATGGAGCCGTTGATGGAGAGCTCTTGACGACGGAGGGAGTTGAGCACACGGTGGGTGTGCGCCTCTGCCGCACGGCACTTTTGGCCTCTATTATTACCTGGCCTCCAACCAAACAGCCACCGCAATGCCTGGACATCCAAGCGAGGCGCAAGGTCTTGGCGTCCCCCTTTGGCCGCCGGGACGCCTAGGCGACACTGTGATAACAGTGAACTGAGCTAAAGTGTTACTATTTTTCTGAACCTGGCAACCTGCTGTCAACATGTCACATTACCATCTTCTGTATCCTCAACAGACCCGACCAGTTAAACTCCATCTAGGCTGGTAGTGAATGTTTGTAGGGAAGTGAGAATCTACCATTTGACTATTTGCAATAGAGATGTGTGTTGTCATTCTTTTGTTAAAACCTAAAAATCAGTTTCATGTGATGTGCAACTGATTTTAATAGAGACATGCTGTTCTTAGTTGTTTATACCAAGTGACTTATCATGCGATGCTATATTTCTTTCTTATTAGGAGAGACATGGCTATCAGAGGATATAGGTGGACAGGTTCCCAAGCTATCTGTACATGAATGAGGTGGCAGATTTCATTGAAATTTTTCAGTGCATAGCTTTGAAGGTATTCTTGTCAGATCCTTTTTGCTTTCAGTATAAAATGGAAAATGTCAAAAGAAATGATGAGAATCATCTTATGAATTTTGGAATTGTCATGGAGCCTTGTTTTCTTTGTCAATAAAATAAGAGGAATTGTCATAGCTGTTTCCAGTGTTGATGCGATGTTTCTTAAACACATAAGTTGCAAAATCTATAATCTATGCTACAAACCAGCCTTTTAGCGAGTTGATGAGAGATCAACAAATACATCCATCCATTTTATTGCAGTAGTGGTTGCTTTCTTGTTATTTAAGGATTCTGTTGCAGAAACACTGAATGTTAGAGCCAAGGTTGTAATCATTTGGATCATCCACTACTACAGAATGGTACATCACTATCGCTTCATCTGAGTCAGTTCTTAAGTTTTTAGAAAAAACGATTTTGATAGATGACTTAGGATGGGTATTAATAATAATCAATATCGGTTCGCAAGTTAGAAGCGATTGTGACGTAGCATTGGGCACATCACAATCTGTTCTCGCTTAAGAAGCGATAGAGATGTGCACACACATCACTATCGCTAAGCACATCTCTATCGTTTCTTAGCTAAGAACCGATAGTACTATGGCCTTCATCTATGTCGGTTTTTATTTGGAACCGATTGTGATGTGTATAGCTATCACAATCAATTCTTTGTAAGAACCGACATAGATAGCAGTAGTATCAATGCAATGGGTTCTTTATAAGAACCGATACAGATAGATGTCAATGCAATCGGTTCATTTTAAAAACTGATACAGATAGCGCTACTGAACACATAAGACACAGAGGTGAGCACACGAAGTCCAATTCGTGGCAAGCCCTAGCGCTCCGCCTTGGCCCGCTTGGCTGTCGCTCCCACATCCGCCTCTCTCGCTTGGTTCTCGCTAACCCGAAGCCTCTCATAGTCTACCAGTGCCCACCCACTCCCTTGGGTCGCCCCGTCGCCTCCAAGCTCCCCCCAACTCGGAGAACCCTCGGTCAAGGCCATGGCGCAGGAGGTCGACCTCAACGCCGAGAAGTGGACCCCTTCCCCTGACTCGAAGCCGAACCCAGCACGAGCGTGTTCGAGATGCCTCCGCGAAATCTTTCGAGAGACGACTCGATCGGGATCTAGGTGGTGTAGATAAGGAATAGGAGAGGAGAGGAGGTTTGGCCATGGATGCCACCAAGTCGGTGACGTTGGGCGCTGTGGCCCTCATCCTGGCCAACCTGTCGCCGGATTCGGTCGCCGACATGCCATAGATTGTCGTCCAGGTCGTCGACCTCAAGCCCATCGGCACCCGCTTCACATGAGAGCGCGCTCTCTCTCTCTCTCCTCTTTGCTCTCTGTGTAAGCAATTAGCTTGCCTCACATGGCTCGTTTAGTCTTGCTTGCCATTTTGTGCTACAAATCGTCAGATGAACAGTGCTCCTTCTATGCTCTTTGAGTGTGTTTTCAGAAGACAATAATGAACTATAAACTAAACACCATTGATGTGGGTATTAGAGAATGTGAGGCAGGCTGAAAATGTATGTATCAACCAGCTTGTATGTGCCCTGATAAAGAATTTATGGGAATCCTAGTGTTGTTTTAATTCCAGAAATTAATTTGTTGATGTGCAAAGAACTAACATTTTGGTCACTCCAGTGGTTATAGGATATGAAAGTAGCCAATTATTATAACCTGATTTGCTTCATTGATGAGATGTGCAAATCCTTTCTTGTTGTTTGTGTATAGAAATAATAGGGACTGAACTTCTACCAAAGAATGCGCTAGCAAAACCAAAAAGAGCTAAAGTTCAGATCTGGAAGCTTGTGCTACATTGATGCACCATTCAGGAGTAGGGCAAAGCTGCTGGTTCATTAGGCATTTCAACAGAAATAGCTACTGATTTACCATGCTGTAACAATGAGTCAAAGAGGTCCATGATAATGAATAGTGCTGCTTAAGAGCCTGTTAAAACACAAAGGTGTCAGGCTATTGACACATGACAGTTAATTTTTGTCAATATTTCAGTGAAGGAAAAATTCAGGAATGATAAATGAGTTTATCATAGCAGCATAATGAGCAGCATAATGACTTAACTGATAAATGAGTTTATAGTGATTGAGCTTTTAATACCCCATAAAGAAGTGTTCTTTATATGAAAATGCACAAAGATGTGTATAGCTTTCATCTGTTACGCTGGTGTCCAGATGAGAGAAGCAGTTGCAGCAAAAGCCGACTGGGTCATCTTTGAATTTCAAGAGCTAATTTCCTAATTGCCATAGTTTGATTCCTCCCAGCAATTCTTAATCTTGCATTGTTCCCTCTGAGTGCAAATAATTGTAGCTGTTATTCAAGATGTACGTTTCACAGGCATGCATGCATCTTGCATTGGATTTCTCTTTGCCTCAATAGTTCTAGCCTGGTTACTCTGCATGCATGCTCTTGGCCCTTACACTATCTAGCTTGCCTGATGGTGCAGGATCTGAAGAAATGTTTGTAGATCTTGGACACTTCTCATGCAGTGCAATCTGATATGCATCCTATGTTGGACCGGGTGTATGTCCGGCGTCGCCGCTCGAACAACATGGCGGGAGCAGGCGCGCCGGCGGATGTGGGCCCGGTTGATAGGCGGGAAGGATAGAATAATAAGAGTCGGTTACTTAAAATAAGGCCAGGATTGGGTAGTTAATATTTGATCAAGTTAGTTTCCTATTTCAACGTTTTGTTTCTTATCTGTAGCAAATCAGATCTTTAAGTTATTTTTGTCAAGAGTCTGTTGAGTCCTATATATATGGGCTCGGAAGGAAATAAAGGATATGCAGAAAATTGTCACAAATTACCTTAGGCGGTGGCTCCGAAAATAGCCAAACTTCAGGCGCCCGTCGCCGCGGCGAATTCGTCGTCGTCGACGAGCGAACTACGCTCCGGACACCGGCCGGGTACCGCGAACGATCTGAGTTCTTTGCACCCGAGCGAGCTTATATCAATTTGGTATCGAGCCGTTGCTCTGAGACCATGGCTTCTCCGTCGGAGGAACGTTTGGCGACCACAGGCGGAGATGCAAGAGGTGAAGGGAATGCTGACCAACATCACACAGCTCCCGAAAGGCAAGAGTCCCACCAATGAAACCGGCGTGGAAGGAGAAGAGATGGGCACCCATGCGGGACAGTTTCCGCCAGGAAGATTTGATCTGGCAGGAGGAAGCCCTACCGTGGGCGGGAGGAGTTAGCGCTGGGAGCCAGGAGGCGTGGAGTGGACCGGGAAGATGACGAGGAAAATCGTAGGTGGGTTCCTCGGCCCCACGATTCGACTTGCCGGAGTATGACGGACGGGAAGATCCATTGGGATGGTGAGACGATGCGAGATTCTTCCGGTGCACCGCACCGAAGAAGAATATGTAGAAATCGCCGGCCTCCATCTCATGAAGGCGAAGCAGGAGGTTCTCGATAATTGGCAAAGGAGGCGAAGTGGATTGCATGGGAAGATTTTTGAATCGTTCATCGGCGCTTCACTCGACATTCGAGTGTCGGGCGCTTAGCGATCTCGTGAACTGAAGCAGGCAGCGATGGTGTGGATGAGTATGCGAGAGTTCCAACGATCGCTTGCGTACTCGACAATGAAGCGAAACAGATCAAATCGAGACTTTCATAGCGGGTTGTCCACCACACGAGGCGGACGTCGGCGGGAGAGGCGCGGGATCTATCGAAGCTATTGGATTTGCGCGTGAAGCGAGGGAGGAAGGCGCGTGGATCGCAGAAGCAATCCAAGGCATGTCAGAACGTGGGCGAGGCTCTTACAACAAGGGCTGGTCGACTACATCGCCTCAGCAAGGAGTGGCAAGACCAATGGCGCCAGCAGCGAATTCTACAGCCGTATCCTTAGGTCGGCCATATGGGGCTCCCTCAGGAGTGCCCAACCCCCATAACCCGTAGGTGGGCGGCGGGGGAACGGCGACCAGTGGAGTCGGCACAGGCAGCAAGGCCGCTCCGACGGCGAGCGTTCAGAGCAGCGCGGCCTCCGCCCCAGGGAGACGCCGGCTCACCGCAGATCAAATAGCAGAAAGGCGTGCAAAAGGACTATGTTACAATTGTGATGAGGTTTACCGCAGGGGCCACCAGTGCAAGCGGCTTTTTCACTTAGAGATTGTAGAGGAGGAAGAAGAGGAAGAACTGGTTAAAGAAGAAGACGTGGAAGCATCCTTATCCATGATTGCGGCTCTAGGGCCGAAACACGGCAACACCATGCAGCTCCTCGTCCACATGGCAGGAAGACAGTGGCTGGGTCTTATTGACAGCGGCAGCACGCACAACTTCATGAGCACATATGCCCTACGCCGAGGAAACTGGGAGTACGGACCCAAAACAGAGGAGTTGGGCGCTCCCCAGCAAGTGCGTGTGGCGGGCGGCACATATTTGCCCTATCTGGGCAAGATGCAGGCTGAGTTTGAGATTCAGGGGCAATCATTCTCGGCGCCGTTCATAATTCTGCCGATCGATGGATTTGACGTCATATTAGGAGTTCAGTGGCTTCGTACCTTGGGAGATATACAGTGGAACTTTGCTGAGTTAACAATGGAGTTTGTCTTGGACGGGCGGCGAGTCGGAGTTGCAGGGCGCTAGGCGAGAACCAAATCCATCCTTCTGCAGCTTAGAGTCGGCGAAGTGAAGTTGCTTGAAATTTATTGCGCACATATGATGATCTATTCTTTGAGCCCAACTTCTTGCCAAGAAGACGGTGTGATCACCGCATTCCCTAGTCGCGAGAACCAACCCGGTGGTGGTAAGGCCCTACCGCTATCCATATCGGCAGAAGGATGAGATCGAGCAACAGTGTGAAGCCATGTTGAAACAGGGAATTATCCGTCGGCCGTTCTCCTTTTCTTCCCGATCTTTGCTTGTTAAGAAGGCAGACGGGTCATGGCGTTTTTGTGTGGATTACCGGGAACTGAATGCGAAGACGGTCAAAGATAAATTTCCGATCCCGGTGGTGGAAGAGCTCCTGGATGAGCTGGGAGGGGCACGGTATTTCACCAAACTCGACCTCCACTCGGGCTACCACCAGGTGAGAATGTGGGCAGCTGACATTCCCAAGACGGCATTCAGGACACACCATGGCCATTATGAGTTTCTCGTTATGCCATTTGGGTTGTCCAATGCGCCGTCCACATTTCAGGCATTGATGAATGAGATACTGCAGGATTTCCTCCGCAAATTCGTCCTGGTCTTCTTTGATGACATATTGGTGTATAGCGGCACAGAGGAGGCACACCAACACTTGACACTGCGCCAGGTCTTGGAACGATTGAGGCAACACCGTCTATTTCTCAAGAGATCCAAGTCTTGGCGTTTCTTAAGAGAGTATTGGATATCTGGGCCACATTATCTCTGCCAAGGGAGTGGCGACCCGCCAAGCTCAAGCCGTGGCGGCATGGCATGACCAACCTCAAAGTGTGACCCTCGAGGATTCCTAGGGTTGACAGGCTACTACCGCCGCTTCGTACAGAACTATGCCAATATAGCAGAACCTCTCACGGCGTTGCTTCGGCGCCAAAGCTTCGAGTGGACTAGGGCGGCAGCAGACGCCTTCCATCACCTCAAAAGTGCATTGATGTCAGCTCCTGTACTGCAACTACCGGATTTCTCGGCACCCTTCGTCGTGGAATGTGATGCATCCGTTAAGCATAGGGCGGTCCTCCAACAACAAGGGCACCCCATAGCTTATTTCTAGGAAATTGGCGGGCCAAGCATGCAAAGCTCGCGGCCTATGAGCGAGAACGATTAAATTGTCCAAGGCGATTCGCCATTGAGACCGTATTTATGGGGAAGGTCTTTCATCGTTCGCCTGAGAACCACAGCGGTCTCAAATTTTTGCTAAGCGGCGCTCGTCACACACCCTTGACCGGCTCGGCAAGTTGATGGGATTTGATTTCCAAGTTGAATACAAGCCGAGCCGTTACAGCGCTTGACGCGACAACGCCTTATCGAGAATATCATGGGAGGAACCTCAATGCGCAGACACTCTCCGGCCCAAAAGTCACCCGTTCGGTGGTTAGATATTCTCAGAAGACCCGAAGTCCAGTGGTGGCCAAATGGAGCTCGCCTGGTGAACAAGACCCATCGGCCGCAGAACCTCGAGTAGCGACCTCGGGAGGAGTTTCGGTTGGGAACTACGCAGCAACAGCGACGCCCGAGATCCTTGCATAGCGGCGACCGAACTCATTGGGCTACAAAGGAGGGCTTAGTCTCTGAGACAATCGGGTGGTAGTCCGCCTAAGTCGGACACAGTGGATAAGATTATTGCTTCCATTCATGATCTTACTCATGAGGCGTCGAAGACATTGCATCGCGCCCGCGCCCATTTTTTGGGAGCGGCAACGGAGTCGGTCGGCGCTATGTGGCTCGGTGTGCAATATGCCAATGAACAAGACCGGCACAATGTCTCCATTCGGCCTTCTTGACCACTTCGGTACCACATCGGTATGGGCGATATTTCGATGGACTTCATTACGGACCTCACAAAATCACAAGGCAAGACAGCTTTGTTGGTGGTTGTCGACCGCTTGTCAAAGTATGCTCACTTCATCCCCATGGCTCGACGGCAGACAGCTCCGCCGTCATGAAACTCTTCTTCGACCATGTGGTTCGGCTTCACGGAATCCCGAATCCATTGTGTCCGTCGCGACCGGTGTTCCTCGGCGCCTTTTGGCGGGATTTGTTCAAGCGCGGTAACCTAACTCTCCTCATGTCTCGGCCTATCATCCTCGGGCGGACGGGTAGACGGAGGTCGTCAACCGCACCTTGGAGATGTATCTGCGCTGTCTGGCCGGTTCCAACCCGACCACATGGGCGCAATGGGTGGCATGGGCTGAGTTTTGCTATAACAGCTCCTACCATTCCGCCCTCCGGATGACTCCCTTTGAGCTGGTATATGGCCGGAAGCCTCCGCCTCTTACACCTTACCAGCAAGGAGCCACTGTTATCGATGCGGTCGATTGTACTTTGATTGATCGGGGCGCCCTACTAGACCGAACGCGGCACTATCTCCTCATGGCGCGAGAATAGAATGAAGCGAGGTATGACATGCATCAGGACAAGGAGTTCACGGTTGGCGCATGGGTGCAGCTTAAACGAAGCATCGGCAAAGTGCATTCGGGGCCGCGACACTCCAAGTTAGCACCAAGGTTCTACGGGCCTTTTGGTGTTGGCGAATCGGAATCGATAACTTATCGCCTTCAACTTCCACCGACTACCGCATTCACAATGTGTTCCACGTCTCATTCTTTGAAGGAGTTTGCGATACACCACCGAAACAAGCGCCGATACCGCCTCCGGACGTGCAGCTCGGGCGGCAGCAGCATGGCCGATCCCTATCGCTGTTAGCTGCGGCTTGTCTGGCGAGAACAGCGCCGATTCTTGGTGCCTTGGCGGAGAATCAGAAGACGATGCTACATGGATGGATGCAGTCGCGTTTCGGCGCTCTTTTCCTGATTGCAAGCTTGCGGACAAGCTTATTTTCCAGGGGGGAGGTGATGATATGCATCCTATGTTGGACCGGGTGTATGTCCGGCGTCGCCGCTCGAACAACTGGGCGGGAGCAGGCGCGCCGGCGGATGTGGGCCCGGTTGATAGGCGGGAAGGATAGAATATTAGAGTCGGTTACTTAAAATAAGGCCAGGATTGGGTAGTTAATATTTGATCAAGTTAGTTTCCTATTTCAGCGTTTTGTTTCTTATCTGTAGCAAATCAGATCTTTAAGTTATTCTTGTCAAGAGTCTGTTGAGTCCTATATATATGGGCTCAGAAGGAAATAAAGGATATGCAGAAAATTGTCACAAATTACCTTAGGCGGTGGCTCCGAAAATAGCCAAACTTCAGGCGCCCGTCGCCGCGGCGAATTCGTCGTCGTCGACGAGCGAACTACGCTCCGGACACCGGCCGGGTGCGACGATACGAGTTGCTGCACCCGCAGCGAGCTTGTATCACAATCCAGGTAATTTTTTTGATCCTGTATGGGAATTCCTACATAACATTTTATATATTTTTTTTTTGCTAATCATTTAGTTTTTTTTTACAACTTGCTTTCACTTCTGTAGTTTACCCTGCGCTGATTTTGGCATATATGGGTCAAGCTGCTTACTTATCAAAACATCATGACTTCTACTCAAGCTCCCAAGGTGGATTTTACATTGCAGTTCCAGGTATGTTTTTGTATTTTAGCTCATGCATTCATAGGACAGGAACTAGTATGTACATCCTGCACATCAGACCATATTACTCATCAACAAAAATTACATCATATTCCTAATTTATTTTACTGTCAGTCATTAGATATGAAGAGATCTCTGATAGTTTAGATCATCTAAATTGGAAATTAGTCTGGTTAAGTGCATTGTACATTGTGAATTCACTCCCAGTCCCCCACCACTTCGTATGATGATTATTAGTTCTCTATTTGGAGATTTATCTTAATACCGTTTATAAAAATAAGGATAATTGTATTATTAAATAGCCCAATGATGGATATTTTGTATTGGGTACTGCATAAACTCATAAAGTTCCTATACATTGGTTATGTTTGTACTCACTCGTAAATGACCATATAGTGTTTGCTATTTGATGGAAAAATAGAGCTCAAAATATGATGGACACCACATTACAATCGGTTCTTCCTAAACCGATTGTGATGTGCCCCTCATCACTATCGCTTCTTTCTAAGAACCGATTGTTCACAATCGGTTCTATTTTGAGCTAGAACCGATTGTGATGTGGGGCACATCACAATCGGTTCTAGCTCAAATAGAACCGATTGTGATGAGGGAACATCACAATCGGTTATTAAAAAGAAGCGATAGTGATGAGGGGCACATTACTATCAGTTCTGAGATAGAGATAGAAACGATAGTTATAAGTCACTCATCTCTATCGTTTCTTTCTAAGAACTGATAGTGATGAGTGACTTATCACTATCGCTTCTTTATCAGAATTGATTGTGATGATGCTCCTATCACTATTGGTTTTGAGCAAGAACCGATTGTGATAATGCATTTATCACAATCGAACAAAAACCGATTGTGATAGCGTCGCTTCATCACTGTCTAATGACTTTGTATCGCCACTAGAATTGACTGTGATGACGAAAAAGAACTGATTGTAATGTACATTCCTGTAGTAGTGATCCTAATCCTAGGTCCCACAAAATTTTAGATACCTTTCTGCTGAGTTCAAGTTACTAACTTCCAAACATATTCATCCATGCTTTGGGTTTGATAAAGCATCCCTGTGCATGAAGCTGAGTTGCCATATTACTCGTTGTATCTTTTTCTCCATATTTTTGTAACACTTTTGACACTAAACCCATAATGATTGACGCAAAAATTCCAGTTAAATCATTCTTATGCCTTCGACAGGTGATGCGTCTTTTAATACAGCTTCTGAAAGTACATCAGTGCAAAATTCTGCAATCCGGATTGCCAACTCTTTATGATCAGATTTTACTTTTTATTTTTTAAACGATCGAACTGGTTTTACTTTTCATATAGCTGACAATCACACTGAGCTGAGATCAAAGAAACCCTTTATGCATTACATGTAAGCAGTTTTGTTTTCTTTTAACTTCGACCTTCAAATCGCCCGACCAAGAGTACTTGTAGATAAGTTCCCAAAAAGATCTGGTCACCTTGTTCATTTTTGCGGACCTGAATTAGTCGTCAGTTCTCACAATTATTTTGTACAGTGATAACTAATAGCAGCCATCAATGGGATAGTGTCCACTAGCTGCTTCGCACTTCTGAGAAACATGAAGCATAATTTACGTCACTTCAACCACACTAAGGTGCTGTTTTCGTTGGATACAATAATTTAGTATCAGATGCCCTTGTTTAATACACATACCGCATCACTTTGGTCTTGCTGGTTTTATTTCATATGATTATTATCGTGTATTCTATTCAAGCATGCTATCAAATGAAACGTGGTGCATCTTTTTTTTTTTCAAATCTAGCCTTCATCTAAACTTGGTGCCGTGCTTGTGTACCGCAGCAGGTGTTGCTGAGCTAGATCAGTGTGGTAGCTTCTTGTTGCTTCACCTGTTCTGCCACTCTGATGTGCCACCTTGCCGCGGTAGGTGCAGGTCATGGTTCTAGACCCCTACTGTGGTATACAAGCGTGGCAGGTGATATGTGTTACCTACTGGTAATTCCGTGGTTGGGTAAGGGACTACTATTACAATTAGTATTTGCATGGAAGCTAGATTTGAAAAAAAAGATAGGAGGCTAAAAAAAAGGTGTGAGGAGACTAGAAAAAAAAAGGGGTGCGTGATGGCTATAGAAAAGCTAGGTCTAAAAGATAGGTTCCCGACTGATTCTGCATGACCTTGTCTTCTGTCAGACTGCAGTTTGCTACCAACTCCGATACTGCTTTGTGACGCACGGATGCGGTAGCAACTTAGCGTTGCATTGGTACATGCTTGAACGGTTGCCAAAATATTGTCTTCGTGAAACTTAGAGCTTGTTTGGTAGAGGCTTGTTTGGTAGAGCTCTAGATTTCAGTTTCTCCTGAAATTTAAAACTTATAGGCTAAAATAAAGTGAATTAAGTTTATATTTTTAGTCTAAAATGTAAACAAAATGATCTATCTAAACACTTTTAATGTACTCACAATTTCAGCTTCACGAATCTGGTGATGCTAGAATTTTCAGTTTTATCAGATTCACGAATCTGGAAAAACTAAATCCTTGCCAAACACACCCTTAGCTATTTTTGTACTCCCGAGATCTCCTTCCGCAGCTGACACCACTGCGAAGTTATGGAGACTTCTTTCGATTTGAAGTTGATAGGTTCTCAAATCCAACGAACGACAACATTCATAAACACATCTCAAGGATGGTTTGATCGCCCAAACTGTAGCACACACGTTCTTTTCATGCCCGTCTTCCTCTGATCTCGTGGTTGCTGGTGGCCCATGCCGCAGCCGGCGCGAGCCACCTGCAGAAGGGAAGAAATGGGCTCGGACATCGGCCGAGAGTCCTGGCTGGCTGAACCTGTTCCGTCGCCGGTGCACGTATTGCCGTATCGTTCATTTCATTTCATGGCCGTTCCTCGCCTCTCCCCTTGTCTGGCGACGATGAGCACGAACCCGCGATTCGTTTTCGGGGGGCTGTTAAGTTGAATGGACGCCTGCTAGACGCTGACGCGCCACGGACACGCGTCCGATGCGTCTATTTCTTGAGAGATCAGCTGAAAGCTCCGTTCCTGCTCGAATGTTAAACGCTGCCGGATTGCTGCATGGGCACGGAGGCGTATCCAGCAAATTAAAAGGAGTAGGGCTAAGACTAAGATATCGAAAGCCTAACAAATCAACCATGTTCAAACTTTGCAAACATTTGTTTAACAGTCACATATAATATAAGTATGTAACAATACAAAGGATAAGATAACTGAGAGACTGCTAGGCTGGTACTGGACTGTTTTATTGGGTCTATTTAAGAGGGGGTATAAGAGGTTTGCTAGGCCGCGGGTGGGGCCTCAGCCCACCCGCGCCCCAGCTACAGATACGCCACTGCATGGGCATCTCCCGCGAAGCCGTGTAGGCCTACACATTTCCGTCAGATTAGCTAGGCTGCGTCTGGGCAACTGGACTCGATCAAGCATACAGATCACACAATAAATAGTAGAAATGTGGCACAATAAACATATGTTGCAAGCGTTACAAAAAATGTTGCACGCGTTGGAAAAAAATGTTGCAAGCGTTGAAAAAAATATTGCAAGAAGCGTCCGACGGAATGCATAGTAATCGAACGTCCGAGCACTAGTTTCTCCCATATATATATGCACAGACAACAATAGATTTCACATGTAAATTAAAATCTGACCAATCCAATAATCAAAATATCTAAAATAAGATTCTTGTACTGTTTTTAACCTTGAGGAGATACCATAAACGCTACGCAATATGATTAACGTGGAGGAGATAGCACCCACAATTATTGTGATGTAGCTTTATTATATGTGAGGCTGTTCACGATACCCTTATAACACGCGGAGCTGATTGAGCCGATCGAGGACAGGCGCTGCTGCGCTGGTGAGCCGAGCGGAGCCGCGTGTTAATGGGCTTTCCTTGATGAGCGGCGCACACAGCAGCGCTATCTCACAGTCTCGCGCGCATTGGACGAGCGGCGCCATCCAACGCGCGTTGGACCTCCCCCGGAGCGGATCGGCACAGATGCCATACCGTGTGGTGTCGAGTAGGCGAGCAGCTACTGTAGGCCGTCCCTTTCCCGTGAGATCGACATGCACACATGGGTAGGCGCGTACAGAACATTTTCTTCAACGGCAGCGAGAGCGTGAGACCGTGTGGCATGTGTAGGAGAAATTGCGGCGTTCTCCCGGTCGAATTCTCTACCATCTTTGTTGCTTCATGCAAGAACAAAACCGGGCGAATCGCGCAAGCACTTCGCCGTCGCCACGGGCATCTGGCCGCCGGCCGCCGCGCCGCATTAACGCGCGGGGAGATCAAAATGTTAAACAATCTGAAGATATTGCAGTTCGGTGTGGTAGAGATAAACTTGATGTTGTAACAAACTCTATTCCGTTGGTTGTTATCCTTCGGTTGTAATCTAACTCATGCACTGTTACTTATCCGGCAATGACTGGCAATATAAAAGGCTGAATCTGAGATATTGGTTTGGTGTGCAGAACCAGAAACCAATCTATCTATTCTCCTTTTTCTTCTGTTTCTTTTCATGGTATCAAAGCTTTTGGCATCACAAAAGCAATGAATACCTCACCCTCCTTGAACAATGGCATCAGTAGATCTACTCAAACTGCGACTGCGACTGCTGCCATGGGAGGACTACTTCCAACTCCGGTTGTGTCGTTTGGCCATCTCATCAATGTCAATCTGACAAGGAACAATTATCTGTTGTGGAAGGTGCAACTTCTTCCATATCTACGAGGCCAGCAACTTCTCGGTTATGTCACTGGTGAGATTGCCTGTCCACCTAAAATGATCACACAGACGACTGAAACTGAAGCAATGCAAGTGCCGAATCCGGCATATTCCCAGTGGCTACAACAAGATCAGATGGGGCTAAGTGTCCTGTTGTCTTCTCTATGTGAAGAAGTTTTGTCACAAGTCCTTTTTCTTACCAACTCGGCTGATGTCTGGAAGGCTTTGGAGCACATGTTTGCTTCAAGCTCCAAGGCGAGGAAAATACAGATCAGAATGCAGTATCCATAGTCAAGAAAAATGATCTTTCAATGACCAAGTATTTTATTAAAATGAAGAACTTGGCAGATACGTTATCAACCATTGGACAGCCACTTGAAGATGAGGAAGTTGCATCATACATCCTAGCAGGATTAGGAGAAGATTATGATGCATTAGTAACATCCATCAGCACCAAGTCAGATTCTCTCTCGTTGTCTGATCTTTATGCACACATGTTGATCTTAGAGTTGCGCGAGGAACAAAGCACTAGTGCCCTGCAAATCTCTGAAGCAAATAACATAGTGTCGGCGGCAAGGGTGGCCATGGTCAGTTCTCTAGAGGAAGAGGTCGTGGTGGCCGAGGTAAACATCAAGCCAACCACAATTCAGGTGGATTTCAAACTGGAAATCATCACAGCTCAGGGGGTTTTCAAACTGGAGATCGTCCTATCTGTCAAGTATGCGGGAAGATCGGGCATAGTGCAATAAAGTGTTATCATCGGTTTGATCATTCATATCAGGCTAATGATCACCACTCAGTCGCAATGGTAACAACACCATCTTATGGTTTGGATTCAAATTGCTATATGGACACAGGTGCCACCGACCATATTACCGGAGAACTTGACAAACTCTCTATAAAAGAGAGGTACAATGGGAAAGAACATGTGCAAGTACCAAATGGTAAAAACCTGTCTATTGCCCATACTAGTTATTCCTGCATACCTTCTTCTGATCGAAATCTTGCTTTGAACAATATATTACATGTGCCTAGGATCACTAGGAATCTGTTGTCAGTTCACCGTTTTACTAAAGACAATAATGTTCTTGTTGAATTTCATCCGTCTTACATCCTTGTAAAGGATTGGGACACGAGGAAATTGCTACTCCACGGCACATGTGAAGGAGGCTTGTATCCTCTAAAGACCACTGCTGTGAAGATTCCTCCTATCAAGACTGCTCAGAAGGCAAATGCTTTTTCCAGTATCAAGATGTCACAAGACTTATGGCACAATAGGCTTGGGCATCCTTCCTCTTCTATTGTTCATCGTGTTTTGCAAGAGAATAAGATTCCTTTTGCCCTAAATAAAGATAGTGTATAAGTTTGTAATGCATGTCAACAGGCCAAGAGCCATCAATTACCCTTTTATGCATCAAATAAAATTTCCTCTTCACCTCTTGAGCTCATATTTTCTGATGTAATTCAGTCAATGGAAACATATATTATGTGAGTTTCCTAGATGACTTCAGTAAATTTACTTGGCTATACCCTATAAAAGCAAAGTCTAATGTTGTTTCAGTTTTTCTGCGATTCAAAAAGTTCATAGAGAAATATCTAGACAAGAGCATTCGTTCTTTTCAGTCAGATTGGGGAGGAGAATATCAATCCCTGCATAATGTGCTGTGAGATGCTCGTATTAAACATGTGATCTCCTGTCCACACACTCATCAATAGAACGGGTCGGCAGAAAGGAAACACATACACATTGTAGAAGTGGGGCTTTCTCTATTAGTTCAAGCATCAATGACTTTAAGGTTTTGGGATAATGCTTTTGAGACAGCAAGTTTTCTTATAAACAGAATGTAACATTTCATTTTTGAGCCTTTTAAAAATTTGGTGAATTTAAAATTTTCTTTTAAGTGCAAAGAAATCATTTGAATCAAAAGTTTAAGTTTAAAAGAGTTGGAAATAATTTATCTGGGTTCCAGATGCTTAAAAGTATTTTTGAGATTTTTTGTGATTTTTCCTAATTTATTTGCTATTTATTTTGGGTTTTCTTAATTTTATAGGATTTTCTAAAATTTATAAAAATCTTTTTCTTTCTTTTTATCCTCGTGGGCCGTTTCTTCCGCGGCCCACTCCTATTCCCATTGCCCGGCCCGCCTTCCTCTCTCCTGTGTGGCCCATCTCTCCCTCCGCGTTGCGATCTACCCCGCCTTCCCGCGGCCTAGCTCCGCTCGGCCCGCCTCACGCCGTGCTCACTGACACGCGAGCCCCGCTCATCAGCATCTCGCCCTCTATCTCCGCATTGCTTGTAACATTTCAAAATTTGAGTTTTTGAGTGTTTGAATTTGAAAATGAACTATTTGCACTTTCTTAGAATTAATCAAAGCTTAATTTGAATTTTCCAATAATAAAAGGATTTAATTTAACTAATCTTTCCATTAAACAAAAGATTTCCAGTTTTAGTTGGGTTCATTATACTTCAAGGAAATTTTCTGTATTTTTAGAGTTTTTTCTGAATTTATTTGCTATTTATTTGAATTTATTTGCTTTTATTCAAATTCCTGGAATTTTCTAAATTCGGAAAATCATTTTATTTCCCTCTCTCCCACGAGCCATATTCCCCGGCCCGTTCCTATTCATCCTCTCCATCAGCCCATTCTCGTTTTTCTCGTCGCGCCGGCCCACCTCCTGTTCTCTCGGTCCGGTCCGATCCGTTTTGCGCAGCCCAGTCCGCTCGGCATGCCCCACTTCGGTCCACTCTGCCTGTTCGCTCTCTCGGCCCAGCTCACCTCATCAGCCGCCATCGAAAAACCCTAGCACCATGGGCATTGGATCTTGATCGAACGGTTGTCGCTCGCCCGCGTGTCCGTGTGCGTGTGAGCTGTACGATCCGTGAGGCGTGGACAGTCCCGATTGAGCCACGTCACGCCGCCGACCAAAACCCTAGCTGCCGTCGGAGTCCTTGTGCCGCACGTCGCCGCTCTCGGTTTCGAGTTTTGCACGCCTCCGAGGCTATTTAAGGCGCCGCCAACCCCCGTCCGAGGTTTGCCTCGTCGCGTCGCACCCACCGCCCCTTCTCCCATCGCCTAAGACCCCTCCTGCCATCGCTGCAAGCTCGCCGAAGTTCTCTGCCGTAGCCGTCGTGTTTCTCCGCGTGGATCTTTGCCGCCGGTTCACCTCCACCGCTGCCGTTGCTTCACCCGAGTTCGCCGCGTCGCCCTCTCCCAAAACCGCCAAGTCCCTCGTCCGATCTGCCGCTCCTCCGCCGCATCCCGCGTCGTCTTCTTTGGCTCCGGTGAGATGCGCCGCCGCATCACCGTCGATCTGGTTGGTAGATTCGTGGTCGTCCGATTGGTCGCGTACGCACCCGATCGCGCTGCGTCGTAGCCGACGTGTCCCTCTACCTTGGTCGATCCCGAGCCATCGCTCGATGTGCGACGCGTGGCTTGCCCACGTCAGCCGCCTCACCAGCCGCTCGCATCAGTCTCTGCGTCAGCCCTAGCCACCGCATGGCACGCCAGCTCAACTGATCCGCCATGTAACCATGAATCCCCTCGGTGGTCTCGATTCATCGTGGACCGAGCCACTGACATGTGGACCCCACGTGTCAGTCGGCATTTCTTTTCCTTTTTTCGATTTTCCCGAAAATGCAAAATTCCAGCCAATCACAATCTGCCACGTGTCACCCTTTTATTTTTCTGATTTTCCTGATCTGAGAGACTTCCAAGAGCCTATTCTCCTTCGTTTGAGCTCCGATTCCAGTGATTCAAATTTCTAAATTCATGATCTATCTTCCAGTACCATTCTTTTCAATTTTTGAATTTTGTTTAAATTTATTTTATTTATTTGTTCTCGTTTCACGTGTAGATGACACAGTCGAAACTCAGGCGAATCCACAGGCAAAGGTAGATCCAGCAAAAGTCAATGAAGGCAAGTCTTCCTTGAACATGTCGATTCTAAATTTTATAAAAACCTTATGTTGTTTTAAATTATACATGCTTATTATTTTTCGCAATGTACTTTAAATGTAGTGTTAAGGATTAGCTAAATTCCACTTGTGATATACCCTCATTGACTTCAATCATGATAACCTTTGTCACCCTAGATGACACTAGCTAGTGTAGCATGGGATGGTATAATTGCTAAGTCCAGCTTAAACGTTTCGATATGATACCATTATGGAAAACTTTTCAAATATTGTTTTAACTTATTTGTGAAATTGTGGCAATTGGTATTGCTGTTGTTATTTAACTGAAATAAAGTGGAAATGGCTTAGATCGGGGCGGATGGATGATTGGTGGGTGCGTTGTATCACTAGATCTTGTAAAGTGAATGCTCTGCCCTAGTCAATTATGGACTGAAGCATGTGTTATCATGAGCCGAGTATTATTGTACAACCATAAATTTATATGGGTACGACCTGACTAATTAATTTGTGCGTCTCGTTATTGGCTTCGCCATTTGGTAGGATGTGGGTGCCGGATGTAGACACTCGTAAGGCGCAAGAGGGGGTTTCTATACTGGGTGGTTAGAACCCTAACAACGTTAAAACCTTAGCGGGCGAAGTTAGTAGCGGGGTCGTGCATTGGAAAGGCCTTGTCATAATCTCTCTGCCGACACACCAAAGTAAGTGTGTTAATTGCATGGCAACAAGAGTTGATCATGTCTTGTGGGTAAAACTGTATACATTCTGCAGAGTTAAAACTACTTAAGTAGCCGTGCCTACGGTCAAGGGCAGGCGAGGTACGCTTGCACATTGTAAATCTTATAGTTTTGTTTTAAATAAAAATGATGGTTTGGGAATCCGTGAGTGGTTGGAACTCTCGGGTTGTGGTTTGGTGGTTAGAGCCAATCAGATGGTTGGAATCTATTTAGTTGTTAAATCAAATTCAATCATTATTCAATTACACTTTGGTCAAATAATGCTTTGTGAAATTACTATTGGTATTTAAAGTTAAATTCTGCTTTATGCTAAAGGAATCATATTATGCCTTCAATTGTTCAGCCATATATATAGTTATCCTGCATTATGTTTCTAAAACTTACGGAGTACATTTTATGCTCATCCTTGCAACATCCCAACTTTCCACAGAGGAGTGCACATAAGCTGAAGGTGACTACGAATTCTATGCTTGTGGTTATGATGAAAGCGATCTGGATTACTAAGATGTGTACCCCAGTCGATTGCCTGTTGGGCAAATAGATGGGCTTACCCTGCTGTTGTTATTTCATTTCCGCTGCTTCTTATTGAACTCAAGCTGTGAGGCTGTTTATTTGTAATAATTGGCCATAAGGCTGATGATACCTTATTGCTTAATTTATATTATTTGATTCATGATATGATTGTGTTATCATCACTGTTTTCACTGTGTGTACTAGCTTTTTCTGAACTAGCACGATTATACACAGAGGGTTTGGATTTGAAAATCCGGTCCCGACACAAAACTCCAAGCTGGGTCATAAACTATTCCACTTCTCTACAAAAGCTATTTGGCACAAAACCAGATTACTCATTTCTTAGAGTATTTGGGTGTGCTTGTTGGCCGAATCATCAACCATACAACACAAGAAAACTACAATTTTGTTCACAGTAGTGCATCTTCATTGGGTATAGCTAGGGGTGAAAACGGATCGGATACGGACGAATAATGGTTGTACTATATTTGTTTTCATATTTTTTTTTCGGATTCGGATACAGATACGGATAGTCCGGATATGGATACGGATACAGATAATATCGAATACGGATACGGATCGAATACGAATCGAATCGGATACGGTCACGGATATTTATCGGAACACGATAACCCCTTAAATTATATACAAGAAATCAACAATCAAAGCTTACAACCTTTCATTACCTATTTGTTTTTCCTCGAAAACCTCACAGGAACCAAGGACCTTTCAACAAAAAAGAACCGTGATAAACTTAATCAGCTTGTGTTTAGTAGCAAGCAACTGATATAAACCACATATGCTCCATATCCAATCAAACATCAATCAACAAAAGGTGTTCATAAATGAAGTTCAAGCGAAATACGATTACTATAAGTGCAGAACAACTTGAGGCATTGCGACTAGCCATGACCTGCAGGTCCATGACCTTGAGATCCACCCCGGCCGGCGGTCCATGGACGTAAACCTTGGCGCAGCGCGGCTGCTCGTCCACCCGGAACGAACCCTTGATCTCCCCCCGGAACGCGCACCGTGAGCATAATGATGAAAACATAAAAGAAAAATTAGCCTTCGTAATGGTCATAGGTGCATATCTTCTCTGAAAATTCACCCAAATTTATTTTTTTATGAGCGTGCTAGCTTTATATATTTTTCCACAAATGAAATTAAGAAAACTAGATATCCCATGTGAATTTAATTTAAAATATCATTTTCTAGCACAAAAGCTCTTTCTTGTTTCTATTTGGAATTGAAGGGCAGCTAGCGCGTATTATTTTATAGTTACTAGCTAGCAGAAGCAGTAAAATATCTCAATGATTGGTTGGTTCAATATCATGCATGAACGGGAGACGTAGGATTGATGAGATGGGAATGTGTAGCTCAGAAAACACGAAAGAAGAGAGAAGCATTTGGATTACAAAAGCTAAAGAAGGGATCGAGATGATGAATTGGTGTGCCCAAAAGCATGGGCCAAAACTGGCACAAAAAGTGAAAGGAGCTAAGGAAGAGAGAGAGAGGACTAGCTAGCTAGGCGGCATATGCATGCGTGCACGAGTGAGGACTAGCTAGCTGGGCTTCCTCCGTTCACGCTCGGCGGGATCGTCCGCTGGAGCAGAGGGCGAAGGGGTCGTGGCCGGTGTCGGATCGTCGTGCATGGACAGTGTGCACGAGCCAGACGGGGCCCAACCGGCTAGGCCATCCTCCGAGTTGCAGTTCTCGATCAGGTTCATGCCAAAGTAGCGCGTATCCTCCTGCATGCGGCCCAACAAGTGGTGACTACCCGAGTGGCCCAGTGCTCTTCCGGATATCCGAGTCTACTGTTCATCGGATAATCCGTATCCGTATCCGTATCCGTCGGATAGTGGGATACCGAATCCGTATCCGTATCCGATAAAAAATATCCGAATCCGTATCCGATCCGAAACTATCCGAAAAATATCCGATCCGAAACTATCTGTATTCGAAAATTATCCGTATCGGTCGAAAACTATCCGAACCGTTTTCAAGCCTAGGTATAGCAGTCTGCATAAAGGATATAAATGTTTGCACAAACCGACAGGAAGAGTTTATATACCTCAAGATGTCATTTTTTATAAGACATTGTTTCCATTTTCTCAAACACATGATCCTATTAAGTCTCCTGTTCATCAAAATGATATTCTTCTTCCTCTGCCATTCATTCACAGCAAGTCGGTTGAGCAAGCAGTTCCTTGTCAGTCTTCTTGTCAGTATATTTCGACTCACTGAATGCGTTAATGGCAATTTCAGTTCTTTTCTAATCCTAAATAAGTTATCTGGCCACGAGGCCTGCTGTTCTGCAAAGGGCCAATACAGTGAGAATAAACTAAGGTCCCTGACCAATAGAAAAGTAAAGAGAAGATAGCTGAATCCTGAAGTCCCAGTGCCACTATGTTCCTAGGCTTGTCTGCCACTCTGCTCTCCATCAACCGCTGCCCGGTCGGCCGAGGCCTGACCGCGCGCCTGGCCGGCCGTGTCTTTTCTCCCACAGCGACGTTGTCGCCGTGCGCTTGTCGGGCACCGGCGGCCAATGGCAGCGTATCGTCCGGGAAGAAACCGCCACGGGCTACCTCCGGCCGGCCGCATGGACACCGCGAGCAGAAGGGCTCAACTGTGTACTCTCTGCACGTACACGCGCGATCTCAGCCGGGTGACCACATCAGGAAACCTTTCCCGTCGACGTCAAAGAATTCCGGATGTGGTGCACCGGTGCGTGAGGCCGAGCGCGTCGAGACGACACGTCGCGTTAGGGCACTGCATGCCGCGCAACATGGTAATCCGCGCTGCCGATCGACGGACGGACGGACGGCCGGGTACGTGAAACCAAGAAGATTCTGTGAGATGCCACAATGCAATGCATCATGCATGGGGCCATGGGCGGCATGTGCACAGCTGGCTACCTATATATAGAGCCATAGAGGTGCATACCACGATTGGCCGGACTTGCGGCTCGTTCCTTTTCGCAGAGCACATTTCTGGGGATGGGTGCTCGCTTGCTCGCCTTCTCTCGCTGGCGTCAGACGCCAGCGCCACGTCAGGCGCCTCTCCATGCTTGGCAGCTCATGCATCCCAGAGAAGCTGCCGTACGCAGAGTTGCATGTTTTCGCACTGGTTGGCTACAGTTTGGTTGTGCTGGCAGAGCGGACGCTGACAAGAGAAAACGGGTAGCAGCTCGACATGGATGGATGCATGCATGCCCAGGAGACATTACCAGAGATCGATCATGGATGATGTGTCAGTGGATGCCATATTTTAATTCCATCTGCAGATCTAGTACGTGCAGCCACTGCACAAAGCATGGTCTGAAACAGGGGGCGGAGAGGACGAATTCCCTATTGTAAATTCGGCATTGTGCAGTTGTGCTGTATACTCTATGCCTTGGTAAAGCAAATACTAGAACGAAATTGACTCCTAATCTTAAAACCGGTCATTTTATGGAACGTGTCTAGAGACACACACACGTAGATACATGAAAATTCAACAAATAGCCTACTCCGTATGTAGAACCAACGGTCATTGTGACTTGCAGGAACCCGACTCTCCAACGAAACAGCGTTTCCCAAAGTGCTCGGACTCGGTCAGGGATAGCGTCAAATCTCTAAGCGGCAACGCAAGATGCTTGACAAGGTTTCAGAAATGCCAGTACGACATGGATGGATACCTGGAATCCGAAAGGAATGCTTCAGCGGCGGCCATGCCGGGTAGCTTTTTCTCGTGCTTTAGCCGGCCACAGGGTACCGGAGAGAATAAAGCAAGGCCAAGGCGTGATGAACAGGTGTGGCCTTCGTTCTGATCCGATTCACATATATATTCTAGGCGAGTGGAGAAAGATTCAGGCAGGTGCTCGATTGATAGTGGCCTGCACAAGTTCGTTAAAGATGCAGTAACGTAAAGTGGCCTCCCTTTACCAAGTGATAGAAAGCGTGTCGTGCTGCATAGCCTGCATGTATCGTCCTGCCCATTGGTTGGTTAGCTATCTTGTACAAACTTGCGTATAAAACCTTCCATGGGACCCTGATCTCTATTCGAAGACGGGTAGGCCAGACGGACGGTCCAGATCACACTAGGAGCGGGCAAATAAGGTTCTTTCTGTATCATGGTATATGGAAAACTAGCGGTACTGCAATATCAGCATCCATTCCTGCCCTCTGATCTGATGAGCAGCAGTTTTAGCCGACTACGTACTACCGCACCAAAGCGTATATCATCAATCTCTCCACCTTCATTCCTCTTGGGCAATTGGTTATTTGTTAGCATCTCTTTGGCCATGAGCCGCCTTTTATCGCAACTGTAGTGGACGACCACTTCATTGCTATCTGGACTTGGGCAGATGACAAGCACTCCATCACTGTCTTCTCTGATCATTCTTTTATTTGGATCCCGTGCAATAAGAGTATTGCTTCTATGCATTATTATCATAATAAAACTTACATAAATTTTAAAGTGAAGAAAGGGACAAGTACTTACTCTGAACCATTCATTCATGTTTTAATATTTGTGCTATTTTTAAATAGTGATCATAGAAGTACCTTCCGTACAACAATTCAAAAAGCTGTATGTAAATCCCAACTTTTAGTTTTGAGTAAATTGCACGAATCTTTGTCAGTAGGTTATGATCAGCATATATGTCGACAATCCAACTAAATTCCAATTCCTCACACTTTTACTTCCTTGAATGATCACAACTATCTCTCTCTCTCAATAAAAGGAATGATCACAACTATCTCTCTCTCTAAATTCTTTTATTTGGATCCCGTGCAATAAGAGTTTTGCTTCTATGCATTATTATCATAATAAAACTTACATAAATTTTAAAGTGAAGAAAGGGACAAGTACTTACTTTGAACCATTCATTCATGTTTTAATATTTGAGCTATTTTTAAATAGTGATCATAGAAGTACCTTCTGTATAACAATTCAAAAAGCTGTATATATGTATATCCCAACTTTTAGTTTTGAGTAAATTGCACGAATCTTTGTCAGTAGGTTATGATCGACATATATGTCGACAATCCAACTTGCCATGCATGGTTAGTGTTCTAAGCATGAAGAGAGTAAAATGACAACGGCGGTCCGACGGTAGTAGCTAGGATTCATGGAATATCCAAGAATCTCTTGTTACTTCATTGCCTCTTACTATTTATGCCTAGTTGGAACGTACACCTCGGAATGGGACTTGCACAATTGGGCAATACCTTAGCTTTCCAGTTGTGCATCCGCTAGTGCAACTCCAACACGACTTCTTGTAATCTGGTATGGTACGTGTCCATCCTTCTCTCACTTGGCTATCGGCCCGTAGGAAAGGGTTCCTGTGTCTGACAGGGACTGCAAATTAATCAGTCTTCTGATTCTCAGCGTTGCCCGATCCAACTAATGAATGTCTCAGATTATTCAACAGTACGTGCTACAGTTATTTTCTGATCCTATAGTCTATATGCAACTATTTAAATTATGGTCCTAATAAGACTGTATTAGATCTCTTTTCGTACCCGCCCTCCTAATAATCTACTACGCGAAGAACATCGCAGCGCGTCCGCGCATGCATGATACACTCCACTACCGTATATGTCCTTTCAAGTTTGATTTGAGTTGTCTAGAAATAAATCAGTGCTATTCCAGTATGGTTTTCGATGTGTCAAGAGATGCGATGACAGCCACGAAAGTGTTCACTTCGAATCCATCTTGATCAAAGATGTTTTCATGATTAGTGGCAGATCTACGACGAGGCCGCGAGGGGCTGGAGCGCCGGCTCCGTTTCTTACATCGATCCTTAGTACCTTTCTATTATTTTTAGCATTATGTGCATTACTAATTTAGTTAATTTTGTTCTAAAGATTGCTATTTGTACATATTTTTAAGTTTTTAGAATGCACAATCCATTATTAAGATATTATCTTTAATTACTTGCTTTTTTAAACTTTATTGCCCGTCAATTTATGTATCAATTTAGATTGTACATGACATTCAAATCTGTTTTTGCTACGCTCCATCTTATTAGTAGCTTTGCCCTAGCACCCCCGTTTTTATCAAATGTACACCGCTGTCCGCTGCTCATGCTGTCGATCGAGATACGAGGAGCGAGCGAGCGGTAGTGGAGCACGTCGTAATTCTGATATGTCATCGATCGACCCGTTGAAGAGAAAAGAGAAAAGAGGGGCAGAAATCTGCGGTCTATCAATGTATGAGCACACCGTAGCAAGCCTTAGCGAATGGCGTGTCTGGCCCGCGACACGCCCAGCATCTGTGACGTGACGTGGCGCGGCACTGGCCTGCATGCATGCGCGACAGCACCACACGCGCGCCAACTCAGGGGCCGGCCCGGCGTGTAGGCTCCTTTGGGCGCCACGGCCAACCCGCGCGGGGCCGCGACCGCACGCCCCAGGGCAACCTCGCGCGCGGGGCAAAGCAACGCGAGGCGAAGGCGAAGGCCGGTGCCAACCAAGAGGCGCTGCGCCGCTGCCCCGACTTTGACGTACGTACGTGCCACGCCACGCGAACGCCCGTGCACCGCGCCTCCTGTGGCGCGGAACGACCGGCACGCGCGGCGGGCTCCGCGTGCGTTTTGGCTCCGCGCTTTCGCTTTATTGGCTGGCTGGTTTGCTTCCCTGTGGCAGTGGGTGTGGTGCCCGTGGCCGTCATGAGTGGCCTGCGCGGGCCGCCCATTCCGCCGTGTTCCTTCGCGCGGGCGCACCATCATGCCCGCCCGTTGCCTCTCCGCTGGCTGGCTAGCTCGCATTTTTCTAATCGGTCCTCACTATATCTCAGTTTTTAACGACTTTGGGTATAAACGAGAAGTCATGTATAATTAACAAAAAGCTAAAAACTGAAAATTAGGTAAGATCTAATTTTTATAGTTTATTACTAAGAAAAATTAGCTATTTATTAAACAGTCTCTTATAAAAAAACTATAACTACGTTTCAACTGAAAAACAAAAAAATAGCTTTTCAGAAAAGCTATAGCCTAACCCTTCCACGTTGTTCCTATCTCTCTCTATTTGGCGATGGAGAGTACGTAGATCATACGTATGGGATTGATCGACCGGTCGGCCAGTTACTGTGATCAATGCTGCGCCCGAGCCCTGAGAGTCGTGAGAACTGAAAACTCGAGTCCAGGACCCCACCCTGTTCCTTTGAGACAGTCGCCAACTTTGCTAGTGTTCACCTTTTGAAAATGTTGCACACGCATCATGACGACACAAAAATGGTACTGGTTTTCATACCTTCTTTCGAAGCTAGAGAATGTAAAGTATGTGCGTGAGTTAGTGTGGCTAAGGTTGCAAACCTACTGACACTATGCAATAAATTAAATAGCAGGTAGCCAGGTACCACACGTCCTCACCTATACAAATACAAGTGACCAATACACTACTATAAAAGAACTTATATTAAACTTTTCATCACTTACGGTTTTCAAAAACCGTGTGATGAAGTGCCATCACAAACGGTTTTTTTAATAAAAACAGCCAGTGATGAGTCTTAGGTACGTCATAGACGGTTTTTTTTGCTAAAATCGTTTGTGATGAGGGGATCATAGATGGGCTAAAATTGTCTGTGATGAGAGCCATATCACAGATGGTTTTAGCCAAAAACCGTTTGCAATTTGAATCTCAATATATATTTACCCGCTCACGTCGCCTTTTCCCTAGCCCAAACCCTAGCCTAGCCCCACACGCGCCGTCTCCCCCGGACATCCCCCCGACGCCGCCACCCCGCGGCGTCCCCCCGACCTCACCCTTGTGACTACTGCTTGGCGTCCTGGTCGTCGCAGCATTGCTCTTCTTCCTCCTCCTCCTCGTGCCGATTGATAGCATTTTCCTCTTCCCGTTTACTGAATCATACTCACCCTATACGCACCACCCCTAATACTTGGGATCGTGCCATGCGCTGTAGGAGGCACCAAGATCTGGATGCGGCCAAGGGCCAGCCGCTCTACAAGGCCGCCGTCGCCAGGACGCACGCTGCGATGGCGGACAGCGGTGGGACGGTCGGCGCCGTGCTGTGGTTTCTGGGGAGTGTGACACAATCAAGCTGGACGATGCGCTATCGTACGGCGCCAAGATGGAGCGCCTGGTCGCCGATCTTGTCTTGTTCAATTTGCTCATCATCCAGGTAAAAGGAGGGGGCTGTCTTTCTCCCCAATATACGGTTGACTCAGTAGTGTTAACTTCAATTCAGCTCCTCATTATTTCTTAGACAAATCAATCTACACGTAATTGAGCTTAAAGTTGGCTATTTTATGACTAACATCAGTGTAAATACTAATGGATGGCGTAATGTTTGGGTCATCCGTGTGCTCACCAGAGGAATTTGATGGAATTTTTGTCATTTGGGGGGCAAATTTACTTCTATGCTCATGCATTTGCTAAATCTAGTTATTTTATGGACTATATTTAGCTAAATATCCAATTTTACCATGATTTGGATAGCCAAAATTTAGCTAAGTGTCCAATTTTATCATGACTTGGATAGTCCAAATTTAACTAAGGGGGTGTTTGGGACAGCTCCTGCTCCACCAAAATCTGTGGAGTTGGTGGAGCAGGGTATTCTAGCTCGAAATTTGTGGACTGGAATGTAGGTACATTAAGAGTGTTTAGGTAGATCATCTTGTTTACATTTTAGACTAAAAATATAAACTTAATTCACTTTATTTTAGCCTATAAGTTTCCAATGGGATCTGTACTATCCCAAACAGGGCCTAAGTATCCAATTTTACCATGACTTAAATAGCCTAAATGTAACTAAGTGTCCAATTTTACCATGACTTGGATAATCCAAATTGGACACTTAGCTAAATATCGCGTTAGTTGGATCTCAAAATTAGGGTCTATTGGTTCTGATATCAAATTGAATTATATGTACTAACTAATTTACCCTAAAATTTAAAATGATGAGGAAAAATGGACAAATATACTTCAACACAAACAGACTAGATTAAATTTCAGCTCAATCCTCCTTATTCAAACAGGCCATGAGGATTAGCCATCATGGATTGATTGATCTGAAGTGTTGCAAGTTGCAGTTACGTTAAATCATATAACGCACGCTTGACTCACCTTTTTTAAAAGAAAATCTTGTTCCACATGATGGAACAGATATCAAACATTTCGGCTAGTCGAGGCAGGAAAGGTTCCTGCGCATTTACAGAGGGGTCAGCATCTTAACCCTCTGGTTTTTAGCATTGTTACAGTAAAAATATCATAATGTTTTTTAATAGTATTCTGAAGGTTTAGAATGAAGTATTTTATCCAACGGTTCACGTACAATCGTTTAAGCGCAACGTCAATAGGGCCGCGGTGAATCTCTTTCCAACCAAATAACTAGAAGAAAGCATCACATGTCGTCATCCTCGTGAAATCAGAATTTCGTAGCAATCAATTAACGCATGAACCTGATTTGATATCTATGCAGAACCTGACGTATCTGTGGGCACTTTCGCTGCAACGTGCTAGTGCGAAACTTTTTCCCTGTCTCACCAGGATCATTACTCACTTTTCCCTTTCATTTTTCTCTTGGGGAATTCATGAGAATCTTTAGCCCGGTCAGTCGATCAGGTATGCCAGATACATGTCTCCTTATCGCACCGGCCGACAATGTTCCATGACTTGCTGCGATTCCCATTTTGCAAATTGGAGTACAAAACTGACCAAAAATAAATAAATAAATACATCTTCCGAAAATAAATAAATACGGGGTACGACGGGTCATACAAAAACGCATTTAGATCCAACAAAAACTATTTGCTAGTACAGCAATTTGTTATACCAACCGTCCTTAATTTGCAAAAATTTGGACCGAACAGTGAACACCAACAAGAAGAATTATTGGTGCTGCCGTGATACCATACTACTACACGCATCATGTACAATTGATCGTAGGCCCCGCATGCTCACCACCGAAAATGCTCCATGTAGCCTGCACAATACAACAAAAAATGCTCTAAAATGGGACTCTAAACAAAAAACCAAGAGAGACTCTAGGCTATGTTCTAATCGTTTTCTCGCTGAACCTGTCGTATCCTGTGCAAGGTATGTCGATGTATAGAATAGTTCTTCGTTGTTTGGAACAAAGCAATTTCAGAAACACTAAAAAAAATAGTGGCTACCATGCATGTTACGCATGCTACTAAAGTGCTTCCGCTAAGAGAAAACTCTTTCTGGTGGTAAACCACCACAAGAAGATTATAAAAGAAATAAATGTTTGTTAAAGGGCAGGATTAGGAGGAGAACAAGGTGGAGGGGAACACAGGGAGACCAACAAGAAGGGTTCTCGATGCGATGGGCCCAGCTTGTCCCTGCTATGCTCGATTGGTCCACGTCAAGTCCCACATTACCGTGTAGTGGCCCGGGACCAAACACAGGGTCTGGTACCAAATTGCTACGCACACATGATGAATAGATTGGCGGCAACACCTTCCTCTCCGTTGTTCCCCCTCCGTCCAGTAGCGGGAAAAATTAGTCCAATGACACCCAATTCGTTGGTTTTTAGTGATGTGTCATACAAGACGTGAGTCCATCTAAGTGTATGACAATGGGCGGGGTGTCATAAAGTGAATCACGAATTTTAAAGAGTGTCATGGCGCCAATCTCCCCAAGAATATATATATATATATATATATATATATATATATATATATATATATATATAAGAAATTGCTAATGTGCTCTAAAGAGTTTTTATTGACAAAAATATCGAACCATTCATCTTTTTCATCTTGTTGAAATGTAGCTATAGACAAAATTTCGTATTTTTTGAATTTTTTACTATTTGTTTTGTATTTTCTAAAATTAGCGATCTAATTGATTTTAGAAAATGCAAAACAAATAGTACAAAAATTCAAAAAAATACGAAATTTTGTCTATAGCTACATTTCAACAAGAAGAAGAAGATGAATGGTTCGGATCGAATATTTTTATCACGGATTTTCAGAAGCTCTTGAGAGCACTTGATGAATCGAGATGCACATTAGCAATTCTCATATATATATATATATATATATATATATATATATATATATAGAAAAATTAGACTAAATTGAGATAAACATACTAAAGCTATGCATGTTGTATTCTTATCAATTCGAGGGCTATTAATAACATTTTATTATTTGAGAAATATTTGTACAACATTAGCTTGTCAATTTTTTGTAAATCACTAAACAAGTTAACATCAATCAATCAAATAAATTAGCTATTGTCTCTATTCAATCCATTTATACAATTATAATTGACAGAAAAAAATTATAAATCAGAAAAGAGAATCACATTGCCTATTTACTATTTTGGTCAACCTACTTAGCCGATCAGGCACTCGTTGACTTATGTTGTACTGCCTTCCTTGCCTGCTTGCCATCGTCGTGGTGGGTTGCCCGCCTTCGCATTCCCATGCCCTCGCTAGTTACCCGGCACCCACTCTCCTCGACGCGCGTCAAGCACCCTTAACTTGGTGGGCTGTCATGTCACTGCGAATGAGAGATGTTGAACCGCACCCTCTCTCTCGCTCTATGTCCTTTCCATACGTCTAGAATTCGAGTCTAGTTGTGCAAGCAGCAAACGAAGTCACTAATTACCAAATTAGGCCTCCAATAAGCAGCACCTACCAAGCCACATGGTACATAAAACAGCTCATCCATCTAGCAAAACTTCTTCTTCCTCATGCCATGCTTGCATTCGTTGTCGCTATACCAAAAATTAAGCACCGATACTAAAGATGTGCTTAAGGTCTAGCAGCTAGAGGGAGGGGCTCTAGCCTAATGGAGCCCCCATTGGCTATGTCCCTGCCTCCATCCCTAGGACGAGCAAAACCTAGCCGCCGCCACCGAGAGCTTCGCCAATGAACTTCGTCAATGGCCCCTCTCCCCTCCTCTCTGGTGTTATTGCCGGTGTTATGTGAGTAATAGACTCATGGTTTTTTAGGAGTAATGTTAGATTTCTTTAGTTGCTTTTGTATATTTTCCCTTGATCAAGTTATTATAGTTTTTTTCATCGCTCGGATATGTGCCAGATTTCTTTTACGTGTGATGGGTTTTGTTATACCAACTCACCTAGATGATGACGGTGACACCTAAACCGAAAAATGATATCGGCCAAGTTGGTTGTAAGAAAATCTCCTCTAGTATTCTTCTGATGAACAATCCTGCTATCGAGGCGTAGCTCCTATGCATCCAGAGAGTTTCCTTACAATCTACTTCCTGCTTACATGATCGTTGAGAATCATGTTGACGTTGTAAGATTAGGTGTTTTGGAGAGGAAGATAAAGAAGTTCAACACTTCCATAGAGTCAAGGACTTGGATACTCATGTACTTTATATTTGTATTATTATTAATATAAATTAGAGGGTGTTTAAAAAACATGATGAATAGATTTTGATTGTGCATGCATGATGTGGAGAAAAAAATGATGTGCTAGATCACGCAATTTAGCAAGGTTAGTGTAGAAAGATCCATGAAGTGATGTAATACGAGGGTGATTGCTATGACTTTTTTTAGTAAGGTCATATTCTTTAAATTAAAATTTGTTGCTCATATTTTTGTATGGGTACATAAACCACTCCATTCTGAATGGATTCAATTGTTGTGTGACGAGGATTCTCGACCGAGTTAATCTTTTTTATGGCAAACAGACCCATATATTTAGGGCATATTTTAACATAACAGTTATGTCTATAACCATGATTCGAAGGAGGTCTTATCTCCTTTAGTGACAAACTGACTGGAAATCAATGATGACCAGTTATAACCAAGAGACAACCAATCATGGGCAATGACAACCAGGCATACAGTTCTGTAAGCCCTAACTTGATAAAGTAGTCAAAAGATATGGCAATTTGCAATGTGATTAATGTGAAAGCAATGATTTGCACTTTTGCCAACTTACGATGGATGATGAAAGGACACAATGGTTCAAGACTCAATAAGGACAAAAGGACACATGGGTGAAGATAAAAGGTGCCTCTAATGGTAATAAGTGCCACCAATTAGATGTGCATAAATAGGGTGGCCTATGTGCCCTACAAACATATTAAATTCATCCTTGTAACATTCTTTCTATCCACATCAATAAAGTCTATACTTGATTGTGCTCTCTTATTTATTTATTTATTTATTTGTTTAATAGGGAGCCCTAGGTCCCAATTATCGACGGTTGGTGCTAGGAGGGGCCACATCATGTTAGAGATCATCGCCGTGATGTTTCTATGTCTTTGTCAATGGATGCGGAGAATATCTTTGATCTCATTGACTACGTTGACTTCATGGATGAGGACTATGTCCCTGAGAAGGCATGCAAGTGTGACTTCTGTTTCAAGTATGTTCTCGAGAGAGAACCTATGCCATCCACAACCCATTCTGTTGGGACTGAGATGGTGGAGACAATGCTACAACCCCAAGAAACTCTGAGGGTGAGTAAGTTCCCACTCCTATCTCAATTGGAAAGATAGGTAGCCTCGATATCAATGCTGTGACACCCAATGCTGATCTCACTGACGATGTGAATGCTGAGGTTCTAGAAGAATCATCTCTAGAACATCTACTTTGAGATCTCGACTACTACCCCTCCTCTGATGAGGACAGCACATTCTCACCCTCCATCTACTATGACTTTTGTTCATGTGCGATCATCAACGCCAATAAGACTAAACAACAACAGGCAGCATGTGAACAACGTGAGGCTAAGAAGGAGGTCGAACGTTTGGCTCAGGATCAATGCAACAACTAGTTGTTTGCCATCTAATAGAAGGCAATGGAGGATGCTCATCACCAACACATGCAAATGCACCAGAGATGTCTACGAGGTCCAACACTAATATATGCGGAGATCGCCCTCAACAACATTTTCCAACCATAGATGTCTAGGAGGTCCAATCCCTAGGACATTATTAAGAGATTTTAACACCGTACCATTTCCCTCACAAGTTAAAACCCGCATTTACATACTATCAAATGAGATCCTCAACTACCAGATGGGGAAAGAATGAACAAGACATCTTGGCCATTAGTTCATTGGTTATCGACTTGCAAGAGGGTGCTGTAGAACTGCAGAGTCTTTCACAATCTTTAAAGCCCCAGACTAGTTCCAGGGCAAACCACTCTTTCTTTGGACATCTCTGTTGTAATAATAGCCATCAGCTGGAAAATGATCTGCACCAATGGACCTCATTTTCCTAATAATCGTGATGAAGGTTGTAACATTCGACCACATTTAGGGCCATACATAGGGTGCAAGGCTTTCTCACCTAGGCTAAGAGAAGTTACCTGATCTGATAAATTGAAGCCAGGTCATGGAGTGAGGTCAACAACGTTGACACCCAACTAAGGAAGCTAAGCTATCCAAAGTGGTTGAATATGGTCTTCACTGTAACACCCTGGCACCCCGTGCCCCGAATGTTACACCCTCTAGCACCAACAACTACAAATCGCTAAGAATAAATATTCGCAAAGCAAGCAAACAACTAGGAGGTTGCACCCCGTGCCCCGAATGTTACACCCTCTAGCACCAACAACTACAAATCGCTAAGAATAAATATTCGCAAAGCAAGCGAACAACTAGGAGGTTGTCAAAATTATTAAAAATTTCGGCAGCACCTCCCTTAAAACTAGGACATCCACTCAGCAGAAACAGAAAACATTTATAGTTATATGGTATCATTCTAGCAGGTCCTTAGTTAACCAAACACACATCCAATAGAAATTAATAAACTCGCCACATAATTATTACAGGACCAGGACTCATTAAACAAACCGCAACCAACCTTTTACAAGAATTTTCGCGAGCTATTAGGATCAGAATTATAAATCTACATGATGGAACAGTGACGATGCAAAGTGATTGTGCTACTACCCCCATCCATGCATGCCGGCTTCAATACACCTACAAACATTAAATAACAAGTGTGAGTTCAAACTCAGCAAAGTACACGAGTATAACAATTCCAATTTATCAAGTAAAACAAAAGCATGAACACAAGAGCAAGTAGTATGAATGAAACAACATCCGAACATTATGCATTTATACCCATTTAAAGCAACCACTTGATCATACCGCAAATTTGCCGCAATCAAGTCATCAACTTGATAATAAAACCATACAATGCCCAAGAAACTTTACTTAATTCTAAATCACAATGTTTCCCGACTCAACCACCCCTTTTTGCAACTCAAACCATTTTCATCGCTTTTAGTTGAGTTCACAACTCGACTTCCCTCCCCGATATTCGTACAACATAATTAGCACGGCAATGAAATGCGCTAACTCATCGAATTCAATTCAACCTTCCCTTACCATCACCGCAACCCATACTTGCAAGGCTATGCAATGCGATATGTCTCCATGTTCAAATGCACTTTTCAACGAGTATACCGGTCACCAACCATGGAAACGATCCATGAAGACTTTCTCATTCACATGCTTATGTACTTTCTCAGTCACATTCTCATTTATGCAATGCAATGCAATGCAATGCATCATGCTCTTTATGTAGCACTTTACCGTATTACGAGCACCACCCGTCGATCGTGCCCTCAAACCCAACCATCCGTGGAAAGGGCACGCGAAGCAGGACTTGCCGCTACCCGATGGCGGGTCCTATGCTTCACCGCTCCCATCCACGCCAATGGATGGGACTACGAGTAGGATCTCTGAGCACTCGGATTAGTCATATATTCCATATGACTTTCTCACCGACCTGGTGTCGTGCCCCGAATTTGCAAATCCGGACACTCTGTGTATTCTGCACTAGTCCAGGATCGCGCTAGTGCACATAGGCTTAACAGGGTTAAAGTACCACAATCATACACAGCGGAATAACAAATAAGTACTTAAAACATGTATATAAACGAGTTGTTTGACCATATGATCACCTTACATCAGTTTGCCACGCAGGGCTTACATTATTCAGAGTAAAAGATAAACAACAACGGAAAGTAAACGTTATGGTGATCCATCTTCGCCACAGGCGCCTTGACAGAGGCTTGCTCCCTAGTTCTCTGGCCTCCAATATACTCTTTTTCCCCGCTGGTGTAGACTCCTCCTCTGGTAAAATTTTGCCCGCAAGGGTGAGTACACACTTGTACTCAACAAGTCATGCATGAATCGAGATCTATTACTACATGCATGGCTTGTTACAAAGGAATGGCTCGATTGGCTATTTTGCATTTGCATCAACATTTTTGAATTATTATTTATCTAGATAGAAAGCGTCAAAACCATATAATTATAACAAGTTTCTCAAACTGTTTTCCACAAAATTTTGGACGCACTGTCCTTAATCAAATTTCACCATTAACACTAGCACACGGCCTTCCACCCTATTTTATTTTCAAAACACTACCCCTTGGCTGTAATCCCCGAGCAATGTTCAATATCGTGAACACGGCTATTCGAATAGTTTGTACACTCTGCAGAGGTTATACACTTTACCCACAAGATACTGATCAAACACCACAAAGGCGAGCGGCGTAACAAAGCCTTTCCAAAGGTCCGTCTAAACCCGATCTTGTCGCTAAGGTTTCAACCTTGGAGGGATGGTTACCACACCTAGGGCCCCCTCTTGCGCTGTGAGTTTTACCACCCAAACACTGGCCTCACTCCACCACGACATCTCGAGGAATAGATTTCACAATTTATTCAGCTAGGTCCGTTCCATACCGGAACTTGTGGTTGGATGAATGACTCAGGTCAAAGGCTCGCAAGGTTAAGACCTTAGGGTTGATCAGAGCAAGACTTGCACAAACCCCTCCGCCCCTCGGGCCCACTAGTCACACTTGCTCCAACCACTTGCTCTGATCTAAATTATTTTCCATCCCAAGTTGATTATTATGCAACACATGCCAACAACAACTCAACATCCATATAGAACCACATAGGCCTCCATATATCAACATCATCGTGTGGCAATACATCACACCCTTTCAAAATACATTGCATATTCCATTATTCAATATTGATCTTTGTTTTTTAAAAGATTATTCACGATATATGCAAAGCTAAGCAACTATTCACGGTCTAGCCTCCCGTGTTGGCACAATATTATCAACCAACTAATATTACCAAACTTAAGTTATCAAAGGAATCATGGCGTACAAATATTAACAAGAAGGTGGCAATAACAAATATGTTGATTAGCTAATTCACCCAAATTATTTTTAATCCATTTTTAGTTGAATTAGCATGCATAGTTTGAATCAAAATACATTTTCAAAACTTAGGAGCAATATGGTCAAAGCATAACTTGCCTTCGTAAAGCAGCGAGTCTTGGTCTGGAGCTTGATCCTCGAAATCCGCATCCTCACACAGCTCAACGTCTACGCGTAACAGATAAAGAACCAATAAATACGCAAAACAACATACAAACACACATTCGGAAAAAAAATACGACAAATCAAACTAATTTGTAACTTCATAAAAACTTCTAGATAATTAGTTTAGCATTTTCTAAGATTTATAAAATTTATTTTGACATTTTTGAACGTATAGTTTAAGAGCTACAAAATTCATAAATTTGGACTTTCCGTGAATATTTTAACAGTATAGATTCATTTATAAAATTTCATAAGAATTACTGTGGGAAGGTATTAATTTTTACTAATTTACAAAACTTGTTGCATATGATTTGGACTTATAACGAATTTGTAGCGAAAAAGACAAAATACGCAATTTGGTTACAAATTCACGTACAAAATTTAACTAGCTATACGCATGCATGGTACTGTTCATTCATCACTTGCATGTTCTTCGGCTGAGCTTTGCTACGTGAAACTGAGAGAGAAAAGTGAGGCGCACGGCCAAGCGGCGCGTAAAATCGGCCAGGCGAGCGACGCAGGTGGCCGGCGAGCGCAGTAGGCTGGAGCCTAGTCGACGGCGGCGGCGGCGGCGGTGTCAAAGACATGGTTATAATTGCCCGTTGATAGCAGGAACCGGAACCAAACATCGTGGCCGATATATATGCATATATATATATATATGCAGATCATCCTAGTGATATATGTATACATTCATATGGAAAATTATACTAGCGAATCGACCGAATATATACACATGTGGTCTAACCGAATATAACCACAGGTATATATACATACATACATACATACATACATACATACATACATACATACATATATACACACACACACATGCTACGACTAATATAGATACATGCATGCACACATCTTAATTTATATACATATACGCGTACAGCCTAATATATAAACATATACAAGCCTTCGTCGTACTAAGGTATATACTTATAGCGTTCAATATATATATCCGTGCTAACATGTCTATACATGCGTAAATACATACGGCGAGATCATCCGATCAGTAGAGATAGAACGCGCGAGAGAGGAAAGAGGAAAATAAAATACCATCCGGCGCAGGCAGTGGTGCAGTCCGTCGGCGTAGGAGAAGGTGTGGCCGAAAGGTGCGCCGACGTTGGCGGGAGGTAGCACACAGTCCAATCGATGGCAGCAGCGTCTAAGCGGCAGCCGGCCGAACCGGTCGTTTAGAAATGAAGTCAGCAGAAGATACGAAGGAGAGAATGAAATGGAAGAATAGAAGGATCCGGCCAAAATGAGGAGAAGTAGGTGTATTAGATCAGGACATACAAATCAAAATGGCTGGTTCTGCGCATAAACGGTGACGCTCATCCTTCCCTTAATGACGCGACGCAATAACAAGCACTGCCGTTACTAATTCATGCATGGAGGTATGAAGGAACGCTGCATTACGGAGTTTCCGTTACTACATTGCTCATTTAAATTAAAGGAAACATTCTCATTTAAAAGGAAACATTCTCATTCACGTTACTACATGCATGGAAGTAAAAATCAATGACCATATGCGTTCATGCGCACAAAAGCAGCAACGATCAGTTCTAAAGAATTCCTTCCGTTCAGGATGTCTTCGTCAGATAAATTCCGCATTTTGACTAGTGTTGAAACAAAACGTGTTTAGGATAAAATAGCAAAAGAGTTCTAAAATTCTTGGAAAATCCCCTAAAATACTAGGAAATATTTGAAACTTATCAAAGTTGGCTTCGTGATTTTTCAATATATAGTTTTTCTGTAAGAATTCTTTTAGCTAATCAGACACTTGTACGATTTTTTTTATAAAGTCGACAAACTAAATCTATAAACAAGTTTTTGAGAACATTTAAAAGTAACATTCTTATTTTTCAAATATTGTCATTTTAAACTTAATTTGAAATTTATGCGCACGCGACATGCTTGATCTTTATTTTATATGATTAATTCGATAAAGCTTAAATTCTTATTAATTCCAAAAATTCCAAATAAATTCCAGACATTCCTAAATAATTCAAAAATGACGTAAATACAGTTAAAGCAAATTTTGGGATGTTACACCTGGCTCGATGCACTTTTCATGAATGCACTTATGCAAATGCCATTCCCCACATTCTTATGCATATTCTCCACATTTATAACTTTATGATCATAATTAACTTCTATACTCTTATAAATACCATACTCGTAAACTATGGCCAAAATCAAGCCACTCTCATGATTTCAACATCCATATTAGCCTAACCATACTAATGAACATCTAATCGATTCGCACACATACTCAATTCCATTCCCAGACGGAGCACGATTAAGTACAACTCTTGTAAATTAACCCCGAGTACCCACGTACCCCATACTCGCTACTCACTGCAATATTAACAAAGGAACAGTAAACTCACCGAGATTAAGGCTTACTAATGACCACTCAAATCCAGTCGCTAATCACGCCCTTGAAGGGATGATCATCAATATAACTCATACTTGCCACAATCAATAGAAATTAGCCATGAACAGATAAATAACAACGAACAACTCAATCATGCACACAACTCGTTGTACTTGCCTTTTACCGGGAGGAGCAGAGTGGCGTGAGGAAGATGCTATGCCACTCCCGAATCTACTCCACCTGAAACAACCGTCGCAAAACGCTTTACAAACTATACCCTCTCAATAATGCTCTACGCCCCCAAACTACAACCACAAAAGCTCCACTTTTAGGTTGACTCAGATAAATATAATCTACACTATAATGCCAACAATTATCTCATTATCTTTCATTTATAATGCTTAGCTCCAATAACATCAACAGTTTTTTCCTGGAACAACTATGACTGGAAACTAGTCACGTAACCTCATAAAAAGGATTGCCCCTTGCATCAAACAGATCATGCATATGCAGAAGTCAGCAACAAGGCTAAGATCAAAAGACATCATTCAAGAAATGCTTACAAGGAAATTGGTCCTTTTTTTTGTATTTGTCATCATTCTATTTAGCACTTGTAAGGAACCAAACTAAACTTGTGAATTCACATATTGCAAAAAGAGACAGGTAGCAGGATATAGTGCCATTGCCCTAAATAACAATGTAATTGTACAGCCATTAGTAGAATGTAAGAGATAGAAGTATTAGTTTTTCATGCAAGGTTGTCCATCTGCAGATGTAACAACAGGATTCAGCTATAAAACTAATACAAGTCTCAAAGACATTTGACGGCATATTTGCAATAGAACAATTACATATTTTTCTTTAGCATGCTCTAATAAGATGTAGGTCCAAGGAAATTGCAGCACGACACCAAATTCAGACAACTATGAACAGACACCCCTATCCAAGTCATGAAATACTGCTAACCTGCCACATTTTAGCTATATGAAGATATGTAATCATTGAAGCTATTAGCAAAAGTTAGTTATAACTTACATGCTCATGACAGATATCACAGAAAGCAAACTAACAATCATCAGAACAGCTGATATCTTGCAGGATTTAAGCAACAACCACAGATCACTAATTCCAAAGAGTAAAATATCACGACTTTGCAGATAAATGGGGGAGACAAGTTCAAAAGACGTAGTAGATGACTCCAGCACTGATATTTGCTCTCTAGCAAAAGACTGCGATAGAAATGCTAATTATAGACTTGAAACATAATGAAAACTAGAGATATTAGTCTAGAGTTTACATCTACCCTTGATACCATGATTCGTCTGCTTAGCAACTCAAAGGAATTAACAATTATATGGTATCCTCATGTCCTACATAGCATCAAACATGGGAAAATAGAGACATACCCCTTTGAGAGCAATTCATCAAACACATGGTAGGCACAATGAACCAAACCCTCAACTTGATTATACCAGAGTACTCACTACAAGAGGAAGGCAAGAGGGAGGCAATGCGGCTGCTGCTTAATTTGGTGTTGGTCTTCTGCTTGTACGTCTTTGGTCTTTGCTCACGATTTCTTCTTGCCGACCAAGGGAAGGGCGTAGGGGAGAGGCGCCGGTAGGGAGGAAGCCAGCCAGGGGATGGCAGGGAGGCGGCATTTCTTTGTCTTTGTTGGTCACTACGGTTAGCGGTAGTCTTCTTCTTGCCTCTCTTCTTCCGAGCCAGGAGGAAGACCAGGGGAGGGGCGACTGGGGAATCGTGAGCGATCGGCAGCTTTAGCGGGCAGCGCTGGCACCGGCCGGGCAGAGCTGCAGAGGGGAGTCTTTCGGCCAGGAGGGGGTCTGGCTGTTGGCGTTCTTCTTGATGATGGTCATTCTTCTGCCTGCTGCTGCGCCAAGCCAGGAGGGTAGGGGGAGGCGCAGAGGAGGAGCCGTCCTGGAGGGGACTCGGCAGGGCGACTGGGAGGGAGCAGGCGCTTGGGATATTTTGGGGAGAAGGCAGCTAGCACGAAAATTTCAGCCACACACTTGGGAAAAGGTGAGGAGAGGTAGGTGGGGAGGTGAAATTCCAACAAAACCCCTCCCACACAAGACTATTTTCAACCCTAACTCCCCTAAATGGCACAACCATCCCCAAGAATACCTGTCGGCCAGCCAAAACACTCCCGGCGGAAGGCCCAAACTTTGGAGCAAGGCTTTGCAGCATTACATTCACCTTCAATAAGAATGATTGTCCACACCTTGAAAACTTTCGCTAGTCATTTCCCCTACAATAAGTAATTCTAAAGTTGGGAGAATACTAGTCAATGGTGGCAATTATTTGAACTTGCTTTTTGTTAGAACTTTAGATGAGATGCAAATACCTCATTGAAAAATAAACTTATTTACATATCATTTCTTTGGGATAGTACAAGGTCCATTGATAGCACATATCGTTTAGATAGTGTTACCGAACAAAGTTAATTACTTTTGAAATAGTACATTTTAAGCCATTTTATAATGACATCTTTGGTAGACCATCATGTAACATCCCAAAAAATATAATAAAATAAAAATAAATATTTTGAATTAAAGTGCGATCATTTTTTTAATTTTCTTGGTGTTATTGGTTTTTATTTGAATTTATTGGATTTATGGCTTGAATGAAAAATCAATTAATACTAATATTGAATGGATAATGGTAAGAAGATAAAAAATAAAAGTAAAAATTTTAAAAATTAATTTTAAATTTTCTAATGTGTTTGGTGATATCTACCACCTGTCAAATAAAAATTAAATGTAAGGGATAATGAAAATACACCTTTTGACCTACAAATAGTGTATTGTCGAATTATCATAAAATCTAAGAATATTATCTATAGCTTAAAATTTACCATAATATCCTAAATGCAGCAGTTACATTTGGTAAAAATATAAAAATTTAATAGTATCATTTATTGCCTTTTTAAATTCAAAAATAGGAAGGCTAAAATCCAAGAATCAGAATTTCAGAATTTTTAGAAAATAAATATATAATATTTTGACTTGAAATTTTTATTGAATAATTCTCAATTCAAATCTAACTTTTATAAAAAAGTTTCAAAAATAATTGACAAAATTTATATCCTTAAACAAAGTCAATTCAAAAGGGAGATTTTGGTCCAATCACTGTTGTCAGAATATTTATAATTTTTTCGTGAGATATTTTAACCTAGGATTTTTACCAACTAACAAGACTTATCTAGGAACTCTGGTCAAAAAGTTGTGAAAATTTCCAGCAAGATCTGGTAGCCATTTAATTTTTAGATCATTCTCTGTCCAGAGCCGTTCGTACCCTTATTCCACCTTCTTCCAATGACATGTGGGCCATCTTGCCTGTGTTGACTTCGTTCTCTGGAAGTATCGGGATTTCTCCCTCAATCACTGGTCGGTGGGCCCTGGTCCCCACCTGGCAGTCTCCTTTTTCCCTCATCACCATCTCCTCGCAGCGTCTCTGCTCCCTCTCATGATTCATCCCCTTAGTCATCGCAATTCAAGCCGCGACGCGACGCAACCGTCCTCCTGTTGCCACATTCAACATCTAAAGCCTCATGCCATGACCTACCTTGTCCAAACGCCAGAAGAACCGTGCCACCTCGCCATTTGAGAATAGAAACTGAGCCGCGAATCAGCTTTCCATTCAAACACTGCACCTCACAGCATAAGCCGCTATATAAGCCACCGAATGCTTCCTGGCTTCTCATACCTTACTCTCATTCTCCCTTTCCAATAGAGCTTGGCCGAAACATCAAATCCCTCTGAGAATCACCACTTCCATTAAATTATGAGCTCGGGAGCCAAAGATCAATTCAACTCCCACGGTTAGTCATCCTCAAGTTCATTCGAGCAGTAGTATTCTAGGTATCTAATGATCGTTTTGCCCCATTTAAACCTAGCTCTTGCCCATTGGATTACTGCCTAGCACCACTCATCTTCTCCATGGCAGGCGATAGGTGGTGGCAAAATCTGGTTCACCTCCGCCGACATTTTTAGGTAAAATGGACCTTATGGACTTCATAGATGCTTGCAAAATCCCTTCCCGGTGAAAATAAAGTATGTGCGAAACTTTGCCACTACTCACCCATGGCGCCACCACATGGCTTTGGTGGCGCCATAGCTTCGTCGATTACCAGCAGCAACTAACCTCACCTGCAGGTGCGCATCATCACCCTAGTGCTCGGTGAGCCTTCGGCGCCGTGCCTTCACCGTTGGCGACCTATCCTAGCCTCAGCTCTGTTTCTCTTTCACTGACCAGCGAGGCCCGATGTTAGTGGCTATTCAAAGGCTCTCGCGTCAACTGAAGGAAGGCGCTTTCCATTATGCGAAAGCGTATTTTTTGGTTTTCCAGAATTTTTCATTACCCGAGATCATTCAAGTATTTGTAACTTTTACACTATAAGTCCAAATAAAACAAAACAAATTTCTGAAATCATCTAAAATCATGTAGTTTTATAATATACAAAATTTATTTTTTGAACTGCAAAAGAATTGTTTGCATTAAAATTTGTTAAGAACCCTATTATGGCCTTTATGCAAAGATTATGCAATATAACTCATAAAATGATAAAATACTTTGTATAAGCTCTTGGAATTAGTAGTATCCCATTCATGTAAAAATATTTATAATAAAATATAGTTTACATTCTTTTAATAAAAGGAAATGCAAATCACAACAATAAATATATGTATAATCTATCGCGGTTAAAATCAAAATAATGCAAAATTGGTTTTAAAATGCTTCTAGGATCGTACAATACTAATACCAAAAAAATGAGTAAGTGACCATGTATAGTGTAGTTGCAAACTTAAAATGAAATCCTACTCGTTATAACATCAATTTCATGACCATATATGCTATTTAACAGCAAATAAAATGTCTCGTCTAAATGCTAAAATTCATAAAATTAATTTTTAAATGATGTCCAAAGTAAATACTATCATATTCTAAAGAAAGAATCTTATTTTATCATACTTTGCATATAGAACTTGATAACAAAATAACCGTAAGTGTTATGATTTCTAAAATATGTAATATGAATATAAAAGCTTAAATAATAAATAAGAAATCAATGATTATGATATTTGTATTACTAGAACCTTCTTAAAGACCTTGAAAATGAGGCCAGTAGTCTAACTCAATAGATCTAACTTATACCAAACTAATTTTTTATGTAAAATCAATTAAAGATTAAGTACTATTCATAAATAATCTATTGTGATCACTTAAGCCTTTTCAGTAGCTCTCAAAGCATCTATTCTAAATACAAATTTTAGGAAGAATAGCCTAGAAATGACCTTAGGATATGGTCTACCATGATATAGAAAAATATTCTTATTTCATCTTGCTTTTCATCTGAACCTTGCTAGTACGAAAACCGTAAGTGCTAAGGTCGTCAAAAACACATTATATGAATAGTTGAGCTTAAGAAATCTTTAGTTAATATACTTGTATTGCAAGAATAATCACGTAACCATATAATTGCAACCAATAGCCTAATCCTGTAGGCTTAACTTATATAAATCGCTTTTTATATAAAAAATGCTTGAGGTTAGGTGTTATTCACATAACACTTTTGCTAATATTTTAACTCTATTAATCCAAATAATTCAAAATTATAAATATAAGAATACACAATTTTAGCTTCTTGAATTCGTAAAACAAATAATCTATAAAAGAATCAACATCTGTTCTTTATAGCGAGTTTTTATTTGATTTTCGATGTCTTCTTTTTGCCATATATTGATATTTGCTTCTTATTCCTTTTATTCGACAACGACATGTAGAATCTGACGTCTTTGATTCCATCATCGACTACGTCAGCTACGACCACAACTTCATCAAAAACAGCGGTTAAGCAAGGCAAGCACCCCTTTGATCATATTGATCACAGTATTTAATTTTCCTTTTGTTTATCAAATTTTTTCATTCATGCATTTATTTTCTATAAATTTGCTATTTTGTGGTACTGGTAGATATACTTGTTGTCTCATAAAACTTCCTTAATAAGTATGGACATGTGAACCTTGATAACCATAAATAGGGCTAGACAATATATGATGTCAACTTGGGTATATGCGATTACATGTTATCTATGCTTAGCCATTCTTTAGAACCAACGAGGTATATGATCAGATCAAAATTGTTTCTTGAGAATTTAAAAATGTTATGACACTATTGGTTACTAGTATTTTGATTAAAAACCCAAAATAAAACTATAGTTTTGATGCGGGTGATTATTGAAAATAGCCGGATGTGCAGATGGATTTGCACGTAGTGTAGGGTGAAGTATTGCTCATGTTAGATTAAGGACTGAATATAGTATTGTATGATCCAAGATAAATCCGTACAACCACAAGTGCTGCTATGGGATAACTTTAACCTATTAAATTGCGTAAATTTAGCTTTGCACATTGGAAGACCGAAGTAGTATGGGCTCTCCTTTTAAGGTTTGCTCGAAGGAGTGCCCACACCAAGGTGTTGGGAACAACACTTGCTGATATAACGGTGTTCGCCTTGCTATGGGAAGAAACGGTGCCCAACCGTTTTTTGCGATGATGATACCATGTTTTATATATGTGTTTCTTCTGCCATAGCAAGGATTTTTCGTCACCAGTGCTGATGCAAAGTTAGGTATATGTAATGTAACGGTTATGTTATAATCTCTCTACGGCACACCAAAGGAAGTGTGCTAATAACTTGCACAAAGAGTAGATCATTTATTGTGGGTAAAGTTGTACACCTCTATAGAGTGTGAATCTAATCGATTGGCCATACCCGCGGTCATTGGAGTTTTGGTGAACTAACACATGTTAGATGTTTTACTATTTTCAAAATGTTTGGGTTTACTTGATTTGCCATATGTTGGCGAAAACCATATTGTATAATGATTGGCAAGATTATTGGATGATTTCGTTGCTTGCGAAGGACTGTGAGTATTACTTATGCTCTACTTATTTCTTATCAATCAAATTTGCTCTTACAAATTCGATTGGGAAATTACAACTTGATTTACAAACTCAATTTCGCTTTATGCAAAATTAACCTTAGAAGCCTCAATTGATATGGCTTGCATTTATGCATTTGCAAATACCACTATACCACTTTAAGTCTTGTTGAGTATGAAAGTACTCAATCTTTCTTAATCTATTATTTTAGGTGGAAAAGATAGCGAGCCTTCGAAGGTTGCTTTTCATCGGAGGATACGGGATCTTCATTGAAGCGATCTTTTCCAGGGATTATGCCTTGTCAGTTGTCTGCGGATTGGATGGGTATACTATAAGACTTTGCTTCTTCTGTGATATATATATACTCTGAATTGTAAGTTTGCAATGTACAATTAGTTTTCACTTTAATAATATGTTGTATAGTTATGATTCCAATTGTTGTAAATGTGCGTACTAGCTATTGATCATGGGACTAGTACTGTATGTACATTAGATTTCTATTTTTGCATTTTATTTAAAAATAGGGGTCGTTTCACATCACTAACTAAATTCATAGCAGCTACTCATCGCGCCTACCTCAGTATCAAAATTCATGGCCCAAAAGGTGTCATCTTCGTGCAAGGTAATCATTCTACTGGACTCATTTGCGATCATAAATCTTTGGAGATTGTTGATCGGTTGTCATGAAGAGATCTTAATGATATAAAAAAGTCAAGCAAGGTTGAAAGGCCTACAAAGGCAGAACTGCTAAAAGCATCTTCTCAACTAAATAAAGAAGTGAAGCAGATCCAACTCATAGAATAGAAATAGGAAACCGAGTTTATTGCCTTCCTTCGACAAAGGCAAATGTGTCTGTGTGGAAACCATCCGATATGGCTAATGTCCCAAGGGAGGTAATCGAGAACAAGCAAGCCATACGGCCTTACAAGTGACCAGTAAAGTAGAAGTTATGATGTTTCACTCTTGATCAGTAAAAAGCCATTCAACAAGAGTTGGATAAACTCTTAGGCCCTATTTGGTAGAGCTCTAGATCCCAACTCCACCTCGGATCTAAAACTTGTAGGCTAAAATAAAGTTAATTAAGTTTATATTTTTAGTCTAAAATGTAAACAAAATGACTCGCCTAAACACTTTTAATATACCAATAGCTTCATCTCCATGGATCTGGTGGAGCGGGAGCTATACTAAACACAACCTTAGATCCTGGTTTCATCACGAAGTTGACTGTTTGGATTGGCTCATGAGCTTGGTCATGGTAAAAAAATTCATTGGTAAGTGATACATGTGCGTTGATTTTACTAGTTTAAATTCTACCTATCCTAAGGATGATTTCCCTTTAACCTATATTGACCAACTGGTGCCATTTGGACAGAAAATACTAGAGCCACATAATAGTGCTTAATGCAGAAGACCTTCGTAGTCCAGATAGGGTGTAATATGTAGATGATGTCGTTGTAAAGTACACAAAATGCTCTAATCATTTGTTTGATTTTGCAAAACCTTTAATAATTTGAATAAACATGCGAGCAAGGATAATCTAGAAAACTATACTTTTGGTGTTTTTTTGTGAAAAGTTATTTGGTTTTCTTGCTTGTTCTCATGGAATCGATGTTAATCCCAAAAATTTCTAAGCCATTAAGTCACTATGACCACCTTCTACTATGGAGGAAGTCCAAAGATTAATGGGTCAAATGGCAACACTTAGTCATATCATATCTTGGTCAGGTGAATATGCGTTACCTTTCTTTAAAGTGATATATAAATTGGATAAATTTTACTGGTCAGATGAAGCAAACAAAGCCTTTGAAGACATAAAAACTTGTCAGCAAGTCCATCCATATTGTTATCACTCTACTCAAGAGAACCATTGTTGGTATATTTGGCTGTTATACCTAAGGTGGTTAGTGCAATACTGGTCACTGATGAGATAAAGACTAGCAACCTATTTACTCTAACATGAAGTATTACATGGAACAAAGGAGCACTACTCCTAGGTCCAAATATTACTTTACGCTCTATCAATGGCTTCTCGTAAGTTAAGATATTATTTCAGTCACATAGGATTATGGTACCATCATCCTTTGCTTTTATTAGCATTCTTCATAATCAAGAGGCAATTAGTCGTATTACTAAATAGGCAATAGAACTTAGGTCATTTGATATCTACTTTGTTGCTCAGACAACAATTAAATCTCAAGCTTTAGTAGATTTTATCGCTGAATGGACTAATTTTGAACCACAAGAATAGAATGAATATAGTTTAAAGGACCACTAAACATTGTATTTTGATGGTTTTTGAGAGCTTAAAGGCTTTAGGGCTTGTATAATACAGCACATAATGCAAATGCAATTACCTGCTATAAATAATATGGCAAGAGTATGAAGGTCTTCTAGCCATGCTCTAAGTAGCTAAGGGTCTGTTTAGGGGCTGTGGCTAGGCTAAAACTACTTTTGGCTTACTAGGCTATAAAGCAATTGTAGCTGGTGGCTATGGCTTTTTTTATTTTGTCGTTTGGCAAATTGGCTGTTGCAGCTTTTGAGGGAGGGAGTCAGGGAGGTGACCAGGCGGGGAGACATGGGGCGAGGAGGGAGGCAGAATGAGCGAGGAGGCAGAGCAAGCGAGGTGAGAGCCGGTCAAGCGAAGCCACAGCTGAAAAGCTCCTTCCCAACAGTTGCAGCATTGGGTGTGCTTTTGCTATGGCTTAGCTTCTCAGTTGCTTTGCAGCCATACTGCTTAGGAGAGGTTTTGGCCCAAAGTTGAAGCACAACCCCCAAATCTCTTGATTTTCATCGACTTTTAGCGAAAGGTGATTCACAATTGGTCATAAACTAAATTAGTAAGGAATATCAATGTTTTTATGAGATAATGGCTTGCTACCTGGATGAAGTGAAGAAATTAGAAAAATAGTTTAATAGTTTCAAAGTTAAATACATTCCACAAAAAGATAATACTTTTAACAGACCAATTAAAATTATTTAATAGTTCCAACAAGTGTTTTTCCAAAATATCTATCTAAACCCTCTATAAATACATCTATAAAGGATCAACCGACCACTTCAAAAGTTGCTTTACTCGAACATGGTGCATATTGAGTTCACATATTGAAAACCTATATAGAATATGGGATAGTGCCAGAGGATGCGCATGAAAAAGACATTAATTGAAAGGGATACATGTATAAACCGGTTGATAACAACATATACAAAAATGGAGCATGTGGTGTTCTAATGCATTTTATATCCTAATAAGATGTGAATAAATTAATTAATAAAATACATGGAGTCTTATATGGAGCATATGCTTCAGATCAAAAACTACTCCGTAAAGCTTTTGTATAAGGTTATTGTTGGCCCACTATGCTACAAGATACAACGCATATTGTAAAGACATGTGACAAATGTCAATTTCATGTTCATCATGTACACCAAACAACCAATTATTTATAGACAATACCTTTGTTATGGTTATTTTTGAACGGGGGAAATGATATAGTTGGACCATACCTAGAGCAATTAATGAGTACAAATTTCTATTTGTGGTTATTGTTACATTTACTAAATGGATTGAAGCCAAACCTGCAACTACAATCAGTGCATTAGCATCAAATAAATTCTTTATGAAAAATATAGTGACTCATTTTGGTGTACCCAGCTAACTTATTACTAGTAATGGATCAAAATTTGTTAGTGGTGTGTTTCAAGATTACTGTGATGAAATAGGCACAAAGATTTGTTTCATTTTTGTTGCTCATCCACGTGAAATGGAGCACTTGAACATGCTAGTGGTTAAACCATGCAAGGTCTGAAGAAAAGAGTCTTTGATAGACTCAAAATACGCTCTGGGGATTTGGTAGGAGAACTCTACTTAGTACTTTAGGCTTTACATACCACGACTAATAGAGCTACTAGTGTAATACCATTTCAACTTGTCTATGGTGTAGAAGCTGTATTACCTAATGAAGTTGTTCTACATTCGTTAACATCCATGATGAAGTAAATCAAGATGAGCAATGTGAAGATGATGTCAACCTTCTTGAAGAAAAATACGATTGAGCAATTATCAAGTTAGTAGCTTATCTACAAGGGCTGCATCTTTCCTACAATAGAAGGGTTCAGCCATGACCACCTAATGTGAGTGACATGGTTTTATGACGAATTTAGAATTAGTATAATTTGAACAAATTATCTCATAATTGGACCTGGTTCTATTCGACTAGTAATGGAAGACAGAAGAGTTCTATCTATGCGTAAAATGTAGAGCATCTTCGATGATATTATGTGTAAAACATTATATCTTATTAGTAACGTTAATGATTTGCATTCGTTCTTTAATATATATATACCGTGACTATGTATTGCTTAATATCATGTGATCAAGGCTGGTCTACATGATTTACGACCATAGTTTCCTAACATATAAAAGTTATTGGTCGGGCTTTAATGTAAATAGAGTCTTTTCTTATGAGTCAATACTTACTACTTAGAAACTCATTAGATTGACTTTATCTTAAGCTTGCTGCTAGTTAACACTAAGTATTATGAAAGTTATACTGGTCGTACAACATTAAAATTGCCACATTGCTATGTCCCTACGATAAGTTTACCATTTCACTAGTCAAACACATCATAGTCGAAGGCTAGTGCTATAACAAAAATAACATAAGCACATAAAAAGACTACAAGATAAACATATTTACACCATTACAACAACGATCAAGTCATGCGATTTCCAAAGTAAATACATAAATATAAAAATTAAGTAAACTAAAATTCAGAATAAAAAATAAAGAAAAATTAGCAATCTGACTTCCATGCGATTTCCAAAGTAAATACATAAATATAAAAATTTGGAATAATAATTAAACAAAATTAGCAAATTAAAACAATGAGTCTATCTCAAGTACAAGCCAAATTAAGTAAAATTCAGTATAAAAATAAAATAAAATAATCAATTAGATTTTCATACAAATTCCAAAGTAAACTCTAAAAATAAATTCAAAATATTAATAAATAAAAATATAAATTTCCATATGAATTCTAACCTAAAACAAAAAAATTCACCCCACATATGAAAAAATATGCAAACTCTAAATAATAATTACTTAACTGCTCAAACTTTATAGGGTTCTCTTGACACTAAGAAAAGATAAATAACTAAAATTTAGAATAATAATTAAAAAGTAGCAATTTAAAATAATGAGTCTATCTCAAGTACAAGGCCAATTAAGTAAAATTTGGAATAAAAATAAAATAAAATAAAATTTTGGTTTTCTTACAAACTCTAAAGTAACGCTAAAAATAAATTCAGAATAGTAATAAATGAAAATATAAATTTTCATATGAATTCCAGCTTAAAACTTAAAAAATCCATCCCAACTACAATAAAAAATACGCAAAGTCAGAATAATAATTACTGACCCTCTCTACGTTTATAGGATGATATTGCAAATGATCATTCAATGATATTGCACATCCCTAATTATTATCCACACTCGCTATGCTATATCAAATAAAATTAAAACAATGAGTCTATCTCAAGTACAAGCCAAATTAAGTAAACTAAAATTCAGAATAAAAAATAAAGAAAAATTAGCGATCTGACTTCCATGCGATTTCCAAAGTAAATACATAAATATAAAAAATTTGGAATAATCATTAAATAAAATTAGAAAATTAAAACAATGAGTCTATCTCAAGTACAAGCCAAATTAAGTAAAATTTAGAATAAAATGAAATAAAATAATCAATTAGGTTTTCATACAAATTCCAAAGTAAACCCTAAAAATAAATTAAAAATAGTAATAAATAAAAATATAAATTTACATATGAATTCTAACCTAAAACTAAAAAATCCACCCACATATGAAAAAAATATGCAAACTCGAATAATAATTACTCAATCCGTTCAACTTTATAGGGTTCTCTTGGAACTAAGAACAAGATAAATAAGTAAAATTTAGAATAATAATTAAAAATTAGTAAATTAAAACAATGAGTCTATCTCAAGTACAAGGCCAATTAAGTAAAATTTAGAATAAAAATAAAATAAAATAAAATAAATAATTTGATTTTCATACAAACCGTAAAGTAACCCTAAAAATAAATTTAGAATAGTAATAAATAAAAATATAAATTTTCATATGAATTCCAGCCTAAAACTTAAAAAGTCCTCCCCAACTATAATAAAAAATACGCAAAGTCGAAATAATAATTACTGACCCTGTCCAAGTTTATAGGGTGTATTTTCTCTTGGCACATAGACTAAGATGATATTACAAATGATCATTCAATGATATTGCACAATCCCTAATTATTATCCATACTTGCTATGCTATATTTAATGCATGTATGTAGAGAATATAAAGTAAAGTTAGATATTTATTAGTGGTATAGAGGGGAGACCATACTAATTTTGTATTTGAATATAAAATACAATTTATATTTATGCATAAGACCATTAAAAAATATGTCCTATACTTTTTTGACGAAGAAGTCTATATAAGTACAAGCCAAATTAACTAAAATTCAAAATAAAAATTAGCAATTTTATTTCCATTGTAATTTGAGAGTAAATCTAAAAATAAAATTCTGAGCAATAATAAATAAAAATAGAATATGGATTTTTATACGAATTCTAGCATAAATTGAAAAAAAATCCACCAAAAGTACATTCGAGAAGTATACAATCAGGAATAAATTAAAGGATGCTTAAAATTTTGATTTGTATGTGAATAACAATGCTAAATTAAAAAGTTATTAAAATTTATAATATAATCTATTAACTATACTAATTATGAACTATGAGAAAAATTTCACATTAATAAAGAAAAGAAAAAAAGATTTAGCGTCCATCTAACAGACCAAGATTATAATGGCTATCAGGTACAATCCAAATTAGCAGATCTAAGTGACTTTATCTAAAAAGCTAGTCCGTGCAAATGTACGGGTTACTGACTAGTACCGGTAATTAAGATGCTTAGTTTGTTCTGATCTGAATCCTGATGACATCCGGCATGGATGACTAGAGCTGCAGTGCTGCACGTAGGGCTGTAAAAAAAGCTCGAGACTCGCGAGCTACTCGAGTTCGGCTCGTGAGAGGCTCGATTCGAGCTCGGCTCGAGCTTCGAACGAACTCGAACTCGAGCTCGAGCTCACGAGCCTAACCGAGCCGAGCTCGAATAGTTCGCGAGCCTACTCGAGCCTGAATTGAGCTTGCTTAAAACGAGCTTGTTACTGAGCTTTCTCGAGCCGAGCTAATTCGAGCTTATTACCGAGCCTATCGAGCTTACAAAATAACCGAGCTTACTCGAGCTTCCCGAGCTTATCGAGCTTAGTCGAGCCAAGCTCGAGCTTGCTCGAGCCTGGACCGAGCCGAGCTCGAGCCTGAGTCCAGGCCCGAACCCAAACTCGAGCTCGAGCCGAGCTCGAGCCGAGCCTTACCAAGCTCGAGCCTAGAGGGCCAGGCTCGCTCGAGCTCGGCTCGTTTATAGCCCTAGCTGCACGCAGGATGTTTGTTGCCACATGGAAAGTGGGAGGGAAACCTTCTAACTATCGACCTAACCTACAAGACTTTCTGCAAGTTGAAGAATCTCCTGACATATACATCCTAGGGTTCGGCAGCATTTTGGCTCTTTCTCTAATGTATTTCAAGTGTCGACAATTTAAGTTTTTAGATGATTTGACCGGTGTAATTTTAAAAAAATACTAGTGTAATTAACATGAAAGAAAATATTGGTTAGAAGCTTATGATAGTTGATCAAAAGACACAATGGTTCAAGACTCAATTATGACATATGCGTAGTGGCATTAATCGCCACTTCTTATATATACATATATAGGGTGGCCTGCATGCTCCCAAAACACATCAAATTCATTCCTATAATATTTTTTCTGTCCACAGCAATAAAGTTTTTAGTTGATTGTGCTCTCTTATTTTATTTTTCCATAAGGTCAATAAGTCCTTGTTCCCCTGTCCACAGCAATAAAGTTTTTAGTTGATTGTGCTCTCTTATTTTATTTTTCCGTAAGGTCAATAAGTCCTAGTTCCCAATCAGCGACAGTGTGTATTTAGGCATGTGTATGCGACGTATTCAATCAACTGGTGTGGAGTCAATAAAAAACTATAAGCGGTGTCTAGCACAATGATATATTTGACAATCTAATTTCCATCTAGTTTTGTATAACAACTCATTAATTAATCTTCCAAGAATCTAATTGAAGACATCAGAATTATCGTGCTACACAATCATTCAAGAAAATACATATTCTGGTCTACACTTCCCTTCTATTGAAATATGCAAATTTTCCAATATAATAATCCCATTTTGAATCGTTTGATGATTCAACTATTAGGTGGTGGTATCTCCCACCAAAAAAATTTAAGTGATTATATTCTCCAAATAAGGAGCTACTTTCAGTTATCTAGATCAAAATTACAACAATTTAGCAAGGTTAGTGAAGAAGATTTTCATGTGCTGATGTATAAGGGTGATTGCTAAGACTTTTGACTCATAATTAATTAGGTGTTATTCTTTCCAATATTCAACATTTAGTGTTAGTATATATGCCTGTAATTTCTTAATAGTGCCAAATGTTGTGCGTATTTGTGAGATCATGTGATGAAAAATTGGTTGAATGGTGAAATTGGCATTGTAAAGTGATTTTGGTTATGGCATGTGTGGTGCTTGTGCATGTGCTATGTTGAGATGATTATCATGCTGGTGATAGCATGATGGAGTTTTGCTTAATGCAATGCACTCATGTGAGTGGTTGCATGGATTAATCTTGAGTCAAGTCGTGGACTTGTGCTCGGACGCGTTGTTTGTTACTTCATGTGCAGGTGTTGCTCGAGGGCGAACGTGGTCGATGACGGGACCGAAACTAGGTTCATGGAGGAACTGAGGTTCGAGACTAGGTTCAAGGAGGAATCGAGGTCTTGGTGGTCAAGGATGTCATGCGGGACGTTCGGGCTAGAGAACATGCATATAAAATTTGGTTAGTCACGTATGTGCAAAGCAGGGCCGATCATGCGTGCAAAGTTTTGGTTTTGGCCATGTTGGGCCAAGTTGAGATAGATCTGAACTCTTTCCATGTTGGAAGTGGAGTTGTATTCAATCTCTCTGTTCTTGCATGCGTGCAAGAGTTGTTTTTGGTCATGTTGGGCCAAGTTGAGATAGATCTGAACTCTTTCCATGTTGGAAGTGGAGTTGTATTCAATCTCTGTGTGTTTGCTCAGATAAATAGGGAGGTGTCCCTGTTTATTTTGAGCGTTCAGGTTTTAGGGTTGTACTCTTGTGTTGGAGTACTTTAGACAAAAGAAATAAAGATCAATCTTCCGAAAGCTAGTTGTTCTTCCGTGCATACATGCATAAGATTGATTCGTGGCAACCTGAAGCCTTCTCGTGTTTGGTCCGTCACAGCTTTGAAGGTGAAATTTGGTTTCCTCGTCATTAGATGCATTAGTCTAATTGCGAAGGTAATATCTCTTGATCCGTACATCCGATTGGACTGATTCTTGTTGGGTTTGATTCGTAATTGAATCTAGTTTCTATAGTTAAAATTTCATATCAATCCAATGGTTAGATCTTTATCAATTTGTGGTCGCCCATATTACTAGCCTGGTCGCCCAGCTGTTAGATCGTGAATTGTTTCCGTCATATTGCGAAGGCCATAACTTTAGATCCATAGATCCGATCGACCTGATTCTTTTTTTGTTCACTTTAGAATTGAGTCTAGTTTTTACAATTAAAATTTCACATCAATCCAACGGTTCAATTTTCTGTAATTTGTGGTCGCCCAGATTGATGTCCTGCTCGCCCGACTGCTCGCGTGGTCGCCCGGATTTAGTCATCTTTCGAAGGATATAACTTTAGATCCGTAAATCCGATTGACCTGATTCTTTTTGTGTTAGCTGCAGAATTAAGTCTAGTTTCTTCAGTTAAAATTTCAGGTTAATCCAACGGCTGGATCTTTGGAAATTGCTATTTTAGTAGACGAGTATCGGTCTGCTCGCCCAGACCGCGCGTGGTCGCCCAACAGTTTACGTGCTCGCCCAACCTGCTCGCCCAAGTGCCAGAGTGCTCGCCCAAGTGTCCTACTGCTCGTCCAGGTGCCCGAACTGGTCGCCCAAGTGTCCTACTGCTCGCCCAAGTGCTCTGCACTGGTCGCCCAAGTGCCCAAACTGGTCGCCCAAGTGTCCTACTGGTCGCCCAAGTTTCTCTTCGTCGCCAGATCGGTCTCTTGGTCTCCCAACTACGTAAACCGGTCTTCAAGCAATTTGAGTTCAATTGGGGTGTTTGAAAAGTTTGAAAATTTGATTTTAGCTTCCGCGCAATCATTCACCCCCCCTCTGATTGCTACATTTGTATATTTCGATCCTACAAGTGGTATCAGAGCAAGTTTTTTCTAATTAATCTTAACTGGTGATTAGAAACCGTAGCGATGGATAGGTATTCGACAAAACCTTGTGTTTTCGATGGTGTTGATTTTCGCTTTTGGAAAGCAAAGATGGAGGCATATATTCAAGCTCGTGGTTTTGCAATTTGGGAAAAGGTCTACAAGCCATACAATGTTCCCGAGAATGATGCGATCAATGACACCAATCGAGCACATGTTGAAGCAAACAACAAAGCAAGGAATTTGATCATCCAAGGACTTGGAAGAAGTGATTTTGATCGAGTGATTCATCTCAAGTGCAGATATGAGGTATGGAAATCTCTTTGTGATTATCATGAAGGTTCTAACACTTGTCAAAGAGGTTAGGCAAGATATTTATAAAAAGAATACATGCGATTTGAAATGAAGCCTGGTGAGTCTCTAGATGATTTCTTTGCACGGTTCAATAAAATTCTTAGCAATTTACGTCTTTGTTGGAGTTTTCTTTGATGAGGCTACAAATGCTAGACAATTGCTTGGTGCATTAGACATGTCTATTTGGGAGATGAAAGTTACATCTATTAGAGAATCCTTGTCATGAGTACACTTACTTTAGATGTTACGTTCTCTAAATTAAAAACTCATGAGTTGGATGTTCTTGCTAGGAAGATCGATCATAAATCAATTGCACCTTGACCTCCCAATCTAGCATGTCTCGAATAATGCTTCTTCAAGTTTTGCTTTGTCCTCTTTGTCTTCACTAAGCGATGAACAGATCGAAGAGTTTCTGAAGAAGATTTGGCACTAGTCTCTTCTCGGTTTAACAAAGCTTTGCGAGAATGTGAGAATGAGAAAGAGAGTTGGTGGTGGCCTCCAAGATGCTATGAGTGTGGTGATCTCAATCACATTAGATCAAATTGTCCTAAGCTTGCGGGTAAAACATCAAGGAGGAGAAGGACAACGACGGAAGAAAAGAAAAGAAGAAGTTTTCACCAAGTGATAGAAAGAAAAGAGCTTCATCAACAAAAGGTTGTTCATCGGGTTCTTTCGCTCTTGAACAAGTGAACTTAAGTGATGTGGATTCAGAGAGCGGTGAGGATGACACAATGGTTCCAAGCAAACATGATTTGACAGATTATGTCTCATGGCTAGAAGTGATGGAAGCTTCACCGAGGATGATCATGACAATGACTTCAATGAGGTAGATCCTTCTTACGATGATTTAGCTATTCTTGTTGCTCGTCTTGGAAAATTACTTAACAAACGCGACAAGAAAATTAAGAAACATGATGTTCTTGTGGAATCTTTGCATCTTTGAAATTGCTAGACTTAAATCTTTGATTCTCGATGATGATGCTTGCAAATCATGTGACTTAATCTACAGTGAGCTTACTGTGCTTAGGAAAGAACACGTTTCTTTGTTAGAACAAGTCAATACTGAAAAGAAAGAAAATGTGAAACATGTTAAAAACGCTAGCTGTTCAACTGTTGATTTGCATGATACAACTCATTGTTCTAAATGTGCTATACTTGAATTGAAGTTGCATGATGCAAATGCTAGGGTTTCTCAAATGACAGATGCTATGCTCACTCATGAAGTTCTCTCATGCTCAACTTGTCGCAAACAGAAAGGAAAAGTAGATGTTCCATGTAATAACTGTTTAACTCTTGCTCGAAAGGTTGATTACTTGGAAAAATCTTTAGAACGATTCACTACTGGAAAGAAAAACCTAAATATAATTCTGGATCAGTCAAGGGTCAGTACTCATCACAAGGGTTTAGGTTTTGATTCTTATGCTCATTATAAGTCACATGCTCCTACTGTTATTAAGACACTTGAAAGAGGAAAACTTGAGATTGCAAATGAGTCTAAGAAAATGATTTTCAAGTCTGCTGGTATGCTATCTTCTACTATGATGAATGCAAATGTTACTTCTGTTACTAAAGCTAAACATCATGTTAAGTATACTTGCACTCATTGTGGTAAAGATGGACACTTAGTAGATTTTTGTTTTAGACTAGCCAAACAAAGAAAAGAAAGAGAAGACTAAGGCTAGGTCTAATTCCAGGAAGGCACATGTCACTCCTCATTTTGTGCCTAGGGTGATGCAAACACCTTTTGTTACAAGAAACACGGGAAAGGGCAAATCTGATTTTTTGAACAAACGTACTCGTGTTGTGCCTACTGTCGTGTGTCTCGAAGATGGATTCCTAAATGCTTTATTTCTAACCCCAAGATCGAGGCCTCGACATCTTCTCGCTTTTATGTAGGCTTCTCGTGCATGAGGAAGGAGAACATTTGGCTAGTTGATTCCGGATGCTCACGCCACATGTCCGGTGATAAAATTGGTTCTCCTCCTCACTCGTGCATCTCGTCTTGAAAGTGTTACTTTTGGAGATGCATCTTCTACTCTGTTGTGGCAAAAGGTACAAGAAAGGTAAACAACAAGTTCATGTTCAAGGATGTGGCTCTAGTTGAAAATCAAATACAACTTGTTGTCTGTTTCACAAATGATTGATGAAGATCTTGAAGTATGCTTTAAGAAAAGTGAATGCAAAGTTTTAGATGCTTCAGAGATCTTGTGTTTAAGATTTCACGCTTTGGAAGAGTTTTTAAGGCTGATTTTGATGTGTCACTTTCTTCTAAGCATAGGTGTCTAGTTGCCAATGTTTCTAAAGATTTATTCTTTTGGCATCGAAGACTTGGTCACGTTGGTTTTGATCATCTAACTTCGCGTTAGTGGCTTAGATCTCATTCGTGGCTTGCCTAAGCTTAATGGTGATAGCAATTTAGTATGCTCTTCTTGTAGACATGGTAAGATGATTGCAGTTCACATCTACCTCTTACCATGGTGATGACAAGCGCTCGGGACAGCTACTACATCTTGACACGGTTGGACCTTCTCGAGTTCAATCCTTTGGAGGCAAATGGTATGTCTTGGTCATTGTTGATGATTATTCTAGATACTCTTGGGTTTATTTTATGGTATCTAAAGATGAGGCTTTTAGTTACTTTAGAAGTCTTGTTACTAGATTATCTGTTGATCACCCAGAGCACTTAGAGCTATCGAAGTGATAATGGGCCGAATTTAAAAATTCTTCGTTTGATCACTTTTGTGTTGAAAAAGGAATTGATCATCAATATTCTTCACCTAGAGTGCCTCAACAGAATGGTGTAGTTGAAAAGAAAAATAGAACCTTGGTTGAGATGGCTAGAACTATGCTAGATGAACATCACACTCCTAGGAAGTTTTGAAATGAAGCAATCTCAAGCGCATGCTATATTTCCAATAGAGTGTTTTTGAGATCGGCTAGGCAAGACTCCTTATGAGCTTCGTTTTGGTCATAGGCCTAGTGTATCTCATTTGAGTTTTGGATGCAAATGTTTTGTCTTGAAATCTGGAAATCTTGATAAATTTGAAGCTAGAGCAACTGATGGCATCTTTCTTGGATATCCTGCTCATACACGTGGTTATCGTGCACTTGTTTTGGAGACTAACAAAATTGTAGAAACACCGTGAAATCACTTTCGATGAGGCTAGTCCAGGCACTAGTCCAATTGATGCAGGAACAGGTGCATATGTTCAGGGGGAGAGTATTTTTGTTGATGATGATGATGATGTTGAGGATGAAGTGTTAATTCCTATTGCACAACAAGCTGTACCTCTTTCGGCACCTACCACTACATCACCTACAGCTGAGCATCCTCAAGCAACAACATCTTCTGTACATGCTGAAAACGAAGAAGAAGAAGGAGAAGGTTCCGAAGCTACAGCTCCTTTGCACATTCAAAGAAGACATCCACCTGAACAAATGATTGGAGATTTAAATGAGAGAGTCACTCGAGCCAGGTTTATTGCTCCTGATTCTCATGCTCACTCTGCTTTCGTGGCTTCTTTTGAACCCAAAGATATATCTCATGCATTAACTGACGAATCTTGGATCAATGCCATGCATGAGGAATTAGAGAATTTTGAGCGTAACAAAGTTTGGAAGCTTGTTCCACCTCCTCCTGATTTTAATATAATTGGAACTAGATGGGTTTTCAAAAATAAACAAAGTGAGGATGGTGTTGTGGTCAGAAATAAAGCTAGATTGGTTGCTCAAGGTTTTTCTCAAGTTGAAGGTTTAGATTTTGATGAAACCTTTGCTCTGTTGCTAGAATTGAATCCATTAGAATTCTTTTAGCATTTGCTGCATCTAAAGGTTTTAGATGTATCAAATGGATGTGAAAAGTGCTTTTCTTAATGGCTATATTAATGAAGAAGTATATGTTAAGCAACCTCCCGGTTTGAAAATTCCAAATTTCACGATCATGTGTTCAAATTGTCCAAAGCCTTGTATGGATTAAAACAAGCCCCTAGAGCATGGTATGATAGGCTAAAAACCTTTTTACTTGAAAATGGGTTTACAATGGGAAAGGTTGACAAAACTCTCTTTTACTCAAGCAAGGCAATGATCAACTATTCGTCGGATTTATGTTGATGATATTATCTTTGGTGGTTCCTCTCATGTTTTAGTGTCTAAGTTTTGAAACCATGAGAAAGGAATTTGAGATGAGCATGATGGGTGAGTTGACTTACTTTTTGGGATGCAAGTGAAACAAACGAAGGAAGGTACCTTTGTTCATCAAAGTAAATACACAAAAGATTTGCTTGCCGCTTTGGGATGGAAAAGCGCAAACCGATCATGACACCCATGGGAGGCACTTGCACACTTGATCCGGATGAAGATGGTGAGATTGTTGATCAAAAGGAGTATAGAAGCATGATAGGCTCTCTGTTATATCTCAACGCATCAAGGCCGGATATTCAATTTCTTTGTGTGCTTGTGTGCGTTTTCAAGCTTCTCCACGTGTTCCACATCAACAAAGCATCAGCGGATCTTGAGTATCTCCATGGTACTCAAGATTTTGGTATATGGCTTTTCGCTTCCTCATGCATTAGTTTAAGAGCATTCTCGATGCTGATTTTGGAGGTTGTAGAATTGATAGAAAAGCACATCGGCTCATGTCTTTTCTTGGGTAATTCACTTATTGCATGGTCCTCTAGAAAACAATCTTCTATTGCACAATCAACTCTTTGAATCTGAATATGTGGTCTTTGCTAGTTGTTGTTCTCAAATTCTTTGGATAGTAGCTACACTTAAGGATTATGGGGTTAATTTGGATAGTGTTCTCTGTTGTGTGATAACACTAGTGCAATATGCATTGCTAAAAACCCATGCAACATTCTAGAACAAAACACATTGAGATCAGATTTCACTTTCTTAGAGATCATGTAGAAAAGGGAAATATTGTGCTTCATCATGTGGATACTGAACATCAATTGGCAGACATTTTCACAAAACCTTTGTCTTCTTCTCGTTTTGCTTTTATTCGGGGAGAACTTGGGTTGGTTCATCCAATGGGATATTTTTGAGGGGGAGTTTTTGAAGTTTTTGTAATATGTTGTAACATAATTTTTTTGTGTTTCTTATTAAAAAAACAAAAAAATGAAAAACAAAAAAATCTTGAGCATTGTATTTCATACACATATGTCATTTGAAGCCATGTTTATGCTACAAGGCCTTTGCAACTTTTGTTTATACATATATGGTGTAGTTTATGTCATAACTATTTAAATGGAATGACAACTTGAATTAAATCTTGTCATGGTTGAACTTTCTTGGCTATCTTGATCCTGCTCAAAAGTGCTAAATATGAAAGTTGAGTGCTAAAGCTCAAAAAGTGATTGTTGATAAAAGCAAGATCAAGGTTATGTCTCGTCGCACTTCTTCTTTACTAGACCGCTTATCATTGCACTATGATATGAACTTGGAAGAGGTTGTGTATGACCGAAACCATGAAACCTTAAGCTTGTGATTGCTTGGCATGGTTGAAAAGTAAGGTGATGGTGCATGTAATTCCTTGCAATTGTTATTGTTGCAATCAAAGTAATGAATCAGTTTTTCAAAGCACAAATAAAGTGCACAAAAATTCAATGTTTTCGGGTTTTAAGATTGTTGAGAAAGGAGATCATGCCATGCAAAAATCGTTAATAGTACTTGATTTCTAGTTATGCTTACTCTACATTGTTTATGTGTAGATTTGAGGTGCAAATCTTGTTGATAGCAAGACTTGGTGATCAAGTTGTTTCATTTGTGCATGATTCATAATGCTCAGTACATAAAAAAAAGGAAAACAACAAACATAAAGGGGGAGAAGTTTCTCTTTTTGCTCTCTTTTTGCATTCTTGATGAACCCATTGACAAAGGGGGAGAAATTTTGGAATCAAAGGGAGAAACTTTTGGTCACACATTGCACATTCACACACACATTTCTTCTTTTTGTTAGGGGGAGTCTTTCTTTCTGATAGGGGGAGATTTCTTTTTAGATAGGGGGAGATTTTTGTTCTTCTTTGTAGGGGAGATTTCTCTTTCTGTCTTTTGGTCACTTTACTTCTTTTAAAAATGGTATTGCCATTGTGAGGTGAATGCCAATGTTCGTTTCCAAATGGTGTTGCCAATGTTTTCATCAAGGGGGAGATTGTGAGATCATGTGATGAAAAATTGGTTGAATGGTGAAATTGGCATTGTAAAGTGATTTTGGTTATGGCATGTGTGGTGCTTTTGCATGTGCTATGTTGAGATGATTATCATCTTTGGTGATAGCATGATGGAGTTTTGCTTAATGCAATGCACTCATGTGAGTGGTTGCATGGATTAATCTTGAGTCAAGTCGTGGACTTGTGCTCGACGCGTTGTTTGTTACTTCATGTGCGGTGTTGCTCGAGGCTTAACGTGGTCGATGACGGACCGAACTAGGTTCATGGAGGAACCGAGGTTCGAGACTAGGTTCGTGGAGGAATCGAGGTCTTGGTGGTCAAGGATGTCATGCGGGACGTTCGGGCTAGAGAACATGCATATAAATTTGGTTAGTCACGTATATGCGGCAGATGGTGATCATGCGTGCAAAGTTTTGGTTTTGGCCATGTTGGGCCAAGTTGAGATAGATCTGAACTCTTTCCATGTTGGAAGTGGAGTTGTATTCAATCTCTCTGTTCTTGCATACGTGCAAGAGTTGTTTTTGGTCATGTTGGGCCAAGTTGAGATAGAATCTGAACTCTTTCCATGTTGGAAGTGGAGTTGTATTCAATCTCGTGTGTTTGCTCAGATAAATAGGGAGGTGTCCCTGTTTATTTTTGAGCGTTCAGGTTTTAGGGTTGTACTCTTGTGTTGGAGTACTTTAGACAAAAGAAATAAAGATCAATCTTCCAGAAAGCTAGTTGTTCTTCCGTGCATACATGCATAAGATTGATTCGTTGGTAGCTGAAGCCTTCTCTGGTGTTTGGTCCGTCACAGCTTTGAAGGTGAAATTTGGTTTCCTCGTCATTAGATGCATTAGTCTAATTGTGAAGGTAATATCTCTTGATCCGTACATCCGATTGGACTGATTCTTGTTGGGTTTGATTTGTAATTGAATCTAGTTTCTATAGTTAAAATTTCATATCAATCCAATGGTTAGATCTTTGGCAATTCATGGTCGCCCATATTACTAGCCTGGTCGCCCAGCTGTTAGATCGTGAATTGTTTCCGTCATATTGCTAAGGCCATAACTTTAGATCCATAGATCCGATCGACCTGATTCTTTTTTTGTTCACTTCAGAATTGAGTCTAGTTTTTACAGTTAAAATTTCACATCAATCCAATGGTTCGATTTTCTGTAATTTGTGGTCGCCCAGATTGATGTCCTGCTCGCCCGACTGCTCGCGTGGTCGCCCAGATTCAGTCATCTTGCGAAGGACATAACTTTAGATCCGTAAATCCGATTGACCTGATTCTTTTTGTGTTAGCTGCGGAATTAAGTCTAGTTTCTTTAGTTAAAATTTCAGGTCAATCCAACGGCTGGATCTTCGGAAATTTCTATTTTAGTAGACCGGTATCGGTTTGCTCGTCCAGACCGCGCGTGGTCGCCCAACAGTTTACGTGCTCGCCCAACCTGCTCGCCCAAGTGCCAGAGTGCTCGCCCAAGTGTCCTACTGCTCGCCCAGGTGCCCAAACTGGTCGCTCAAGTGTCCTACTGCTCGCCCAAGTGCTCTACTGGTCGCCCAAGTGCCCAAACTGGTCGCCCAAGTGTCCTACTGGTCGCCCAAGTGCTCTACTGGTCGCCCAGACTGGTCTACTGGTCTCCCAACTACGTAAACTGGTCTTCAAGCAATTTGAGTTCAATTGGGGTGTTTGAAAAGTTTGAAATTTTGATTTTAGCTTCCGCGCAATCATTCACCCCCCCTCTGATTGCTACATTAGTATATTTCGATCCTACAGTATTTAGCACGTATGAATGCATGTATATCAATCATTTGGTGGGGAGTTAGGCCAAAATATTAGCTTATGTAATGTTGGGCCTGATACAATTCCCATTTAGTATTGCATAGTAGTTAATCCAAGAGGAATCTAATTGAAGACATTATAACTACCACATTAGACAACCATTGAAGAAACTCCATCTACATCCTTCTTATTGAAATGTGTAGAATTTGATTATAATAGTCCCATTTGAACCTTTTGATGATTCAACAATTACGTGATGATCTCTCAAAAAGGAACAGTTTAATGATTGAGTTATCTAAATAAAGAGCTAGATTCAGGGGAACGGCTGCTGTGTAATCATGCTTCCCGTACAATCACCGTGCAATCCAACTAAGAAAAGTTTCAAAAAATTCTGAAAAAAATCATGGATGTACATCTCATCTTACCCCATCTACATATAAAATTTTATGATCAAATTCGTCCTATGCTAGAAGTTATAAAAAAGACAAATTTCTGACAAACTTGAATAGTTCAAATGCACCCTAAATTTGTCTTTTTTGTAACTCTTAGCATAGGACGAATTTGATCATGAAATTTTATATGTAGATGGGGTAAGATGAGATGTACATCCATGATTTTTTTCAGAATTTTTTGAAACTTTTCTTAGTTGGATTGCACGGTGATTACACAGAAAGCATGATTGCACAGCAGCCGTTCCCTAGATTCAGTTATCTCGATGAAAATTGTAATAATAAGAATGAGGAACTGATTGAGTGATTGATATTTCGGTTGAAAAGATCCTTTGGTTCGTATCAATTTCTCAGCACCACCATACAAGCTAACATTAAGTCAGTAAGGTACTAATTGGCGTCACTCACTACACCCAACGACAAGTCTTATCAAATGAGCAACTACTAGTAGGAAAAATGGCAGGGTCCGACCACCTATTATTAGTCTCAGCTCGATCAAACCTACTGCTAGCCCCAATGTAGACTTTTAATTTCAACCTCATGTATAGATAAGAAGAATCTATATATTTTGTCCTCTTTCGAAGATGTAAACGTCTAATGTTACAATCCTGTATAATGAGGTTGAACCCAATTTGTAGTCGTATTCTATAGTGAAACATTAACATGAAACTCAAGATATCGTAAAATGGTGTGCTCTTTTTTCGCTGTCCACATTGTTTCAAGCATAGGCGCTCATGAGTTACGAGGGCTACTATAAATTTACATGCAAAATAAGTGAAGATGGTTTAAGTAATGACCTGGAATTGAAAAGGACGGTTTATTTATAAGGATTTATAAAGCATTGTCATCCTCTTTTCTGATAGAAGCGTTAACAAACCTCATTCATACATGTAATGTGCATCACTAATGGTGTATTTGATTGGTGGGATGAGATTAAATGGGATGGGATGAGATGGTTCTGTACCATTTGGTTCTATTTGTTTTGGATGAATAGAATAGTTTAGCATCTATAGGGAATGTTTTTCAAATTTGTATCACACCGAATTGTTCTATTCAAACAACCAAACACATAGATGATATTTTTTTTGAACCATCTCATATATGTACCACTTAATAAAAACAACCAAACACACCCTAAGAGCGTGTTGTTGAAGCTAGACGAACTCATGTCACATATTATCATATCGCCATTGAAGCTAAAACATGAGTTCATCTCTTTTCTAGTTTTATGTGTAACTTTTTTAAAAAAAATTAGCCAACACAATCATAAAATAAGCCGGTCCTTGGACGTGGAAGCGTCAAAGGGTAACACATGTCATCTTCCATGCTCTGCTATCGCGGAGTGCAGTACCTTCGGGGACTTGCCACAAACTCCTGGAGCGGTAGTACCTTCCGCGATAGAGGAGCATGGAAGATGACACATGTCAATTTCCGACGTTTCCATGTCGAAAATAGAGCTATTTTTGCAATGACATTCGGAAGAAGACTAAATTTAAAAAAATATTTATACATAAGACTAGAAAAGTGATGATTTTGAAACATCATGTCATGCCATGTAGTATATCCTGAGATAAGCAAGATCTCTAACATTTCATCAAAGTGAGATCCGTTTTACAAGGCCGACCCAACAATCGATCCTCCCTTGGAAAAAAAAAACCCTCCCCCATGCGCACACACACAGCCACCTAAAAACCTACACCTTGTAACCTGAACCGGATCCTTTGTCTCCCAAAGCTTTGCGCGTGCCTTTGGATGGAGCCTTCCTGCTTTACCCAACCCAACTCTTGTGCAAATTTTTTTTGCCCTCCCATCTCTACACCTAAGAATCCTAACCAACCTTCTCCATGTCTCCTGCAAGCGCATGCAGCCGCTGCAGCTCCCTTGTCTCCTCCTCTGTCCCCAATCCGGCATAGCTGTAAGTCGTAACATGAATGCAACTTTTTTCTTCACAGTCCCAGCAAGATGTAGTACACCAGCGTGATGGGCAGGGCGATGAGCATGCCGAAGATGACTCTGCATCAACACAAGCGAACGGCAGGTGAGACAAAAGCCCTGAGCTGGGCCTCGGGCGCAGAGAATCTCGCGCGCACTGGACGTTGCAAAGATTCAAGTATTTAGCACGAGCTTGAGCTCGGGGTCATGAGATGGAGTCGCTTACGCCGTGCTGAGAATGTCAGGGTGCAGGCTGTACTCCTTGGCGAAGACGAAGGGGACAATGCCCTGAGGCAGCGCTGCCTGCTCACCTCATCGTTAAACAAACAGGGAGAGTCAGTCGGTCGCAACTCGCAGACGGAGCAAAATAAACTGCAGAAAGGCTTAGGTGCAGGAGGCAAAACCAAAAGGATAGCGGTTTGTGCGTGCAAGGTCTAAAAGCAAAAGCCAGCGTTGCTATACTTTACCGGCACAGAGGGCATATTGGCATGCCCGGCCACTTGACCGCTGTTTCTACCTCTTCCTATCTTTCTTTTCAAAAGGCGGTTCTTGTCAGTGGCATGCCTGCCGGACTGCCTGTGCGGTGGTGTGCCGGTTTGTGTGGTTTGTTGGTTGGACAGGCTTGGTTTCGTTTCGTTTTACCTGCACGATGGCGACGTGGAGGAGGGTGCCGCGAAGGCCGACGGCGATGGAGGCAGCGGCCATGACGGCAGGGCCGGTCAGGAACCGCACGGCCATGGCGAAAGTCGCCACCTTGTTCCCGCACGCGATGATCCGCGGCTGCAGCGCCATGAACAGCCCTGCGTAGCACGCTTATGTCAGTACTGCAAGAACTGTTCCATAGGAGTTAGGACGTATGGCATGCAGAGCATCGCACCGAGGCTGAACATGGCCATGCCGAGGCCGGCGTCGGACAGGATCGAGATGGACTTCAGAACGATCGCCGGCATCTCAAAGTTCCACCTGCATGCGCATCAAGGCGCCAAGAAACGGGAACAGATTAGCTCGCGATGGAACACTCGCTGATTGACTTCGCCGGCGATGTGAATGTGGTGGGGGATCCGGAGAGTATTTACCGGAAGCAGACGAGGGACCAGATGAGGCCGATGAGGCTGGAGTAGGTGTTGGGGTTGCGGATGAGCTTGCGCCACACCATGATTAGGATGAGCCGCGTTATCACACTCGTCGGCGGCATCGCCGGGGGCGCCGCCACTCCCTCCTTCCCCTGCTCGGCCGCCGCCACGGCGGCCTTCTCGTCACCTGCCTCCGCGTCCCTCTCCGCCACGCCCCTGTTTCCGAAGCTGAAGTCTTCCCGCTCCACGTGCTCCTCCCCCCTCTCCTTCCTCCCGTCCATTGCCGATTGATTAACTAAGAAGAACAGAGCACATTAGCGCAGCACTAATTACGATCATAACTGGAACAATCGAATGGAAAGTGAGTACCTTTGCGCGGGGAGGCGACGGCCATGCGGACCTCCTTGACGGCGGCGGCGTCGTTGTACTCGGCGGCGTTGCCGAAGACGTCGGACACGGGCGACGCGCTGGAGCTCCAGACGAACATGTGCAAGTCTTTGCCGTCCTCACCCTTGGCCTGGCCGTTCACTGCCTTCTTGGCCTTGGGCGCCGCCGCCATTGCCGGGTTGGGCGCCGGGTACTGACCGTACTTGTTGGCCTTGTTCGGGGCGTCTTCCTCGTAGTTGGATGGCCTGGGCGTAGCGCCGGTGCGGACCCCGAACGCGTCCCCGGCCGCGAAATTGGAGCTGCGCCCCACCATGGAGTAGAAGTCGGTGTGGTTGAAGCTGGAGCCCCGCGGCGTCGGGTTCCGCGACGACTGCAGGGAGTAGATCTCGGCGTTGGTGAGGTTGCTGGGCCGCGGCGTCGTGCTCGAGAACCCCATGGAGCGGCGCGAGTAGATGTCGGAGCGCGACGCGTTGGAGCGGCGCACAGTGACGTGTATCTTTCCGTCCTCCTTGACCTCGGCCTCCGTCTCCAGCATGTCCCTCCTGCCGTCGAGCGAAACGACGTCGGAGTCGACGATGATGGAGGCGATGGAGCCAGCGGTGTCCGGGAACTGCTCGGTGATGAGTATCCTGGCGCCGCGGTACTCGAACATGAAGAGCATGAGAGTGTACCAGATGATGCACTGCAGCACGACGATCTGCACCATGAGGCTCCCGGAGAACTCCCCGTACATGCCCTTGAGCAGCGGGATCCCCATGACGAGCGTGTTGGGGAGCGTGGATAGGGAGAAGAGTGTGATAGTCCACTCGAGGGAGCCCCGGCGGGAGAGGTGGCTCCAGATGGTGAGCAGCCCGAGGACGATGAGCTTCTGTAGGGTGTCGGCTGCGATGAAGCGGAGGTTCATCGTGTAGGGGTTGTTGGTGGAGATGAAGTGGAAGGAGAGCAGCGGCACCGCGAAGAGCGCGACGAAGCGGTTGATCCCGGAGCACTGGTCGGGCGTGAAGATGCGCCACCACTTGACGGAGCCGTACGCGAGGATCATTGCCACGTACAGCGGCACCATCGCCGTCATCACGTGGTAGAAGTCCGCGCCCGTGATCATCTTGCCGTGCCGTGCCGCCCCGCCGCGCCAACAAACGCTTGCTCTAGCTCCCCTACGCGCGCGCGCGCGCACCAGCTGAACAGAAGCTAGCGCCGAGCTCTTGCTACGTACGTACGTACGTAGTGGAGTGGGAAGTGTGGCCGGCGCGAAGCCGCAGGAGAGGTGAGGTGGTCGCTCGATCGGGGTGGGTGTGGCCGTGTGGGACGTGGTTTGCTTTATGGCCGGTGCGGTGGCGCCGCGCGGCGAGGTGGGTTGTGGTGGGTAGGTGGTAGGAAAGCAGGCAGGCAGTGGCATGGGGAGTGGCCATATGTGCGGGTGATTATTTATACACATCATGTGGGCACTGCACACACCCGGAATATGAGCGAGGGCTAGGTTCAACGAAATAGGAATAGTTTAGGGTACTGTTTAGATTAGAGGTATTTTACTGAAATATTTTATATCTAATTTAAATTTAAACTAAATTCCAAAACTTTTCAAGAAATTATCACTCATCCAACAACACCCTTAGGTCTTTTTAGGTTTAGAGGAATATGGGATTACTACTTGATTAAGCTAAAGATATGTTGTAATGGTTTCAAGGTAGGATAAACAGGCAATGTTGGAGAAGATACTCAAATATCTTACATTCCTCCTCCCTCTGTTTTAAAATACATGGCAACCTTGATTTTTACGGCCTGCTGACCTTTGACTCGTATTTTTTCATAAAACATTGATAAAGTTGTAAAAGTATAATGTATTGGAAGTATTTATTACAAAATATCTAACAACATTTCTTTAATACAATCAATCTACATATTTAGAAAAATATTATTGGTAAAAGGTTATCAAGTTTGGCTTGTCAAAATTAAAAGCGCCAAGTAAAAAAACAAAAAACAAAAGTGGGAGTATGATTTAGCAACCGAGATATCAACGAAACAATTTTTAGAAAATCTACAAATAAATTCACAATTAGTGTGAAGCAAACTGAAGCCTTTGGCCAGATAATACACGTGCTACATGGGTTAGAATACTACCTTTGTTCTTTTTACTTGACTTTTTGACTTTTCAGTCTCCAAAATGAGACTTTGATAGCTACTTTTTATAATTTTACATTAAGATGTACTAATAAAAATATAATATTATAAAAATATTTTTAACAATAAATGTAATGACACAATTTTTATATAGTCAATCTAAATAATTCTAAACCAATTGGTGGTTTGACAGAATGGACTCAAGGCATCAAGTAGAAAAGTAGAAAAGGAGGGAGTCGTTACCAAATACCAATTGCCAAATGACATGGATATTAGCGTTTATTCCTTTGTTTCCATATAGATATCCCTTCTAACCTCTACAAGGTCTTGAATACACACATTTAACATGTACTAGCCATGTGCTCGTGTGATACAACGAAAACTTAATTTGTGATAAAAAAATTATTTACAAAGAGCATTAACCTTATCTGAATAATAATGTTCACTCTTAATGTACAATGGTTAAATGTTTAAATCAATTCATCAGAGCATACAAATTCCAAGCACATGTTTACAAACTCAAGCTTAAAATTATCTTTAATTTCACAAACTTAAATAATAACATCACAGCACTTGGGATTGTAAATTTGTAACACCATAATTCGAGATCGATCGATCGACCGAAAGAAACATCATCTACTGCCTCATGGGTTCAAAGGCATTGAAGAGGTAGTCATCATCCGTATGTGGCTACCACCATCAGTAGTGTGCGTGACTCGTACATCTTGCTCCGGCCATACCATAACCCCACCCAACCAGCTCCACCACCTCCTCGCCCCCCTATGAGTGTCTCCCTCAATCTATTGACATCATCTAACACGCGCGAGCTCCAGCAGCATCGCCAGCCTATATCACTACCCACCATTGGCGACCTGCCCCTGTACCACATCGACGAGATCAGGAAAATCTCCCATTACCTCTGCTCAATGAATAAGTTTAACACATCTGCAGCAGAGGCAAGAAGCGGCGGGGTTATATAGATTCAACAAGCGAGGAGATATTTATGGAATCCAGATTAAGAAATCATTGAATAAGAAAGGCAACAAAAGGAAAAGAGACGAGAAGACACCCAACTATATGAATTGGAGCTTTGCTTCCTTCGGAAGGGAATCAATCAATTCAATCTGTAAAGCATCGGGAGAAATCACTGTCGATTCAAATACTAGATCAATGGAAGAAAGGAAAGCAATAAATGAGTCATGCATATTCATTTACTGCCCACAACGGGATGATCCAATTCAATCTACGGGGGTAGCCACTGCCCTCTTCTCATTCAGCTACGCGGGTGTGCACACGTGTCGGGATGAGGGTGGAGCATGGACGTACCACCACCAACTCCTAATTAGAATTAGTAGAGATAGAGATAACAAACTTATCTAGTCGTGTTATGCATAGCCATGCGTATACTGCTAGCCGGCTGGAATCAAGTCCATATGTGATTAGATAAAAAGAAAAGATACATGCAAATAAATATTTAATGAAAAGGATACATATGGCAACTCAAAGGCACATAATAACTTAGAAGTTGTATACGTGCAGTATATGAAAAAAGAATCGGTTGTGCAGTATTTGGAAATAAAATCGGCTGATTAAGATAAGAGTCTGATACGCCGTAGATTACGTATGCATGCATATCCAACAGAATTAAAACTTTCCCCGTTCGTTAATGTATAGAAGATTAGGACAATAATGGTTTTTTTGAGGGAGAACGGATCACCACCACCAACTCGTAATTAGAAATAGTAGAGATATTAGCAGCCATAGTTTTAAAAGCTTGATTGTATGCATTCTAATTTCTAAAACATCTATTTACAAGCACAAGGAGTTTTTTTTTATGTTTTAGAAGGTATAGCTTTGTCTACCGATTTTTATATAAGATATGCAATACTTTGAAAACACTTGTAGCATTTTCAGTGACAAATGTTGACGTTATTTTGGAGTAAACGACCTTAGAAAAAGTATTTGCTTTTTATCAAAAGACTTTTACTCCTACTCTACAATACTATTTTGGAGTAGTATTTTTATATAGAATTATACATATCCAAATATGTTTTTAAAAGAAGAATTTGTATAAAAAACAAAAGAAAAAGATTGTGGCATGGTTTTTTATACTATTAGTTTCAGTTTTATCTGTTTGAGGCTAGCCTTACATAGGATAAGGCGACAAAAGTACTCTTCGCTATTTTTTCTTGATGGTTAAAGCAGAGCATCTGTCCTGCTCGATGCCCCAAATTTATGCTTCCAAGTACAAAGATGAAAGATGTAGAACCGAAGAAAATGAGTAAATTTTATAAAACTACAACTTTACCAAGCTATAAAAAAGAACTGTTTAAGATTAAATTTCACTGAACTATAGATATAACAAGAAAAATTATCGCAATACTACATTTTCATCACAACATGGACGTTCTGACAAGCAGGATCCACTGTCAGCCACTCAGAGCCATTTTCTGCCATCACGGACTGCCATATGTCCACTCCACTAGGGCACATATGTCTACTTAGGGGTGCAATCAGATTGGATAATTGCCGACCGACCGGATAGCTTTGGATCGAATTTGGATATTTTTCGGATAGTTTTCGGATTTGGATATTTTGTTTTGGACTCGGATTTGAATTCGGAATGTTACTATCCATCGGTTCGGGATATTCCGAGAAAAATTTCGAATATTTCCTAAATTTTTCGGATATCCGGAAATGGAATGTCCGAATCCCCATTTGGCAATCTCTTACGCAACCGAGCTCACACAGTTACACGCATGCCTGCCGTCCGCTCCCTCCGTCGACCTCCTCCCACCGCCCTTCGCTCCCTCTGCCGCCCTCCACTCCGGATTCGCGCATCTCTAGGGGTGGGCAATTTTTAACCGAAACCAAAAATCCGAACTGAATCGAATTAACCGAAAAAATCAGTTTTTTGGTTTTCGGTTCAGTTTGTATTTCCACACTATTCGGTTTTCAGTAGTCGGTTCGGTTTTTGAACCATGAAAACCGAACAACCAAAGAAAACCTACTAACCTTCAGTCATTTTTTCCTCGCACAACCGCATGAGCCGCCCGCATTCCCCATTTTCCCCTCATGCGACCCTCGCCTCCCTCTCCCTGCGCCCCTCGCCGTTGCCAGTGCGCCACCTCCCTCCCTCTCCCCATGGCCCGCGCGTGGCTCGACGGCTCCCTCCCACAAGCTGCGGTTCTAGCATCCTGCTCCCTCCCCCATCGATCACGCTATCACCATTCACCCACTGCGACGAGCGAGGAGATGAGGAGCTAGGGTTTCACGGTGAAGGAACTCGCGCTGCCACTCCTGGCGCCCCCTCGCCCTGCCTTCCTCTCCGGTCCGGCTCTCCCCGTGAGAGGTAAGATCTTTCTCATCTTTCGCTTCAAGATTGGATCTTTGATTTGGGGGGTTCATTCTTTCTTTCCTCTCCTTTCTGTTGCTGAAGCCTAAAGGGATTTTGATGGGTGTGGCCGTGAGGCATTGATTCTACTGATTGAGATGGGCGTGGTAGCGTTGCTTGGTGTCTGCAGTGACGGCGGGCGTGGCTACGGTGGGCGCAAGCGGGGCGACGAAGACGGTTGGCGTGGCGCGTGGGACGGCGACGGCGGGCGTGGTGCGTGGGCTGGAGGCCGCGGCCGAGGCAAGATCTGTGGCTGCGTCAAGCGTGGGCGCAAGGTAGCAGTAGGCAGTAGAAGATCTATGGCATAGAGTGCTTTGGTGAACCGAGAAACCGAATTTTTTTCGGTTAATTCGGTTCGGTTTTAAATTTTATTTGGTTCGGTTCAGTTAACAATTTTAAAAAACCAATTTTTTAAAAACAAAAAAAAAATCGAACCAAAAAAACCGAATTAACTGAATGCCCACCCCTACGCACCTCTACCGCCGGCCGGATCTGGCTGCATGGAGCCACAGACCTCCGCAGCCACACCGCATCGAGCAGCGGCTAGATCCATTATTGCCGAGGTCATGGATGCCAGTCACCGCCATTGCCGCTAGGGTTAAGGAGAGAGACCAGGGCTACGCGTGGCTAGGGCTAGGTTAGGGGCTCAAGGCGGTGCGTGGCCGGGGTAGAGCGTGGTCAAGGTGGGAGGCTGGGGCGGCTCGTGGTTGAGGCGCGGGGGCAAGGTGGCTTGCGACGCTAGGCTAGGGTGGGGTGTGGCCAAGGCTCGAGGCCGAGGCAGCGCGATGCCGGGGCCCGACGTGGAGCGAGGGCAAGGCGGCGCCCGGCATTAGGCTGGGGCAGGGTGTGGCCAAGGCTCGAGACCGAGGCGGCGCGATGCCGGGGCCTGGCACGGCACAAGGGAGAAGCAGCGCGCGGCATATGGCTGAGGTTAGAGGCCGAGGCGACATGAAGCCAGGGCCCGGCACGACGCGTGGCCAAGGCGGTACGGTCCAACTGAGGAAGAAGGGAGGAGGTGGAGCGGACGAAAAGGAAGGAGGAAGAAAGGAAGGAGAAGCTAGAGAAGAGAAATGAAATAAAAGGAGAAAGGAAGGAAAGGGGCACAGCCAGGGAAAAAAAGAAAAAGAGAAAAAGAAAAGAAAGGGAGAAAAAGAAAAGAAATGAAGGAAGAAAAAGGAGAGAAAAATGGGGCAGAGCCAGATTTTTGACAACGACTCGATTTAATTTGTTTAAATATAGTGAAAAACCCTAATGTCAACTCTTGATAGTAGTTCTGTTATATTTGAACTCATGGTTAATTAATCATTGGTATATATTTGCTATATGCAGTGGCTATTGTCACGTGATATCCGACAAAAAATATTCGGTACCATATCGATTCCGCTCCATATTCACTTCGTATCCGTAATCGATATTATCTGTGCCATATTTGTATCTGGCATTATCCGTATCTGAATCCGAACCCGATAAAAAATATAGTTTAGGATACGAAAAGAGTGATATCCGACCGAATCCAAACCGATTGCACCCCTATGTCTACTCTACTTGGGCACGCGACTCGGACAGCGGGGTTAGATGTTGCACCGAGAGATGGTCGCTGAGCTCGTCGCCACTCGCCACCATCCTCCATGTCTCTTGGCCATATCCGGCCAAATATGCCCAGGCAACGGTTTGATTTGGACTCACCATCACCTCTGTAGCTTATCCCGCTGCCGCGTCAACCTTGCTCACCGGCGTCGTCCTTGCCGTGTGCCCTCGCCCTGTTGGTTACGGTTGTTGTCGCCATGGGGAAGAAGAGGAGGTCGGAGACAAGTGGCATGCTTGCGTCATGGATTATTCATGACCTGGTGGGTCCAAGTGGCTCCGTAGCAACAGTTTGTGCCATATGTGGCTGACTTACGGGCCCAGTTTGTCAGGAGGGCCACATATGTGAACGAGTTATAGTTTTGCGAGAAATTGTGCTCCTAAATTTTCTATTAGTAATGTTTCAGTGCTAGTTACACGAATCTTGAAATAAATGAAAGAGTAACTAATCATTATCTACCTTTCATTCATACTTTAATATTTATGCAACTGTTAAAAAGAAAAGCATGAAAGCATAAGTGAAGGGGTAAATAATTACTATCTACCTTTCATTCATGCTTTAATATTTGCGCAATTGTTAAAAAGAAAAGTATGAAAACACCTCTAATTTTCTAAATGTTTAGTTCAGTGAAATTTAAACTCAATATATGTAGTCCTTCGATCGTTAAAGTTGTAGTTATGCGGAATTTACTTAGGGCATGTTTGTTTCAGCTTTGGATTATCTAAAAGCTGATTCTGGATTGTGGTTGTAGAGAAGCTGATTCTTTAAAAGCTGAAATCCAAAAGCACATATGAAGTGGATTGTGGATTCTAGTGTATATGGGTAGGCTAGATTGTGAGAATCAGATTCTAGAATCAGGTTATTTGTTTCTGATTTTGCTTTTGGGGCCAGAATCCAGAATTAAAAGTTAAAACAAACAGGACCTTATTGAAATACTTTGACGGTAGTTGGGGCAATTTTTAGAGGTCTCTGTTTGAATAATTTTTTGTGCCCCTCTACTAGAAGAAACGAAAGGCAAGGTAGTTGGAAGCTCGGGTAAGGGGGTGTTTGGGATAGCTCCAGTTTCATCAAAATCCGTAGAGTTGGTGGAGCAGAGTATTTCTAGCTCCAGAAATTCATGGAGCTGGAGCTATGGGTACATTAAGAGTGTTTAGGTGGATCATCTTACTTACATTTTAGACTAAAAATATAAACTTAATTCACTTTATTTTGGCCTATAAATTTTAGATCTGAGCTGGAGCTGGGATCTGGAGCTCTCCCAAACAGGGCCTAATTATGGTTCATATGTTTTTTTTACAAATCTAGCTCTTCTGTTCATGTATTTGTAAATTTAACATTTTTTCTTATCACAGAAGATGTGACAGGCAACATCTACCTCCTATCACGTCAGAGGAGCGCGGAAGATGGCTAGCATTCTAGGAGCTCAGCCAATAGTGAGAGCAACGTGCGCCACTATGGCATGATGGCTTCTGAAACCCGAGCGAGGCAATGAGCCCCTCTCACACTCGCCCGTGTGCTCATGTGCTCACCTACCCTGTAACGGCGCCAACCATCTTCCATACTCCCTTTTGTGGTGGAAGGGGCTAAATTTATAAATACATACGCAAAAAAGTTAGATTTTAAAAAATAAGGTACCGGTAGCTAGATGAGTGATGAGTTCGCAAGCTGGATGTGTAGACTTATCACTTTTTTTAGCTTCAATCCCACTTTTTTTTTCAAATTTGGCTTCCTTTTGAATGGAACTAGATCAATGCCGTGCGTTGCTACCAAAAATAAAATTGGTAACAAAACATAAAGATCAAGCAATAAAACAAAATTGTGCTACAAGATCAAACATCTATTTTTCCCGATTACAAAAATTTTTATGTTTTCTTCTCCAATATGAAATAAAACCAAATATATTATACGTAGCAATATATATTACCGATATCAAAAATCAATCAATCATTTTTATCCCTTTTTGCAATTTATATTACCAGCTCGCGTTCCTCTTCCTCTCGCCATGCCCGCAGCACACACTGTGGAGTCTGTCTTCTTCGCCGTCCACTTCGTCGAGCATGCCATGGCCGCGTGGTCAATCGCCTCGGAGAAAGGGGCCACTGCCGCCATCTAGCCTTTACACCTCCGCGTCTTCTGGATCGCCACCGCCCTTGGCGCCGTGCTTTTCTCCGCTTTGGTGGTGGTCCGCTGCGCCGACGGTTCGCTGCTCTTTCCAGATGACCCTCTCGTTTTTGCCGGCCTACTCATCTCCATGCCTTTAGCGTATCTAGCCATCACTGACTTCACTAGCCATGATGCTAGAGCCCATGAAGGTGAACTAGAAAACACCAGCGCCGCCGCGTTGTTCCTCTCTCGCGACGTTCAGCTGGATCAACCCGTTTATCTCCAAGGGGTATGTCAATGACTCTCACCGCCGACGACGTCCCACCGGTGTCGCCGGGCAACCGCGCCGAAGCGTCATACGCTTTGTTCACGTCCAACTGACCGGCGTTGGGGTCACGGCACCCGGTGGGCGTCGCGCTCTAGCTGTCCTTTTGGCCGCAGTTACTACTGACCGTGGCACTCTGCCTCCTGCGCTTCGCGGCCATGTATGTCGGTCCGTCACTTATTGATCAGTTCGTCAAGTTTATTCGCCGTGGTGGCACAACATGAGAGATCTTAAATGAATTCCCTTGATTGATTCTGTGAAAACTGTACAGCATATAAGAGTACAAAGGAATGATTGGCCGGCTATTAATTACCAGCAATAATCAGGGATTTTGCTATAATAATCAACCATCTATAGAGAGATATGGCTGGTTGTAAATCAGGAAAAAATAATTAGCTATAACGACCAACTATTATTGGAGATATGGCCGGAGGGGGGCTAAGAAGAACGGATCGCTGTCACAAAAAGAATGATTGGCCGGCTATTAATTACCAGTAATATTCAAAGATTTTGCTATAATAATCAGCAATATTTAGAGAGATATGGCTGGCTGTAAATCAGGAAAGAATAATTAGCTATAATGACCGGCCATTATTGGAGATATAGCGGGGGGAGGGGGGCTAGGAAGAACGGACCGCTGCCACCAACTGCAAATTTATATTAGTAGAGATTACAAATCTAACCTCCCTCTATATCGCAAAAGGTACCTTCCGTACTCCTTTACTGTAGAAGCGCCTCCCTCGTTTGCCGGCCGTGGTAGCTCTTCTCCCGTGCTTGCCGGCCATCGTCGCATGCCAGTTGCCATGCTTCTTAGATGCGGATGCGTCAGCTTCCATGCTACCCAAGCAAGGTAGAGATATGTGTTATTTGCCGTGTTTTCTACGGTAGAGGAGATGGTTAGATTTAAAATTTCATTTAGAAAAAGCTAAATTAAAGAAAAGAGAGAGAAAAAGACTACAAAATGATCAATTCGATGGTGTACTAAGATTTGGGAGCCTCCTGACGTGTCAGTCTCTAACACCTCACCCTGTCCTAAATTTTAAATTATCCACAATATTAAATAACACCAACAAAGCTGCCATGCTACAGAAAATTGTTTGTTCAATAGCGTTCTGGTGTACTATAGTACCTCATACATTTTTGTTTTATCTGTATAATTGTTTCCTTTTACAGGGGTTCGATTCGGTTCAGATAAAACCGGACTTTTGATCTGATTATAAAGATATATTCGGAGTCTTAGTTTTGGTGAAAGAATTTTAAAACTATCTGTGAAGAGTTATAGATATAAATATAGTACCTATTTATACAAGAGAAACAATCTACAATTAACAAAGAGAAAAAAAAGTTGATCTACCTATATTATATGTCCATCTATTGCAACTGTTTTTTGTCTATTTTTAATTGGTATTATGATTAATCTACAACAATCATCGTCATTTTACACCATGATCTATCAACCAGTTAAAAAAGAGACAACAAGCACACCATTTAATATATTTTTAGTCATTATTTGTATTCTATAATGTAACACATGTTGTCTATTGTGTGCAGCACTGTACCAAGACCGAAAACATTAAAGTGTACTATATAGTGAATAAACTATTTTTATAAGTAGCCAAATCGAATTTAATTAGGAGCATACTCGAATCAACAGCAGTCGATTAATCAACCCTAACCGCTGTTATCTTTTAGCCTCACTACCCTGCACTATTTAGTTTAATCTTGCGTTAGACCAGACGGCAAGCTAAACTCCGCGCTACGATGTCTGCGCAGGGAATTGGCGAGAAGCTCAACTCTCGTACGGCTCCAGCGCACGCACGCAGACACACCGTCGACGCCACGAGGGCACAAGGCCGACCGGGCAACCAAAAAGCCGCGAGACAATTCCAAAGAGCCTCCAAGATAATCAAAGCGCCAAATCGCCCTCTGCCTGCCGGGCGCCGAGGCCCCGCGTGGGGCGCCGCGCCACCCCGCACCGTGACGAGCGTCGCCTCGCTGCGATAGGAGTACCGCGTTTCTCAACGCGCGGACGGTAAAAGGGCACGATACTGTTCTAAACGGGTCGGATCGGTTCGACACGGTTATCCCGGTCGTGTCAGGCCTGTCAATCAGGCACGATGGGCGGCCTGGCCCGGCATGACAGTCCGGGCCGTGCTTGGGCCGGCACGGCCCGAAACAGGTACACACCTGTGTTGTATGTGTGGGTGAGCAAATCAAGGAGTAAAGGAAGAAAACTATAGATGGACTGGAGAAAAAGAAGGGAATGCATCCATATGTTGTATGTGTGGGTGAGCAAATCAAGGAGTAAATGCATAGCTACATGCATGTGACTAGAAGGAACAATTGAATCAAGAAATCGAGAAGAATAAACACAATAGGATTTTGTTTCGACTGGGGAAAAAGAAAGCCCTAGACAGATAAAGAAAGAAATCAATCCGTGATCATTTTCTCTTGTAGTAATAGTATAAAATTTGGACACGGGTCAAGACGGCACGAAATAGAACACGAAGCGCCAAATGGGCGTGTGCAGGCTCGCTCGGCGAAGCTGGCCAGCCCGACCCGACACGGCGAGCACGATGGGCTATCACGGTCTGGTACGATTTAGATCCGAAATATAATAGATCCGTATCGGACCGATCCAATCCGGCACGATGCTCATCTCTAAGTCCGGCTGGCTCCGATATGGCTCGCTTCTCGCCCGATATTCCCTTCCCCGCGTGCGCCTCGCAGCCATCATCGTCCGCAGTCCTACCACAACACATCGAAAGACAAGAAAAAGGCGGGGAGGCAGGCAGGCAGGCAGGCAGGGTATGTACTAGAAAAATATCATGTGGGTACGCACGTATCCGGCCTCGTACACCGTTAAAAACCTTTGGGCACCCCGGTTCCGCGCACCCAAAGCTGGCTCTCTTCCGGTTGCGCACACATTCATGGCTGATAGGTTTGTATCCTGTACTAATGCCACTTGACGTGGTTTTACTGAAATTGGTTGGCGAGTCATTGAGTGGGAGTGGTCCTAATGTGATCGGGTTTTGTTGACTAGTTGCGTCGTCGTTGGTTTGAGTTTTGTTTTCGTGTTCTATTTTATTGCTTTATGATTCATGCTACTGGGCAGCTCGAGGAAAGCGAGAAGAATAAGAAAAACAATGTAGGTATGCTCGAATATACACATAAAAGTAAGGTTATATTTGTTTAGGTCAGTCTTTTTGACTTATAGCTTAAAATCGGTTGTTTGACTTAACTGGTTTAAAAATAGTATGCTTTTATATATGATAGAGGTAGCTAGTTTTATCATAACATTAGCAACATTAGTTTAAAAACAACCCTATATAAGTATAATTAATAAACGTCTCCAATCGATTTTGGTGTTTAGTTATATATATGTTTATGGCTTTTGAAAAAACACAGTTAGAAAGCAATCGTTTCTAGGCTTTGAATTTTTGGCTTTTAAGCTAGAGAAAAAGCCGAAATAAACAAAGCCAAAATGTTGTGATGTAGGCTATTTTAAGATATTTTGTCTATGTAAATCACATTGTTAACTCTCTTTTTTTGTGTGTGTCTCTGCCACATGAGAATAACAATGAATAAATCTATGGTCACGACATACTCAAAGCGAGGATTGGTCTGGTCAATTCTAAAGATCATTATCGTGTTGTGACATTTTTCTTGTTTATCACATGATTATATTGCTTGCAATTATCCAATAAAAACAGTCCTGAGAGGCTATGTGCAAACTTTGTTCGTAATTGTTATACCAGTATACCGCAGAATCTTTGTTTGTTTAATTATGCCCGTGGATCGTCTCTAATATTATCAAGTAACGTCAGAGTCATGCAATATAGTATCACATTATTTAAATTTGTAGCGAAACAACGGAGTTTGCCTCTTTCACATAGATACGACCTACACCTACCTCACAAGTGCATTGCTTACAAGTTTTGCATATCTGCATGTAGCACTTGCAAAATGCACTCTCTCGAGGACACCCTAGGAGATATAGATTAAAGTAGCTTACGGAGAAAAAAGGTCAGGAAAAGGCGAAGAGAAAGGCTGCCTTGTTCCACCTGGCTAGCTACGCCTTTTTTTAGGAGAACGAACAGGAAATTACTTATCAAGATTCCAAATGTTCTCCTCCTCACCTAGCTTTATGATGGCAATAGATCATTAAGCCATGTTCTTTCCTTAAGTAGATGGGTATAATAAGCCTTTGTGCAAAGCAACGCCTAATTGCCTACTTGACTTTCTGATGCATTGCCAATTGATCCATGAAATGAGGGATTTGGCTCCTAATATAAGCCCCCATCCAAGCCTGTTTCCCGGAATTATTTCGTTCCAACCCTGTGGAAACAAAATTTGGTGGGGGCTAATATATATAGGGAGTTGAATGGAGTCGTTCGCTACTAGTATAGATATAAGAGCATCAGCCGACCCACATGGTAGTGCATTCTGCGTGTGCATAACACGGTTATGGCTGAAGAATGAAGATTCAGAAGATGTGAATGTTTGTGGCGGGTGGTACGCGTGGGGCATGAATTGGAGCACGCATGAGTCCATCCTCAGGACGTCGGAATCACTAGTTTACGTGCCTGCACGCATCCATCCGTGCGTTTTGCACCTGGCCATGACGCGTGGCGGCGTGGAGCGCTTGGGTGGGCGGAGCCGGAGCGTGTGGAGAGGAAGAGCCGAGATGCTTGCAGGGTGCCACTGTAGTTCAACTAGATTGCGTTAAGAGGACAAGTCGTAAGTTCGTTTTTGTCTACGGTTTAAATATTTTGAGTTAATTTTTTGGGGAGAATTTGAAAATTTCTGAGTTGACATTTTTCGACCTGAAATTTTATAGTCAAAACTTTTCGAACCGAAAGTTTTTGAATTGAAAGTTTTTTAAGTTGAAACTTTTTGAGTTGAAACTTTCTAAGTTGAAAACTTTCTGATTTGAAAATTTTTAATTTAAAACTTTTTTGTCTTGAAACTTTCTGAGTTGAAACTTTTTCAATTTGAAACTTTTCGAGTTTAAATTTCTCGACTTGAAATTTTATAGTCAAAACTTTTTGAACCGAAAGTTTTCGAGTCAAAACTTTTCAAGCCGAAAGATTTTTCAAGTCAAAACTTTTCAACACAATTTTATTTGAACTGAAAGTTTTCAAAATAAAAATTTTGAACATAAAGTTTTTGAAAATTCCTGTTCTAAAATTTCCACACTCAAAAATTTTCTGATTTGAAATTTCCTAAGTTAAAATTTTCCAAGTTGAAAGTTCTCGATTCGAATTTTCCCAAGTTGAAATTTTCCAGTTGAAAGTTTCACGAGTTGAAATTTTCTTGAAAATTTTGAACTGAAATTTTTTCACAACTTCAAAAAATTTTCAAATCAAAACTTTCCAAGAAAAATTTATTTGAACTTAAAGTTTTTGAACTAAATATTTTTGAATTGAGAATTTTTGACATAAAGTTTTTTAATATTCCCATTCTAAAATTTCCTCATTTCAGCAATTTTCTACTTTGAAATTTCCCGAGTTAAAATTATCCTAATTGAAAGTTCTCGATTTGAATTTTCCTGAGCTGAAATTTTCCGAGTTGAAAGTTTCGCGAGTTGAAATTTTCTTGAAAATTTCAAATTGAAAATTTTCATGAATTGAATGTTACAGTTGACTCCATGAGTGAAATTGAAATTTTTCATGAGTTGAATTTTACAGTTGACTCCATGAGGAAGCAAGTGAGGAAAAGGCGGGAAAACACAGCAGTAAACATGATGTGGAGTTCATCAGTGCTCAACGCATGGGAAAGGAAACGATGCACGGGGAAAGGGAATTGGGCACAGGGTCCAAAATTTCGTTTCGGGCAGAAAAATCGCAACTCCTGTGGTACCAGTTTTCGCGAAAAACCATGTGAAAACCGAGAAAAAATGAATGATTTGGAAATTCAAATCGGTTTGAAATTTGGTCAAACCCACGTGTAAAAACCGCTCAGTTTTTTAGTAGTTTTTGGTGAAAACCGTGAAAAACCGAGCCAAGTTGGGAAAAGGGGAAATTGCAAAAAAATGCTGTAAAATTTGTAAAAATACAATGAAGGCTAAAATTTAGTAAAAAATGTAATAAATATATAAAGAAGGTATGTGAAAATACAAAAAATTCTAGTATGATATATCCTAAATTTGGAAAAAAATTGACATGAGCTTTGCTATATTTTAGATAATTGCAAGTTATAAATTAGACATTTAGCAATAATATGTCAATAAATAATCTTTCATTACAATACCACAATCACGCAAGTGCAAAAATAGCATTTACGTAACCACATAACAATATCATTCACAATTTCATTACCATTCAGTTGTTAACACTATTTACATTTTAATACCTTTCAATTGAAGTTGTGGAGTATGCATAGGTATATCTTCGTCATTCTTCCATTATCGTAGAAATGCTATATTCAATCTACATGAACAGAATGTTAGTAAAAAATTTCACTTACAATGAAATTGAACATACAATTGAAATAAAATTTCGGTATGATCTTTACTACATTTTAGACAATCTGAATTTGTAAAGTAGGCATTTAGACTTTAACAATAATATATGAACAAATAACCTTTCATTTCAATAACATCCACATATCAATCTAATAAATGCAAAAAATATGCATTCAAATATCAATACCATTTACAGTTAGATACCTTTCATTTAAAATTGTAAGGTCCGTATATATTTGTTGTCCTTCCCACATAAATGCCATGTTGGATCTACATGGACACTATATTAGTATAATATCAAATTGGAATGAAATGAAACATACAAAATGAAATATTACCTTCGGGGCTGCAGGTAGTATTGTTGCGTGTACACTTGATTGCTTATGTTGTATTCCTCGGTGGACATCAAGGCCAATCTTCGTGTAGCTAGTAACTTCACCTTGTAATCGTGCCAGCTTTGCCCTGTCTATGTGCTTGTCGTTTGCCATTGTTGATACAACATAACATAAAACTCAAGGTCATGCCACTCGTAGACCCATTGGGTGGGAGGTTGTGCATGAGCATCGGGGATGGCGTAGTCATGGCTGCTATATGAGCCATAGCTCCCTTACGTCTCGGTGACGCCATAGGAGCTAGAGTTGTCCTGTGGTGCACGTGCGCCCTTTCCCTCCCTTAATAGTTGTCCTCTGTGATTGAGGAGCGCCATAATCTCTATCCTATGTTGTACGAGTGAAGTGCGACTCCTCTGTAAATTCGATGAGTTGATGCTCTTCTGATCGGTGCGTGGGAGGTATGGAGATATTGTTGCCGCCATCAATGTTCATCTTACAGCTGCTATCATTGGACTCTTGGTATGGCATGCTTCGACGATCTTCACTCTTAGTAGAGTCATCACTCCCTACATAATGGGGTTCATCTGGGGCATGCTTCCCCTTTCCTTTGGAGGATGCTCTCCTTTTTGTTGTATCCCTTCTCGGGACTGATTGGTACTTCCTCTTCCTTGTATGAGTATCCTCGACTTTCTTATCTGCCCATTCAGAGATGGTTTCAGGCCCCGTATCCTTCCTTAACGCAGCAGGGGGAACTGGATCTATGACAAGTTGTGATGGAAAAAGAGTGCCACTATCTGTATCCTCCTCATGAAGTAATGGGTCACCATTGGATCTTCCATTGTCCATCAACTATCGGATCTGGTTTGCATCGTCGTATAGTGTTAGCTCCATAAGCCACTGGAATGGATCGTCTTCATCTGAATGCATTTGATTTTTTGCGGCTTAAATTTGAAACCGAAGGTTGTAGTTGACGTACACCTGCTTATGTACCTTCTTGTATGATAGGTGGTTGCGGATTTTTATGTGGATGAATGCAAATGTACTCCAGTTGAGCTCACAACCGCTAGAAGATACACATTGCAACATGAGATGTACAGAAAATAGCTGAAGGGTGGGTGTTTCCGATCTGAACACATCCCACCAATGTGTTGTAAATTAATGAGTAAAATAGTTAGTACCAACAAGAGTACCATTACATTTGAGATAGTGCAAAGAAAAATACTAGGGGTTGTTTTACCATCTTGTACCATCCTCACAGCTAGAGCTGATGAGAATAATCCAACCTTCCTTCTGAAAAGGTCAGTGTCATGAAGAGCTTACGCGGCACTTTCAATATCATCAGCAAGCACTTCAAAGGTATCCCGGAGATGTGGCAAGAAGGTGTTGGTCGTGCCATAAGCATAGGCAGTCCGTGGGTTTAAGGAGATAGCTGTATGATGTGAAACGAAGTATGTCAGTACAAGTATGTAACATATGCGCAACTGCAATATACTGTGTTGCAGGGAAGAATATATTACCAGCATTCATATAAGTGTTGCACGTTAAGTCGTCCATTCGTCGGTCCACCACATTTATGTACATGTCTTTTGTTGATGGAGACTTATAGAATAAACTGTCGTACTTCTGTCGCACTATGGTGTATCATATGATCATCTCACTCAATGTGGACACCCTATCTTGATCGGTGAATCGCAAGAAGGCATACAACGGTTCCATGAACTTCACAACAGATCAAAGATTATCCCACAAGTCCAAACTTAAGAGGCATCCATACACGTACCTCCCCTTGGTGTTATCAACAAAGCGAGAGTTTACAAATTCTTTGGTAGCCATCTATTGCATGAACTTATCATGCACCAAAGGAAATTGTCCAAGAAGATATAGTTAGTGCCAAAACTAGTTTCATTCCACTTGACCAACTCGCCTCCAGTGTACTTCTTCATCATAGCATGTATCTTGGAATGGTTGTATATCTATCGAGAGATTTTTCTTTCACTCTCAATGACCGAAGTGTGATCTAGAAACTCTCCAATCTCCTTTAGTATCAAATTAATAGTGTGAGCCACACTATGTTGCGGTACTACCGTGCGATAAGTTTGCACGCCTTCTTGTAGTTCGCACCATTATCCGTGATAATCTGCATCATATTTGTCGGACCCACCTCATTGACCACTGAATATATTTCCTGCATGACCAAACAAAACCAAGTATAACAATTACGTTATGTGTACGTTAATTCAATTTCAGAAGAATACAAACAAAACCAATTACCTTGCTCAAGTACAGATTTGTGGAAGAATATGATGTCATTATAGTAAATCATGAAGTTTATTATACTCATGTGTGTCGGCCCTGTCCAAGAATCACACATGACTGTTACTCCGTATGTAGGCCATTGCTACATAAACTTTGTGAAGCTCTCCTTAATTTCTGCTTCATTGGCATCTAATATTTCCCATCTATATCTCGGCTACTCAGGGACGGGATACCCTCACTTGCAAATGAAACATAAATGTTAACTATAAATCGACGTACAACTGAGCAAATATTTTAAATCTCACTTACCATATTTTTGTGTTCCCTCGTAGCGCTAACAAAGTACGATCTATCTGCTTTCTGCACATCTATATCAGCAAAGTGAAAGAATTTGGCCCACGCAGAGCCAATTACCCACTTCCCACCCTTCCCGTTCTGTATCCAGGGGTGGGTGTCAATCCTTAGTTGCATGGGGCATGAGCCGTACCAATGTTGTAATCCTCCACCGCCGGCGATCTTTCTCGCTGTGACGAACTCTGAAACATCCTTGATAATAGACCACCACAATCTCTTCTAGCTCCCCTGGAGGAGCCACTGCCACTGCCACCACCGTGCTCGTACCTCTCACCTACCCAGCTTCTAAATTCTACCTCCGCCCTAGAGGCAGCCATGGCATACTAGAGTTGGTTCTACTCATTAGCATCACCCGTGTACTCTGAGTATATACTTTGCCTCGATGGGGATGTCCAGCTGCTACTTCTTTCCTCAACATCTCATCTCCTCTTCTTCTTATACTTCGTCCTGTCTAGCTCACGCTATAAGTACTCGCGAACGTCCGCAGGAACTTTACTACAAGGACGACACCCGTACTACGTCCTGCCAAGTGCCGCTTGAATCAGGTCACACCGCCTCCTTTCTTTTCTTTGAGACAATGCTTGCATCGCAATATAGCACCCACCTCGCCGTGCTCCCACACCACGTCGATATCTGCCGTCTATTAAAAGAACATAATAAAAGTAAGCATACATACAAATATCAAACCATTTGTGGGTTGTAAGTTCAACCTTCATTAGTTATGGTTTTGGTGTTAATGACAAATCTAATATTGTGATTATCCATTAATGCGATATTGTTATTAATGACAAATCTTACATCGAGACTAACTTGTTTATTTAGAATATCTTTGATTAGTCTCATCGCATTGAAAAATGGAAAACCCGAGGTATGTATGTGTATTCATTCTAACATTAGTTGCATACTTTGGAGTCAAGTTAAAGTATGAATGTCCCCATTACATTTACCACAAAATGTGCATTATGTTTCTCAATCCATATATTACATGGATGCACATATTTAGGGGGAGTTTGTAGTTTAACTTGAAAGTCTCTTTGTATTGATCGATTAGTTAAAGTATGAATGTCCCCATTACATTTACCACAAAATGTGCATTATGTTTCTCAATCCATATATTACATGGATGCACATATTTAGGGGGAGTTTGTAGTTTAACTTGAAAGTCTCTTTGTATTGATCGATTCGTTATTGACACATATAAGGATCAAGACAAAGAAACTAAATCCTTGAGTATATGTTTGGATTGCCTAGTTATAAGTATACTCGTGGAAATATAGGATATGCTCCAATACAATCAAATTGAATATGTGCATATTATGTTCAAGTCAATTATATTTATGCACATATACATGTGGGGTTTATTCTATAGTTGATGACTTAGAGTAATGATCATCTCCATATAGTTTACACATAATAGATCATTACTTTTCATCAACATGAGTATATGAAAACTTGTGTAGCTAATATATACTCATATCAATTTAAATGATAATTTAAATTGAGTTCATTTGTCTTGTTAATCATTAAAGAACACTTCATCATGTGTTGATGGTGTTTTGTGATTAATTGAGGACAAATGAATAGTTCTTAAGTATAATAAAGCATGTGTTGCATTATTGTACTTAAGACACAATGAAATCATTTCAATTGATTTAGGTTGTGCTCAATTGATCTAATGGCATCCATTATGTGTTAATGGAGTGCAAGAGATAATTGAGACAACCATGCATCTTGGACTAACTATTTGTATGAGTTGTGATTGAGTTAGGTCCAAAGATGGATGAGATGATTGAGAACGGGACAAGGACGGCATCATGAGTTGATGGGCGTCAAGAGTGGATCCCGAAGACGTCAAGTGATGATCCCGGGGGAGTATCAAAGTGAAGATCATAAAGACCCCAAAGGGGATTGCTTGTGCGCGGCGGCGAAGGTATAATTAGATAGGCTAAGGACTTTTGTAGTCTTTGAGTCTAGGGTTTTATCGCCGTGCTATTAAGAGGGGTCGTTCCCTTTGCTTGAGCTTCATCATGTGTTGGCGATCTCATTCCGCGTTCACTCAAGCTCAAATCATTTGGATTTGGTTTTTGCATGAGGTTTGACCATTTGGCATGTGTTGCGAATGGGTTAAACTTATGCTTGGTTGCATTTGGTTTTCGTGATAATGCTTTGATTTGCATGTGTTGCAAGAAGTGATAAGCTAGTCACGATGGCTTTTGTGTGAAGTTCACTTTTGCATGTGTTGCATTAGTTGAAGCTTCATGTTTTGGTTTATAAAACAATCTTTCTTAAAACGTGTGGTTGCTTGGAGCTAAGTTTTGCATGTGTTGCAAAGGAGAGAGCTCAAGCATGATTTGATGTTTGTGTGTTTGTATGGAGCTAGAGGCTTGCATGTGTTGCGAGTAAAGAGCTCATCGTGTGATTTGGTTTTGGTGTGAAGTTTGGTTTTGGTGTTGCATTGAACTAGAGAATTGCATGTGTTGCAATTAGAGAGTTCATGCATCTTGATTTGATGTTGCTTGGAGCTAGACTTTTGCATGTGTTGCAAAGAGTAGTGCTCAAGCATGAAATGTGTTTATTGTGTTGTTTGCAAGTTCGTTGTGCGAATAAACTGAGGTTTATGAGTCCTAATCCGAGAGCATGTGAGTGGGGCTTGCAACGGTGTTGGCAAGTTGACCGGGTCTTGTGTTGACCTTCACATGGCTAGGGGATTAATCTCATAAACTTCGGGTTTGATTTGCTTATCGTTTTGCAAATAGATCTTGAGTTGGTTGTGAATTTCATTCCACTTGACCAACTCGCCTCCAGAGGTACTTCTTCATCATAGCATGTATCTTGGAATGGTTGTATATCTATCGAGAGATTTTTCTTTCACTCTCAATGACCGAAGTGTGATCTAGAAACTCTCCAATCTCCTTTAGTATCAAATTAATAGTGTGAGCCACACTATGTTGCGGTACTACCGTGCGATAAGTTTGCACGCCTTCTTGTAGTTCGCACCATTATCCGTGACAATCTGCATCATATTTGTCGGACCCACCTCATTGACCACTGAATATATTTCCTGCATGACCAAACAAAACCAAGTATAACAATTACGTTATGTGTACGTTAATTCAATTTCAGAAGAATACAAACAAAACCAATTACCTTGCTCAAGTACGGATTTGTGGAAGAATATGATGTCATTATAGTAAATCATGAAGTTTATTATACTCATGCGTGTCGGCCCTGTCCAAGAATCACACATGATCATATTCGTATGTAGGCCATTGCTACATAACATGGCTAGGGGATTAATCTCATAAACTTCGGGTTTGATTTGCTTATACGTTTTGCAAATAGATCTTGAGTTGGTTGTGAAATGTGTTTTCGCAATTTGGTTTGAATTCTTTGAGCATGGGCTAAGTTGGTGCAAATGTGTTTTGCACGTGTGTTTGATCATGTGTTGATCATCTAGAGGCTCAAAGAATGGGTTTTGGTTTTGGAGAAATGGATTTGGTCGAATTGGTTTTTCTCTCTGTAGCGGCACTACTTTCGATGGGGAGCGGTAGTACCATGATTGGCCGATACTACATGAGTTTGCAGCCGTAGCTTTATTCCATCTTGGCGTGTTTTTTGGGTGGCAAGGCAAGACTCTACTGCTTCGATGGGAGCGGTAGTACATAAAGTCTTGATACTACTGCGCCTCGAGAAATGATAATCTGAAATATATCCGTTAAGCCGACCGTTGGGACTCTGGTGCTACTGCCCTTAGAGGGCGGTAGTACATAAAAAGGCTGATTCGCCCATTTGCCCCCAAACGGCTAGTTTTCTTGTGGGGGCTATATATACCCCCCTGGGGGCTTGAGGCGAGTTCTTTGGCTTGGTTGCTATGTGTGGGAGTTGTGTGCATGTGTTGCTCTTCTCCATTTGCCTCTTGAGCTTAAGAGTGAGACTAATTGCATGTGTTGCATTTAGGAAGTGATTTGAGAGCCTCTTGTGCATGTGTTGCACTTGAGTAAGGCCTTGTGCATGTGTTGCACTTGGTGATCACCGGGAGCGCATTTGTTGTGCCCGGTGAGGTTCAAGCGAAGGAGCGGCTTGTTACTCTTAGAGGTTGCCAACTCCTAGGCGGCAGAGGCGTCGTCTTGCGCGGAGCTCTCAAGGTGTGAGAAGCCCGGCAAGTTTGTGAAGGTTCGGGTTGAGCCTCTGGCAGCGTGAAAAACCACGACTAGTGGAAAGAGGCGGGTGCTCGGCGGGAGCCGGTCCAAGTGTGGGCTTACCTCAACGTGGACTAGGGGAGACCGGCAAGTCTCCGAACACCACGGAAAAACATCGGTTGTCCCTTGTCTCTTTACTTTCAAGTATTTACATTTCTAGTATATTGTTCAATTGCTTGATTGTAATAGAATTGCTTAGTATTAATTGATTGATCAATTTAGCAATTCTAGTTTAGAGACATAATTTAGTTAGTGCACTAGTGAGCCTAGTTGATTTAGGTTTTAATTGTCAAAACCTATTTATCGCTTCCGCATATATAATTGATTAGGTTTTGACTTAGGGGTTGATTAGAGCGAATTTTTTAGTGAGCGATTAATTTCGTAAAACGCCTATTCACCCCCCTCTAGGCGCATCCTCGACCCTACATGGGTGAAGCATACGAACAATATTACAAGTAATATTGCTACTTAACATACTCAAACAAATATTATTAATATAAATTGGTGAACAAACAAACAGTGAGTATTTTATCATCAACAAACAAACACACATACATGCATCAATGTATAAGCCATCCATGAAGTAAATATGGACTAACATGCAGCATGCCGCTTTCCATATTTTTGTCACCCTTCTTAATTTAGAGAGGTTGGCTGCCTCTAATAAAATCATTCGTATAAACTAACAACAACATACATGATAGTTTCGATCACTAATTCACTATGGTTCAGGAGTTAGGACTACCAACAAATAGTTGATATCATCCACTTCTTACTATGTTTTTCAACATAAATGAGCCCAGGCCTCTTTAATTCTGCTAGTTTGTTTGTATGGCATCCTTGCATAGTTGCATTACTATGTTGAACTACATTAAAAATTTCAATGCACAAACTTTTGGCCAAGCAATTAATCAATCAAGCATTCTCATTCTATCGATCTATACACTACCGAATAGTTTAATCAAAAAACCGAACAAACCAAGAGAAAATCATACCAAAATCGTGAAATTAATTGATCTAGGCACTTTTCGTTGGAGCCGCAGTAAACCATAGAAACCAAGCGAAAATCTTGCCTTCGCTGGCGGTTCAACGGCTCACGGTGGCCAGATCTAGGCAACGTCGACACTATCGGGAAGAGCTTGGAGTGGGGAAAGCAGGACAACAATGATTGTGCTAGTTTGCACTTGAGGTGGAGATCGACGTTACATGGAGCTACGGTAGACCGCACACCCTCAGCTGGGCCATGGTGGGCTGGCTAGCCAATGACCGGCTTGGCCTGTGGGCTGAAAGCCCACAGGCCGCAATTTTATTTTTTTGTTTTTATCTATTTTTTACAATTTGAAATGGCTCAAAAATGTCTCTAAAATTCATTTTTTTTAAAAAAAATTCGCACCAGAGGCCCTAAAGAAGTTAATACTAATTTTAGGAAGTTTTGGGATAAATTTTTATAAATTTTTGATTTTGAATTTCAAATATACCGGTTTACCACACAGTTTTATTTCCCAAGTCACGGCTGTATGCTCGAAAACCGTGGTAAACCGACAGTTTATCGGGGTTTTACAAACCCTGATTGGGCAGCCTACGACGTGACACATGGATCGATTAGAAAGCGAGCGCACAGGAAGAATGGTACGCTCGACTGTATATTAGTCGCCCTCAGGACAATTGCTCATCCCCATGCCCATGATGGCACAGGAAAGAGGTCCCAGGCATTGTCTTTCAGTGTTGGGGATTGCTTGCTTTGATGGATTCAGCTCAATGAGCTCATGCGTCGAGAAAAACGATTACATGCACATCGGGACTCAAATATGCAAATCCAAACGCTCTATGTATATCGCACTAGTCCAAGATAATGCTAGTGCATACAGGCTCAATATAGATGAATATCACAATCATACATTGCGGAAACATAATAAAAGATTCCACATATTAATTATAACCTATTGACTAATCTTATGATCGACCTTACATGAATATGCCACGCAGGGCTCAACTAAGACTAACAAATTAAAATGCAGTGGAATGAAACATAGATACACCCCTCAGTGTACCTAACAAAGCTTGCACCCTATACATTCGTCTCTTTTGGATATTCCTTCTCCAAAGCTAATGTAGACCCCTCCTCAACTGGTGATGTTGTTGTTGGCAATGGTGAGTACTTAAAGCACTCAACAAGTTGTGTACAGAATGCAAATCTAACATAACTATATGCAAGGTTTATTTCAATTGAATGGCTCACATGACTATTTTGCAGTAAAGCAGCATTTATAAAAGAATAGAGTAACTAGATTGAAATGATGGTAAAACAAATAACAATAAGTAGCAACTTCCAGCATTTTTCCAAGTAAACATGGCACCTAGCCCTAACATATTCCAATTTGCACTAGCACCTAGCTTTCCCATCCAAGTTTTTATTTTATAAACTATATTCCTTGACTATAGTTCTTGAGTATTGCTCATTGCCGTGAGTACAGCTATCCAAATAGATTTACACTCTGCAGAGGTTACGTACTTTATCCACAAGATGCAATCATTCTACCATATAGGTGAGTGATCATAACAAAGTCTTTACAATGTTCTGTCATAATCCAGTACTATCTACTAAGATTTCAACATTGAAGGGACCGATTACCATAATTAGGGTCCCTTCTTGCGCCATATGAGTTTCATCGTTCAATCGGACCTCACACCATAACTGGTAGTACCAAAGCTAAGATATTGCAAATTAATCAACTAAATTTGTTCTATTCCAGACATGTGGTTGCATGTTTGACTCATGTCAAATGCTTGCAAGGTTAAGTTCTTAGGTTGACTGAGACAAGATTTCCATAACCCATTCCACCATATAGACCCACCTTAGCATTCTACCCCTTGCCGCTTGCCCCAATCTAAATCATTACCACCCTAATTGATTACCATGTAACACAAGCTATCAACAATTTCAACTTCGTTGCAGAACAACACATGTTACTACAACTCAACATCATCGTATAACAACACACGACACGACAATTCCATAAATATGTTCCATAATCCATTAGTCAAGATTATCTTTGATATTTCAAAAGCATGTGACATACGTGGTATGGCTAAGCATACTATACATTGACACCTATTAGTAACCAACTAATAATGAACTATCCTAGGGTGACAATAATCATAGCATACAAATGACAAGGTAGGGTATAACCGAATTGGGTTGAATAATTAGATTCCAAACTAATTTGAAAATAATTCTATACATGAAATTGCATGCATTAATTTAAATCAATATAGCAATTTTGTAAAACTGGGTTCAACATTATCAAAGCACAACTTGCCTTGAGAAAGTTCTTGTTCCTATTTTAGACCTTGGTCTTGATTCAACGATTCCTCCTCGGATGCTCCGAGCACTTCAACATCTATGTGTAACGAGAGAAAACACTAAATAAATATCAAAATAGATAGCAAATAAACCCTAAAAATCAAATAAAATTTACTATTAAATAGATCTCAATTTTATACATTTTTAGATATTTGAATCACCTCAATTAGAGCTCATTTGAGGGAGAACGGGCTCTTGAATAATTTAATAAATAGAAAATTACAGAAAATAGAAAATATTGAATTAATTAAATTATTTTTATATTGACAATCCAATTTATTGCGTCAACCCAAAACCGAGTCAATCAGGGTCTGACATGTAGCTCAGTCTATGGACTAAGCCCACGTGCCTGGCTGGTCCATCGTGGACGCAGTTCACAAGAGATCAGCAGTTGGTCAATGCTAGCACAAGCATGATGTCACGTAATGATGTCATCAAGGACATGCGTCATCTCTCGCGCGTGACACCTGGTGTGATCTCTCACCCATAATGGATCAAACGGTGGTGATCATGATGAATTGGTGGCGATGCAGATCTGCGACTAACCACCACATGGTGAAATCTAGACGGCTCACGATCGATCGGACGACAGAGACCATGGACCAAGGTCGGCGGTGGCGGAACGGTGAGGTCTCACCATACTTGGAGAAGACGATGAGCCCAGTGGCCCTTTGGCAACTTCCTGGTGACGTTAACACACGGTCCAAGGCGGCTTGCCGAGAATAACATGAAGATGCCCACGATGAAGGTGGAGCTCAAGAAACGGCGATGGAAAATGAAGAAAACCCACGGGATGCTTTGATAAACTTTGGTGAGCTCTCACAGGCAAGCGACGATGGCTCGAGCAATGTTAGCTAGGGCAACTAGTGTGGCTTGAGACAGAGAACATCAGGGCGGGGTTAACGTAGCATTATAGGACCTTGGCTTCCATGCAAACCTCAGAGACCCGAATCGACGTGGCGGCGGAGTCCGAGCTCATGACGGCGGCTGTCACGCAGAGAAGATGGAATCCTAGCTAGACACACCTCACAAATCCAGTGGCACCATCGCATGAGATGCAGCGAGATCTCATGCTTCCACATCGAGCGGATCCAACGGTTGACACAAGCTAGGGTTTCTGAGATCCAATCCACTGTTGATTCTCATCCAACGGTGATGCCCTTTAGGGTTCCAACAGAATTGGGCCTAGCCTGGCTGGACCGGGCTGCACAGGACCAAGCTGTGGAATAATTCAACCCAAACACTATTTGGACCATTTTAAAAGCCTTTTCCAATTTAAATAATTTTGATAATTAAAAAAAATTCGGTTAAGGTAACAAAAACATTAGGAAAATTCTAAAAAATATTTAAAACATTTGGAACCTAAACAAAATAGTTTTGACAAAAGTTTAGTTAAACTTTCTCATTTATTAAATACTTTTCACAATAATCCATATTCAAAATAATAAATAAATCCAACTAAATTCTAGAAAAATCCAATAAATTCAAAAAATTCACAAAACCATATTAAATCCAAACAATCCAAAAATTAGGATGTTACAATGCATGCAAGATGTATTTTAGTGGAGTACTATTTCTTTTGTTGTTCATCAGGGTTCTATATATGGCTTTTCGTGCACACGAGACAACCAGACCGGAAGAACTTCCTTCTCAAGAAGGAGCATACGAAAGTCTCAAGAGCTGTCCAATCAAGGCAACCAATTGGTTTAATCAAAAGTGCTTGTATCTTCCCACATTATCACTCAAAATTAGTATTTTTTATTTCAGAATGAAACTACTATTTTATCTTCGTATGTTTCCAAGTGTTGAGTATGATGACTCATATCTAATTTGTTATGGTTTGAAAAAGTGTATTAGATAAATTCTAATAGGATTAAAATTTTTACTTTATTTTCAAGCAGGATCCCTACTTCTCTGTGGAGGACTAAGTGGGCTTATAATTCCATAGTGTGGTCATGGAGAATATAAGCCACAAATTAACTCATCCAAAGCAAGAGGCACACGAAAGGTTTATAGGTTAAGTTATTATTTAGCACTAGATTACTGTATTTGGTAAGGATCTGAGTATCTAAAAGGCTCAAGAGGTTTGTAAGAGAGCGATAATCCCTTGTACACCTTTTGAGATTGGCTTCACTAAATCTTTATCTCTCGTCGTGGTTGATTTGTGACTATTATTTTGGTTTTCTCTATAAGATTTGTCTTCTTTGTTCTTAAGACCGTGTACACATAAGAAGGGGTATCAGAGTGTAACAAATGGTATCAGAGCTAAGGCCGAATTAATTAGATTTATGACTAGGTCGTAAAGTGTCAAGTGACATAAAATCAAGATGGAAGTCTACAATGTGGAATCTATTGGAAAATTTTCATGGCAGAGGAAATATTAGTGTATGATAATGTGTGGTGAAGGATGTTTTATCCAGCGAGAGTTAATTGTTGCTCTCAAAGGGGGACAAATTGGAAAAGAGGTCTAAAGAAGATTGAAAGGTAATGGAGTGGAAGGCTACTAGTACAATTCATCTATATCTCTCTGTTGAGATAAAGTACTCGGCAATCAAGGAGAATTCGTCAAAATTATAGGACTTAGAAGAATCATATATGGGGAAGTCACTGACAAACTAGTGGATGTTGAAGCGATAAGTGTATAGATTATGCATGGAGGAAGATACACAGTTTGTTGACCATCTCAATATCTTCAATAAGCTTATCACACATCATACTAGTGTGAATGAGAAAATTGATGAGAACGACAATGTTGTTATACTAGTATCATCTCTACCACTATCTTGGGAGCAATTGGTGATAAATATTCTCATAAAAAAATCACTCTCAACATCAATGAGGCAATTTCATATCTGTTGCAGGCAGAGTTCTTGAAAAAGCCATCAAAATCTTTATCATTAGGTGATCAAGTGAAACATTCAAGAGTTTTATCACTAAAAATTATAAAATAATTTAAAATATTATTTTATTGGATTTTCTGAAATTCCTAGCTCCAGCAATTTGTGGAGCTGGAGCTGTGGGTATATTAAGAGAGTTTAGGTGGATCATCTTGTTTACATTTTAGACTAAAAATATAAATTTAATTCACTTTGTTTTAGCCTACAAGTTTCAGATTTGAGGTGAAGCTGGGATTTAGAGCTCTGCCAAACAGGGCCATAGATTTATGTATACTTGGATGGTCTGAGTACTCTTACTCTACCATTAATCGGTAACGGTCCCTAGCAAGATGTGTTAACTCTCGAGTATATATAAAAATCATATCGGACGAACTATGGTTAGTTATATGTATTCTCCTTTGCCTCATGATATCGGTCAAACTCAAGACGAGTATGTACCATCTTGGTTTAGTTAGCTTGTCCACTATTTCTCGTTTACGTGACTCAGAATCCCTAGCTATGGTTAACACTTTAATCGCGAGTAGTATGGCCATATATTCCCGAAATCTGTAAAGCATGGTCATTAGCCAATATATGTGCTAGTCTACACATATGTGTTCTCATATTTTTATCGATTAAGGATTATTTTTGGAATAATCATCACAAATCCATATATAGAGTTTCACAAATAAGTCACATATTTGCTAATAAATAATAATGATATTATTTAAAGAACAATATAATAAATCATGAAAAATATTACTATCTCTACTATTGCCTTAGGGCTTATCTGGCAGGTTACGATGCCGACTACCAACATCCTTTGCCATCTCCGGCTGGCTCTTTAACGGCGTCAAGCACAAGCCAAGCTGAACATTATCACCGGAAGCAAATAATGTTTTCTTTGTATTTTATTTTATTTTAATCTCAGGGTTCTTCTCTGTGTTCTGGTTGAAATTGTACTCAAATCTTGCTATTTCAATAAATAGAAAAAAACAATTCAGCGCGATGGATCTAATTACGTCTATTTACCTTTTAAAAAAATAGGTCAGCCATAGCTAAGCAGCGATGTACTACCTCCTGAATCCAAATGTAGGTTGTTGTAGAATTTGTATCGAACAAACATTTTTAAGTTTGACTACTAATATATAAGAACTATCAATATTGACAACATGAAATTGGTATTATTAGATTCATAATAAAATATACTTTGTATAATTATTTTTATTTGAGACAACAATTTTTCTTATTAAAGTGTCACTTTAAAGCCCATATCAATATCCAAAACGATTTATATTTGAAATAAAAGTAAGCTGTAATTAGGACCGGAGTAGCATGGCAGACGTGGTAGCTGGGTCACTATAGCATGTCCAATGGTACTAGCTATAAGAAATGTCCATGTTATCTATAGATAGCACATAAACAACCTCTCCAATGGATTAGCTATAGCATTATCTATAAAATTAAATATTTGTCTATATGTATTAGATAATAAGTGCCTTGGAATCAGTTATAGCCTGGCTGTAAGTTAGTAGCCGGTTTATATCTCTTTCCTTATTTTCTCTCTTCCATCTAAGCAAAATACTGAGATGGCACCTTTATAGCTAGCTGAAGTGGCACCATTGAAGATGCTCTAATGTCTTTACAACTCTTAATTGCCATGTAGTCTCAGTGTTTCTCATCGTCATCGATATCTAGTTCCACCACTGCAACGAAGGTCGCATCTTTCTTCTACAGTTAGCAAGAATTCCATGGTTGTGTACCTAGCATTTTTATTCATTTCACCCACTTGGGTGTATGTGCACTCGTGGGTCTAACCCTCCCTTTGTTACATTATTATCCTCTTAACTCGATCTGCAAAATCGAAAACTATCTGTGCAGGGTTCCCGTGGATACTGGCATGTGCTCCTGTCATCCTCGTTCCCCTCCCCATCACGCCGTAGACTCCACAGTTTTGACCGGTTTGACCCGCTTTCATCATGGGTTTGACTGGTCAAACCACGGCCACCACTCACCAGTCTGGGAATTTTAGCATGCCAGTTGCATTGCTTGCCTAGAACAGTGGTATCTACATGATACGATAACACAGATTAATGGAGTATCAAGTTCTTGGGACCAGGGTGCAGGTATAGTATATGATTGATACGAAGTTATGAACTGATCGTGTGGTTGCTGTTGTGCAGTTGCTGAACTAGAAAATCCTCGTTAGGGATGTATACTTTACACGTATAACTCTATAGTTATATACAATAATTTTATAAAATCATAAATTCAATATATATATTTAAAACTTACTAAAAGTACAATACAAACAACTCTAAGGTCTTAACAATTCTAAACCACTAAAATTAAAACCAATGTAACCTACGAATTTAGTCATTGAACATGTGATATTGTAGCATTTTTCAATTTTTTTGGGTGCCGAGCCCCTATAGTACCGCCCCCGCTGTTGTGAGACGGCGTGTAACCGGAGCAGGTCGGCAAGCCCCACGGATATATTTGCATGATTTTGGATAAGATTGGGTTGTTGGAATGTGGCCAAGCAACTTGGGTTTGCAGATACCGATTTTCACGTTGGAAATCATGCCCGATCCCTGGAAAGTTGGGCTGCTTTGGCTGCTCATCCTTTAGGCATATATTCAAGAAAAAATATCCTGTGCAATCAGACAGGTTGATAAAATTATGGTGCAACCCAACTAGAAAAAGTTTCAAAAAATTCTGAAAAAAATCATGGATGTACATCTCAGCTTACCCCATGTACATATAAAATTTCATGATCAAATTCGTCCTGTGCTAAGAGTAATAAAAAAGACAAACTTGATCATAAACAGTAACAGTTACTACTGTTCATGATCAACTTTATCTTTTTTGTAACTTCTAGCACAGGACGAATTTGATCATGAAATTTTATATGTAGATGGGGTAAGCTGAGATGTACATCCATGATTTTTTTTCAAAATTTTTTGAAACTTTTTTTAGTTGGGTTGCACCGTGGTTTCACCAACTCTCTGGTTGCACAGGATATGTTCCTTATATTCAATATATGTATGCACCTACTCAAAGGGCTCATTTGGAGCGAACGAATTTTTACGGTAGAATTCATGTGTTTCAAAGAGTCTTAAAATCTAAATCGTCGTTCAGCAGCAGCTCTCCTGACCTTTCCCATGATTCCCGGCATGGTCGTTTGCTCGTTGCTGGATTGTGTAAGTTACAGTGGCTGTTGACTGTTGAGAGCTTGATGCCGAGTGGAACCAGTGCAGAGTTTCGTGTATTATTTCAGGTGCAGCCAGGTCAAATCAAACCAGAGCGATACATAAGAGGTATCCGTAATGGTTAAAGATAATTACTCTCTATAGTAAGATCCATATCATCTATATACCATGATATAGTAAACTCTTGCAATGGTGAATCTATATAGATGTCTATAGCTATTTTTAATTAATAGAGTGCTCTCTCTCTCTTCATTTAATTAATAGATAATCTACAGGTCTATAGATAGCAGCGCTCTCACTCTTCATTTAATTGTTTGCCACATAGGATGGATACTGATATGGACTTCTTATAGATAGCTGATTAGACATCATTACGGATGCCCTAAAACATAAACAGAGAAGATAGTTTTGGGAATGGAAGGTTGACCTAGGCGTTGCGACCTATCGGCTAGGTAGAGAGAGGATCGCATGATCTGGGCCAACATTCTTCGGTGTAGATTAACGTTTACCCAAGCCTGAGGAAGGTCGTCCTCAAGTCCACGAATGGTGTCTACAAAACGAGGTGTTCAGATTTAGTTCCCTTTAAGGGCTTGCTTTGGAAGCCCAAAACGAAACCTGGTCCATCCATATGGATGGAATGGGATATTTGAACTAAAATTTTGGTCTATCCATATGAGTAGTCTAGTATTTTAGGCTTTTTAAACAGGCAACATATCCGGTGCAACCCCCCTCCCCCTCCGTAAAACCACCGTGCAACTGAACTAAAAAAAGTTTCAAAAAATTCTGAAAAAAATCATGGATATACATCTCAACTTACCCCACCTACATGTAAAATTTCATGATCAAATTCATCCTATACTAGCAGTTACAAAAAAAACCAAACAGCAAAAATGAATAGTGATGAACAGTAAAAAAATCACTGTTTATGCTAAATTTGTCTTTTTTGTAACTGCTGGTATAAGATGAATTTGATCATGAAATTTTATATGTAGGTGGGGTGTTGAGATGTACATCCATGATTTTTTCAAAATTTTTGAAACTTTTTTAGTTCAGTTGCACGGTGGTTTCACCAGAGGGTGATTGCACAGATATTTTTCCTTTAAACAAGTCCTAAAATGTATCCGTGCGTAAAGAAAAGGTGACCTATTCACGTGGATGGGTCAGGACATGAACTAAAATCTTAGTCTAACCAACAATCAGGCTCTCCTGGTAGTCCACCTCCTCATAGTCCTGATCCAACTGGCAATCTTCACCCTATGCCTTATAGGCATAACCATTGGCATTCATATCCCAGCCGGTAACATGATCTCTGATGCAATTCTCTAAGCAAAAGGACATTTAGCAAAAGTGGGTACAAGAGTACTTAGTAAGCATTAATAATAAGATGCATTAAATAAAATTTTCCTACATCTACATCCATCTCATATATACCTTCCTCAAATCCATTTTAGAAAATAGGGTTTCATTAAGAAAATCTATATTTCCATTTTTAATTACCAAAAATGCTACTAGCACCCGTATATGAGACATACTTAGCTTCCATAACCTCCAATCCAGAAGATAGGTACGAAATCATGATTTGACCACACACAGATTTGTACCATTACTCATAGTAAACCCAACCTTAGTTTAGAACATAGAATGTTTATCACGGTCGAATATCTAAATATGGGATATGGGCATACACCGGAAACTCAAAGACTATACCATATATGCTTAATCAAGCATCTGGAAACTCCGAATATCATGGGCCCAATTCTATGGGGTAAGATATACGTGGAGGGGGTATCTTCATACAGGGAAGACTCGATCGTTTTTCCGTTATGAGAAAACCAACTCGGGTACGCTTGATATTCAAGGAAGTTTGGATACGTTGCGAAGATTATGCAACGATGGACTCCTCATCAGCTACGATCCGGTATCCCAAACTGACTACAACTCGACCTGAGGAAAGGCTACCCCAACTATATAAGGATAGGGTAGGCATCTCTAGAAAAGACAAGCAATTCTCAGACTACAAGCCATCCAGATCTAGACAAGCGAGAAGACCTTTTGAGTAGAGCATCCAAGAGCTGGTGAATTGCGCTTCGTTAACCCTTAGATGTAGCTTAGCCGCCCCATAAGTTCAATCTTTATTGTAATTAGAGCTAGGTATCCTGCTTTGTACTCTGTTCATTGACTCCACACGTCATCCACACAAGAGTAGGGTGTTACTCCATTCGGGGGCTCGAACCTATCTACATTGTATGTCTCCAATTTCGTGCCTGATTTTGCTAATCCAAAGGTACTCGAAATTATAAGTTTATTGTCGATTTCTAACCTTCGAAAGTTGATGCGTCAGGTAGGGGCCTTCAGTTGTTTTTACAGATCAGACATGTCTTTGGTGTGCGTCCACAACAGAGTCTCCAATGTCAACCATTGCGGTGACTTCTGCTCGATCGCCTTCATTGACCAAACTCCAACAATTGGATCTGATATCGCCTTCAGAACCATGCTTTATTGATGGGGGCCGAGCCGCACATTGGCTTCACTGAGTCCCGCTCCTGGGACCCATGCCGAGAGGTGTGCTTCATAGACTTTGACCCTATAGAGCCCAACGTCCTCAATTACATCGAGATGGAGAGTGACAGTGACAGCGACGGCCATAGTAGCTAGAACATCAGTCAGAGTAGTAGCCGAATAGATCGATGCGTGTTCATGGCCGGAGCCAACAATAGTGCTACTGCCAGAAATTCCCAAGAAGGGGATCCAGGGGCAGACACCGCAGGTGGTCAGCGGCACCAAATCCCCCGTGCACACCTCAAGATCCTATAGTGGCGACAACTGCAGCGTGGGCGACCGCAAATACTGTTGCTCCCAACGCTACAGATCATCGACGAGATCTAACCGTCGCAGCCGCAGCCACAGCCACAGCCGGGATTGTGGTCAATCTGTCTGAAACAACTTGATCTTGATAATCTGACGATGCCCTACCTGCGGGCGCTGGAATTTTAGGGATAGCAGATTCTTCAGCAACACGACCACAACGGCGGGCCCAGCTGTGTCCCAGGAGCAACGTCTCATCAGAACCCTAACAGCGACATCTTCAGCACCCTTGAGGCAAATGTCCAGTGCGCTCATATGCTGCTGAAATGCCTTCCACCACTGGATCCGAGCAACCCGATGACTCCAATGTCCGACTAGATGAAAACGCTACTCGATGTATCGAAGCTCAGACCACTTGAGCAGCTAACTCAAGGTTCGGACACCCTAGCCAACAAGGCACCAGGAGCTAGTTGCCAGGACTATCTCACGATAGTCATCGAGCAACGAGATCGGCAGTGGCTAGCTCTAACCATCGTGTCTCTAGGACAGCTCATTCCAACCCCCACCAGAGACGCCCTGGGGATCTTCACGATCGTATTCCTAACGATCAACGGGATTTACGTGACGTCCTTCACAATCAAAGGAAAAAACGTGACTGCAAAGACCGCGAGTGACAATAAAATGAGTCCCCACCTTCGAGGGGTCAATCTCCCGCGCGCCGGGCCCGACGGGGCGAATCTCCACCCTCGAGGGGCCACTCGCCGGCACAGCGTAGGTTCTCTCCTCGACAAGAAGCACGATAATGTCCACGACAAGCGACCCCCGAGGACGTCGATGAGGGGTGAAAAGCATTCACTCCCGAGCTACGCGCATTCAGATGGTTAGACAAGTTCAAGCCAGGCCCTGTTGAGAAGTACTCAAGCAAAACCAACCCCGTCGAATAGCTGCAGATCTACACTATAGTCACGAGGGTTGTCGGAGGAAATGAGAAGATGATGGCTAACTACCTGCTCACCACCCTGGATGGTGCAGCGAGATCTTAATTACTCAACCTCTTACCTCAATCGATATCATCATGGGCGGAGTTGCAGGCCCAGTTCATCGCCAATTTTCAGGATACGTATGAACACTCTAGAACACGCAACTTGCATCGGGTGATACAGAAGCCAGGAGAATTATCGGTGTTTTGTATGACCGGCAGGTAAATTTGTAAGTATAGGGGATCGCGCGCCCCCTCTCCTCGAATGGTTAGGCTAACGAAGCCTCGGATGAACACTGGATCGGGCTGAGGAGTCTCAGATTTATACTGGTTCGGACCGAACGTCCCTACTTCCAGTTTGTGGCGGAGGATCTCGTTGATCGGGGTATGGCGAATTACATGCGAGGACTAAGGACAGGCCCTTAGCACTCGCTCGAGCAATGGCTTCGTGGGCTTCGCCCGATCGTTCAGTCGGGAGAACAAGCGAGGCGGGATATGGAAGAATGAGGGTTCGCCTCATTGTCGGGGACCCCGCCTCCCTTATATATCCGGAGGGGGCGGGTTACTAAAATTTGGAGAAAAGAGGTAGGGAGTATACTCGCCCAGGAGTCGATCTTGGTCCTTGGCGATTGACGGGTTCTGTTCATCCATGCCGGGTTGGTAGACACAACAGACGGTGTTTCTTTGGGAAAGTGCGACTGCCCTCGATCACCGCCGAGATCTTGGCGTCGCTGTGGTGTGTTACGTACGCTCCTTTACCCCTGACGTGGTGAAGGGACGGGCATTTGACCCAACGGCTCCTACGCCGTCTTGAGAAGAAACCACCTGTCTCAACATGGACGTCGGGTCCACGGGTCAGGCGACCGGCTCGAAGTCGACCACCGACGTGGCAGAAGTTGTCGAGGCGAGGCTTGTTGGGGTCGGCCGGCCGGGACCTGGTCGAGCTTTGGGGTTGCCCGACCGGAGGCTCGGTCGGAGTTCCTGGGAAACCAGACCTAGGCTGAACGATCCGTTGTATCTCCTTGGGCCTAGTTGACCGCGAGAAATACAACCTTGAAATAGATGTATACTTTGCTGTGGGGTATCCCGGTATGAGTATTCGTCAGTAGCCCCCGGGGCCGTCCTGAAATGCAGGCGTTCCTGGATGGGCCCTCCGTCTTCGGCTTACATGGTCTTCTCGGCAGTGCGACGCGGTTCGGCAAAGCCGCGAATATTCTTAGGGACGGCCACTTTGTCTGGATGAGCCCGACCGACTCGGTCGGCCCTGTTTTGGTGGGGTGCGCGCGAGCGCACCCGGTGGGTGTAGCCCCCGAGCTGCTCGGAGAGTTGGTCGGGGGGTCTGCACTCGTTTGACGAAGGGTCGGAAGAGTGCGGGCTTGATCGAGCCTGAGCCCTCGAATAGATCGAGCTAACACTTCAGGAAGCGGTGTTCGCCCAGCTTGGTCGGCTGTTCCGACCGGGTGCGCGCGAGCGCACCCGGTGGGTGTAGCCCCCGGGTAGGTCGAAGAGCTGGCCGAGGGTTACCCGGGCGGATGAATCCGACCGACTTGGTCGGAAGGCTCCGGCTCGACGCTGAGCCGGTCGGTATAGACGCCTGGTCACCTTGAGCAGGGTTCCAGTTCCCGAATGCTTTGTTTAACGTCGAAGCTGGAAGCGGCCGTGGTCGGCAGGGAGATCCGGATGCCTTCGCGAGAGGTTCTGGTTCCCGAGTGCTTGTTTAACGTCAAAGCTGGACGCGGCCGTGGTCGGCAGGGAGGTCCGGATGCCTTCGTGAGAGGTTCCGGTTCCAGAGTGCTTGTTTAACGTCGAAGCTAGATGCGGCCGTGGTCGGCAGGGAGGTCCGGATGCCTTCGCGAGAGGTTCCGGTTCCCGAGTGCTTGTTTAACGTCGGCTAGACGCGCCGTGGTCGGGCAGGAGGATCCGCGATGTTCCTTCGCGAGTGCTATTTTACGCCCGTAGTTGGGAGTGTTATTTTTACGCCGAGTGGGCGTGTTAGGCGTCTTTGGTTTAACGCCGGAGCTAGGTGGGGGCATCCATCTCGAGTCCTCGTCGGGCGAGGTGTCTGCGAGAGGAGAGGCATTGTCGATCCCATATCGCCCGTCGCGGTGTGGGACTGGAAGGGGTGAGCAAAAGCGGATTTGCCTCGTCGGCCGAACACCGTGCTCGTGGAGCTACAAATGGGTTATCCGAGTGGGCCCTGGAGGTCAGGCGACCTCCGAGCGGACGATCCTACGTCGGGTGTCCGACCGGTGGGGCGACCCATAAAAACCTTTCTTTACTCAATCTCGTCTGGGACCTGAGCCGTTCATAACTCGGGCGCACTGGCCGCTACCCTTCGGGGCTCCATGAGAGTTTGAAGTATGGTCTCGGACGCGAGCTAAGGCGATTGGGTCGTCCGCCAACCCAACTAGAGACCCACCGAGGGTTCGCCTCAAACTCGCCCCTCGCTCGTTTGCCTGCCGGGGTCGGCGGGGGATCCATTCGGTGGATCCTGCTTTTGGGACCCACGGTCAGGTCTTATTCGTCAGGCACTCAAGCCTTCTCACCACCTCGAGGCTGCGAAGACCTGGTGGGCTTTTCCTCCTACCTCGGGTCGGTTTGAGCCGACCCGGAGGCGGAGATTAAGGGGTCGTGGGGCGTTTCGCCCGGAGCGACACCCTGACGTCTCTGCGAGCATTTAATGCGCGTCTTGGGAATTAAATCTGGCGAGATGATTAGGGCGCGTCGACTCACCGGTGGCAAGATCGTGACGCTGCGACGCGATGGGTGACGCTTCATACGAGGCCGTCTTGATTGGCGCTCGCCCGGTCGGCACGCTGTCGGTGATGCTGTTTTTGGTGGCCGGTGCACATTCGGCGTCCATAAAATCGGGCGCGGAGAGGCATTAGGGCACCCTCCTGCTTTCGCTTTCGCCGCCCCCTTGGCTTTGCTTTCCTTGTTCCTCGAGTTCTCCTGAGGCGAGAAAAAGAAACAAGGGAGTTGGGAGAGAGCTACTCACATTCTTTTCCTCCGACCTCCAATTGTTCGCAGATCGAGGATGTCGTGGTCGGAGTGCTCCGCTCTGCCCAGCCGCGCGCTCGGGCTGGAGAAGAAAGGGTTCCTTCTCCCGCGGGATGCCTCACAATGGAGGGTCCCCACGGGGGCCACGGAACCGGCGCCGGAGGAGGGGGAGATCGTGGTCCCCGCTTGGTTTTACAAGCGCGGGTTCGGGCTCCCGCTTCATTCCTTCGTTCGTGGGATGGTGCACCTTTATGGGATCGAGGTACACCATCTCAACCCCAACGGCGTGCTCCACATAGCGATCTTCATAACGCTATGTGAGGCATTCCTGGGGATCGAGCCCCACTGGCTGCTGTGGAAGCACTTCTTCTATGCCCGATCGTGGAGGGATAAGTCGGTGGCTGCCCTTGGCTCGACAGATGAGGCGTTGAAGGTCGTCGCTGAGGTTACCCGGCCGACTCGCCAGGTAATCTCTTCTGAACTCTTGACTCCAGCTTTTGATTCGCCTTAGCGACCGTCAGGCTAAATGAAGTACTCGGACTTGCAAAGAATCGAAAACTTCGGTCGGAACAAAGGGTAATCGCACGGAGAGGCGTCGCTGGACCCGAGTTGCGCGAGGCTCAATGTCGGGACCGAATTTGCAAATCCGGACCCTCGTGTTTCAGCACTAGTCCAGGATCACGCTAGTGCACATTTCAACATCGGTACATATCACGGACATATCCAGCGAAATAATAAGTACTTTAATGAAATACTCAACTAGTTGGTAGACCTTATGGTCAAGTTACAAAGATCGCCTCATGAGCGAAAACTTATTAAAATATTCAAATCGCGGAAATAAAATAAACTCGTGGCGCCAACCAATTTGCCACGAACTGGCGAGTAGGCTCGCTCCTAGTTAAATCGGCTCCTCGATACTCCTCCTCTGACGAGGGGTTGCTTCTTCTTCAAGCTGAAGTTGTGTTGTTGTGGGGTGAGTACTTTGAGCACTCGGCAAGTCATGCCTGAGAATGCAATTCTAATATTCTACATGCATGGCTTAGTACAAAGGATAGGCTATGGTTCATGAAGCAATCTGACATTTAAGAATAACGAGTAATAATTTGCAAAGCGACAAACAATAATAAGAATAGTAGCTTTCACAAACATTTTAATCACAATCATATTTCCATCCTATGTCAAGTTCCTCATTACCAACCCAAGCATTTTCCATAAAAATTCATTTTCATAAAAATCTAACCCTTGACCGTAATCACGAAGCGATGCTCATTACCGTGAAACACGGCTATTGAATAGGTTGTACACTCTGCAGAGGTTATACACTTTACCCACAAGATCAGTCAAATACCACCAAGGCAAATAAAGTAACGAAGCCTTTCCAAAGTTCCATCTAAACCCAGTCTTGCCCGCTAAGGTTTCAACCTTTGGAGGGATGGTTACCACACCAGGGCCCCCTCTTGCGCCATGTGAGTTCTCATTCCGCTTCTCTGGGCCTCACACCACCACGCAGTACCAAAGAATAGATTTCCCGATTTACTCAGCTAAGCCCGTCCCATTACGGAACTTGTGGCTGTATGAGAGACTCAGTTCAAATGCTCGCAAGGTTAAGTCCTTAGTTGACCGAGGCAAGACTAACCAAGTGTGATCTCAATTATCCAAAAACCAATAAAAACCAATCTGACCGCCAGTTGCCACTCTTGGCCCACGAAACAATCTTGCCATTTGCCCCGTCTAAATCATTTTCCCACGGTTCTTTACCATTGCACCACGTGACATCATCAACTCAATAACACATGTCTCATTCACAAAGCATGTTCAATATCTCATTAAGTCAGTATTCACTTTGGTATTCCAAAATCATGAAATGTCCACGTGGCAGGGCTAAGCATACTACTTCGGTCTACTCAACCCATGTTGGCAAATTATAAAAGTCCAACTATTAATCCATATCCTAGGGTGACAAAAGATTCATGGCCTACAATTATATATGACAAGGTGGCATCTGACAACTTAGGCATTTAACTAATCCCAAAACTTATTCAAAATCATTTCTATCAAATTAGCATGCAATAGTTTAAATCAAAATAATTTGCTCTAGTAGGTTCGACATGATCAAACACAACTTGCCTTCAAAAAGTCTGATTCGGCTCCACGAGCTTGCTCTTGGGTCAGAACCTCTCCCTCGAAACCCGGGCACTTCAACGTCTCACGCGTAGCGCAAATAAATAGCAATAAATAAATAAAACGAAGAGCAACTCAAGCCTAAAATTCAAATAAAATTCATAAACAGAAAGAGCTTGATTTTACAAATTTATAGAAATTGGAATCACTCAAATCGGAGTTAAAAGCATAAAAGTTATAAGCATTTGAAGTTTCAAAATACATTTAAAATCAATAAACCGAATTAAATAAACATTTTTCTTTTAGGAAAATAATTATTACGTCATCTGTGACACGTGTCGATACCACGTAAGCGACCGTGGCCTATTTAACGTGATCGTGACGTCGGCACGACTCGGCTCTCTCAACGACAAGTGGGTCCCCGTGACGTCGGCATAGCGTCGGGGTGGCGTCACACGCCGCGGTGCGTCGCGGTGGCGAAGTGGGCCCGTCCGTCGGCGTCTCGTGTGAATAGTGCCGCAGTCTGGTGACATGTGGGTCCGTCTTGTCGGCGTCTCATGCCTGGTGGCGATGCGGTGCCAGCGACATGTGGGTCCGTGTTGTCGGCGTCTCGTGCCGATGAAGCGGCGGCGTGGCATCTGGCGACCCTCGGATTTGCATCTAACGGCGGAGATTGGAAGATGAAGTTTCTTGTGCAAAGGCGGCGTGGACTCACCTCGGCCCTAGGATGGAAATCGAGCGATGCGTGGAAGCTCGCGAGGCGGCGGTGTTGCGGCGGCGTGGTTCGGCCGGAGAGCGAAGACGGCGACGTCTTGTGTGGCGTTCCAGCTCCTCCGTGGCGAAAAATGCGCTCGGCAGCGCGATGAGGTGAAGTTCGAGGGTGGCACGGCGGCGGCGGAGTGGCCACCGGCGTTAAGCGGCGAAAGTCGTGCGGTGGCTCGGCAACCGGCAAGCTTCGTCGCGGCGGCGGCGGCGTCTCGGCGATGGGAAGTGTCTGGCGAGTCTGGCGCAAACCGAGGAACAGAGGAAGCGGCGGCGATTAAATAGGGGCTCTAAGTCCGTCTGCGAATTCTGCGGAGGAGTCCGTATGGCGCATGAGTCCGTGGCGACTTCGGGTTAGGCGGCGTGGTAGCGGCGTGAGGCCGTCGGATGAAGATCGAGCGGTGCGCGTTAGGGTTTTTTCGGGCGGGCGCAAGATTACCGACCCGATCTTGTTCATCGGGATTTTAATCCTTTTCCGAATAAAATTTATCCCCAAAATTAAAATAATTTATTTGGGGCATTAAAAATACTAGAAAAAATCTGGAAAAATTCCCAAAAATATTTTAGGACATTTGTGACTCAAATAAAATATTTTCAGCAAAACTTTATTTTAACTTTTCCATTATTTAATTAATTTGATAAATGGTTTAATTCAAAATAAATTCAAATAATTCCAATAAATCCAAATAAATTCGAAATTCCCAAAATTCAAAATACTAATTTAATGCAAGAAAAGCAAAATTGGTGTGTTACACTCAAGCCTTGGCGCCTGAGTGCGAAGGCGGAGGAGGTCCGGAGGGAGCTGCTCGAGAGGCACCGGATTTCCGAGTCCCAGGAGATGAGGATATCCGAACTCGAGGCACTTTTGGCGGACCCTCAATGCCCGAGGGCGTCGCGCCTGCCGCTGAAGTCTTGGCCGAGGTGAGCTTGATCGGGCTCGGGAGGTCGGATTCCGCCAGGAGGGACGCCTCGCTCGAGAGGAAGATGCGGACCGAGGCCACGCTGGAGCTTCAGCGCCAGAAAGCCCTTGCGGCTGGTGAGCAGAGTAACCCTAATTCAGTTTCCCGCGATTGCAAACCACCCGCCCTCTTTTTGACATCGCTTCGATCTGCAGCGTTGCAAGAGGAGCTCAGCGATGCCGTGAGGGCGCGGAAGACGGCGACGGAGGAGCGTGATGCAGCGATGGCAGCACGAGCGGAGGTCGTCTCCGTGAAGGAGTCGACGGAGTGGGATCTGTCCGAGCGGGCCGCTGAGCTGACGACCCTCCACAAAGTCGGTCGGGAAATCCACGACCGAGTGCTCGGAACCTCTGAGCCGGGTTCGAGTTCACTGGCCGCTGCGCTGGCCCGAGTGCCAGAGCATGTCGAATGTTCGGTGAGTGAGGGGATAGAGCTCGGAGCCTGCTCGGTGCTGGTTTTTGCTCTCTCACATTATCACGGCATCGACCCTGCCGTCGTCAGCAGCGGAGTTGCGGCGAATCGGTCCGATGAAGAGGTCGAAGGGTTGAGGTCAGTTGCTCCTTCTGTAGGAGATCGCCACCGGATTTCGCCAGGGAGCATCCTCCACCGGAAACAAGAAGAAAACTGATCATTTTGGTTTTTGCGAGAGTTTTGTCCTGTAATGAACTGAAATTCTTAGACGGTCGGGGTAGTCCGTAAGCCCTCCCCTTTTTCATGCCTCCCAGAGATGATAAACATTTCGATGGCCATAGCTTCGGAAACCGCGGGGGTTCATGCGAGCGTAGGTCGTCATGTTAACACCTTTGCGGGAGACTCGAAATAGGAGCTGGGACCTAAGAAACAAAACATTTGCTTATACTTGCGGCGGGACAGGAGTGTTCCCGACCAGCTATGGGTCGTATGCTATGGGTAATCCTTTCTTCCGCAAAACATTACTTCGTGACCGTAGCCGCCGGGGCGTAGGCCGTAGTGTTTGGGTCAGAGGTGTTACCGCTAGGGAGGAACCCATAGCCGACCGAGTCATCTGACCCGTATGAGTGTGGGCACCTAGGCGCAAGTCGCTCATCTACACTTGCGCGGGAAAGGAGTGTTTCGACCAACTATGAGTTACACCTCATGGGAGCTTCCTTCTTCCACAAGGCACTAATTCGCAACCATAGCCACTGGGGCATAGGTCGTAGTGCTTCGGGTCGAGAGGATTACCGCTAAGGAGAACCCAATAGTCGATCGGGTCATCCGACCCGAAAAAGTGCGTGAGGTCGAAGCCCCCGAGCGGGGCGTGTGAGCCCAAGCTTGTGATCGCTCCACAACGCTTGGACTCGAGGTGGAGAAACGAATACGGAAGCACTCTTAAGAAAAAGGTTGCCTTATCTTTTATTTTAGACGTAGGAGGTGCTGCGACGATCGGGTCCTTTATTCAGCCTTCCGTCGGTGCGGCTTCTTCTACCAGGTCCCTGATCCACTCGGGGCCGTCATGGCCCGTTGTAACATCCCCGTTTTCAGCCTTCTGTTAAAAATTTAATTTAAATTAATTAATTTAAAGATTTGGAGTTTATTTGGTTCGAATATTTATCCTGGCATCCTTTCCGCCCGAATTCGGAATTTATTCCAAATTCATCTGTAAATTCTAATTTCGCTTTAAATCAAATTTAAATTTAAAATTCAAATTTTGAATCAAATTCAAATTCGCCATCGCATTCATTCAATCCGAAATTCAATTCTGAATCCATTTTTAATCTTAGCTCATTTTCTTGTTGGGCTGACATCCATTTCCTTAGGCCCAAATTGCAAAGCTCTCATTTTCTCTCTCCTCTCTTTCTTCCATCCTACGCACGTTCTGGATTCCTGCAACCGAAGCTAGCTCAAAGGTCTCCCATGGCTGCCTCTTCCTTTCCAAACCCACTCACGCCATAATAATGCACCAATCAATAAGGCAACTGAAGCGTTGGAATGGCAAGAGTCTAGAGAATCAAATACCACAGAAAGCTTGCCCTTTCCTCTCCCGAAACGGTCACAATCATGCTCAATCCGCGAAACTTTGCACATTCCATAACTCAACCGTTTCTTTGTCTATTCGCGTGCTTGAGTACTCTATTTAATCGTCTCGACGCCCCCGACGCGGTGCTTCCTTTACTTTCTCGATTCATCGTCGTTTCGACCTCCGATTTTGAGCAAGAACCTCCGTCCAACGTTCGTCGCCGACACCGTCGAACCAACTTTCAATCCTGTGAGCCAAGCCATGCATTAAGCTGTGTCATATCGTGTCTTTGAGCCTGTAGATCAAAAGCCCTCAATAAATATTCTAAATTCGTTGCGATTCAGGTCTCCGATTGACGATTGTTCGTCGTCGCCCGTTTAAATCGTTCATCGCCAATTTCTTGCGAATCGGTAATTCTCAATCAATTCCTTGCATCTACATACTCATCCCATCATGTTCTATCTATTGCACTCACTGATTTTGCAAAATATCGCGAATTCAAGTTTTCCCCAAAATTTCGGTCATGTTTGTTCTTCTTTATTCTTGTGCAAACTCCATTGATGCCAACTAGAGCTCGAGCCCTCGCCGCAGGAGGCCTTCCGGCCACTTCTAGCGCATGCATCCTCCGCCGCCCTCCGCCTCCTCCTGCCCTCGCCGACCCATTATGCCGTTGCCCTCACAAGACGCCCGGTCGCGCCGCCATGGCCGCCGTGGGCACGTCGTCTCGGCCACTCCCGCCGATGAGCGAGCCTTCCCTCATTCTCCCGAGTGCCGCCGGTCCTCCTGCACCCCTCCGCCGTGTGCCTTCGCTTCCCTTCACCGGCGAGCCACCAAGCCTTCGCCGCCATTGCTTGCGGGCGCCCGCACACCTCATCCGGCCGCCGCTCCTGCCGCCGTGCTTCCCACCTCCCCATCACGTCGTAGTTCCATTTTTGTGTGCGTAAATGCATGCCGTGGCTCCAAACTCCGGTGCCAATGGAGGCCAGAAGCTTCTCTGTTGCTTGGGAGGAGGCTGGAGGTTGAAGAAAGGCTTGGAGAGGATGACAACCGGGCCCCACAAGTCATTGAAGCAAAGGAAATCAGAAATTTCAGCTAAAAAGAAGATTCCGGGAATATTCCCTCGTTTTTCAATTTTCCAATCCGAGCAACTTCAAACATTTATATCTTTGTCATCCAAACTCCGAATCAAGTGATTCAAATAGATAAATTCGTCTAAAATCATCCTCTATCTGCCAGTATTTTTATTATAATTTTTAGATTTTATTTATTTTTTGTTATTTTATTTGTTGTCTCGTTTTGCGCGTAGCCGAAGACTCCGCCGTTGCCGCTGTCAATTCGAAGAACTTCAGTGCGACGACAACCTTGCGACCAGAGGAGGCAGGTCTCCTTGATGCACTTTGATCCTACGTTTTAAAAGTCTTTTAATGATTTTATCAAATGCATGGCTAATTTGAGTAAAAATTGATATTTAAAATGACTAGGATGTTTAGTTAATCCAACTTGATGATAATCCCCTTGCTGATTGTTGTTCATGTCCTTGTAACCTTAGAATATTTATTGTTATCATATATATCATGATTATCCTTGATTAGAACGGTAGATCAATGCTTAGGTGCAAATTGATTAAAATGCTTGTTGGGAAAATGAGTTAAAAATTATTGTGAAAGGATATTTATAAAATAGTAGCAATGTATTTGCTGCTGTATTTGCAAAATAAAATGAAAGCAAAAATGGTTTTGACTTGAGCGGATCGGTCCGATGGGCGGGTGCGGCTGGAGCACTGACTTTTGGTTTTGTGCAAGTGCCGCTCGAGTTGATTAAGGACCGACGCTTATGATTGACCATTCTAAGCAAAACAGTACAACCACATGTCCGAAATGGGTATGACCTGGCCGATTAATTTGTAGTAATTTAACTTAGACTCGCCGGATGGTTGGATGTGGGTGCCGGATGTAGGCGAGATGGTTTATTCCCACACGGCGCAAGAGGGGGCTTCTGACTGGGCGGCTAGAACCCTTCAGCGGTGAAACCTTAGCGGGTCGAGTCTGGTTAAATTATTACATTGGAAAAGCCTTGTCATGATCGCTCTGCCGACACACCAAAGGAAGTGTGTTAATTGCATGGCACCATGGGTTGATCATGTCGTGTGGGTAAAGTGTACAAACTCTGCAGAGTAAATAAACTATTCGAATAGCCGTGCTCACGGTCAAGAGCGGGCAAAGAATGCTTTCATACTGGTAGACTTGGTTTTTTTTAATTTTGAAAACTATGGATTTGGGAAATTCGGGAGTGGTTCGAACTCTCGGATGGAATTTGGGTGGATGGAACCTGTTTTAAAATCTTGACGGATGGAGTCAATGAATGGTTTATCTCAATCTTTTAAATTGTGCGGATAGAGCCTGAGTACTAAGTGATGGTGGTAGAACCATCGCTACAAATATTAATAAGTTTACATGTTACAAATAATTGACAAAAATTGCTTTACAAAATTATACACGTATTGTTCAATAAAATTTGCTTTGTGCAAAATGAACCATATTAAGCTTCTCTTTGGAAAGCCCTGCATGATCATATATCCCAGACTTGCGGAGTACGTTTGTACTCACGTGCTACAATTCAACTTCTTCAGAACAATTTGAGGACGCCGCTGAGGAGGGTGAGTTCTTCGCTTGTGGCTTCGAGGAGGGCGAGCCTGAAGAGTAGGTGTGCGTTCCCGGTCGTTTGCCTATGGCGAATGAGTTGGGCTTTTTATTTGTTGTCTTCCGCTGTGTGGTGTTGCAGGCCTTCTGACCTGCGGTTGTAATAAGTGATCATGAGATCGATGCCGGTTTATTATCGTTTAATATAATGTTACGGTTATGTATATCACCTGCTTCCTTGTGTGTACTAGCAATCGATCGAGGGTAATGCGGTTATACAGGAGATTCGGATGGTAAATCTGGGTCTCACACCGTCGAGCGTCGCTCGCGTCAACCATCGCCTTGATCGACTGGCAAAGCGGAAATCGAAGAGTCGCGCGCTTCTCACAAAGACCTGGCGTCCTTCGTCCCAACCGTCCCATCGCATCTTAATGCGAAGAGAGGGGCGTAGACAAGGCACGTCCCGTCGCGCGGGACGTGTAGTTAATGCGCGTGCGGCGCTTCGCCCGGGACGACGCCCGCTTCGTCCGCTCCGCCCTGCGCGTATAAGTAGGGTGCAGAGGAGCAAACCTGCGCGGCTATTCTTTTTGTCCTCCTACTTCTCCTTTTGTCCCCACGCGACGCAGGAGAAGGAGAGTTAGAAAGCTTCGAGCGGCGATGGCGAGCGGGGGTGACGATCGGCGGTCCGGAAAACGGGAAGCAGCGGCGGACCCCCTGGGGTCGGACCCCAAAAGATCCCGCTCCTTCGCCCGGTCGCCATCACGTGCGAGAAGAGGGGGGCTCGCGCTGCCCATATCGACCTTCCGCATTAGGGACCCCATTGCGGAGTGAGCCTTTTTACCTGTTGTCGAGGTGATTTCATCTCCGATCTTGTTGATGCCGAGCTTTTTCTTTCTTTGCTCCAGAGCTCGTGGCTCGGGGTCGGGCCGGTCGCCGCCCGCTTTGTTGACGACCGCCTCGGCGAGGTGGCGGGAGGCGGGCCACGGGCCGGTCGCCGGTCGCCGTGGGCGGTTCTTCGGGCGCCCGAGCCGCGTCTGTGGTGACGCGGTTGGAAGCCTCCCTGCAGATCCGAGCCGCTGCGGCCGTCGCGCAGAAGGCGGAAATGTCGCGGCAGTGGACCTGGATTCGAGCTTTGGAGGAGAAGCTCACCGAGGCGCGTGAGGAGGCACGGACACTGCGGTTCGGCGGTGCAGCGGAAAGAACTTCGTCGGGGTGCACGGAGAGCGGTGTACCTGCGCGATGATCTTATGAGCGTGCATGGTCCGGCCCGAGAGCATGGCGAAGCTTGGCCCCAGGAGTGGATCTGCGGAGCGCCGGGCGCGGCGAGATGCATTCGCCCTCGGCCTATCCGTCGCGATAGCGTCTGGCCGACCTACCCCACTTCTTCTGTGGCCTTCGGCTCGCGAAAAAGCGGAGGTCGCGCGTCCGTGGCGGAGTATGTTACGGCTGTTGTGCGGCCGCCGCGCCACCTTCGACCCGACCGCGACCATTGGCGGGGTCAAAGGAGACGCGGACCGAGCGCGGGCTAGAGTGCGGCCGGCAGCTGAGATGGTGGCGAGGCTGGTCACAGTTGGGGCGGACAGCGACAGCTCCGAGGATGGCGACGACTTCACCGGATGAGCTTCTGGGCGCCTGCATCTTGCTTTTTGCTTCAGGAGGGCACAATGCATGTAAATATTCCATGCTATGAACTTTTGGGGGTTTTGCTGGATGCTTTGCGTTTTTTCTTCGTTGCCAACACTCATCAAGCGACCATAGCTCTCAGGAACCACCGGGGTTGCGAAAGCGTAGGTCGGAGTGTTAGTGTCCAGAAGAAAACGCAACAGATACCTGGGGACTTAGAAGCCCAAAAAATGTGTCCCGAGCCGACCACGGGTGATCTCGCGCGGGCACTTCCTTCTTCCACACAGTACTACTTCGCAACCGTAGCCGCAGGGGCGTAGGCCGTAGCACTTGGGTCGATAGGGTTACCGTTTGCGAGGATCAATGGCGGTTGGGGCCTTGACTCAAATGGGTATCTTGAGGCAGCCACCGAGCGAGTTAAGCGAGCTTTGGCGTGCGACGGGCGCCGCCCGACGTATCGTGAGTTTGGGCGGCGTTGCTCGGTCGTCTGGAGTTCACCAAACCCGACCTTTTGGGGGCCTCCAGCTGCTCGCGTCGCCGCCAAAGCTTCGTGCGGCAAGCTTGAGGAGCGACGGAGACGAGACAAAGCCCCTCCGGGAGGATGTCGAGGAAAGCGAATCGGCCGTGCTCTGGCGTGACCGTCGTCGAGCTCGCGCCGTCGTTGATGAAGAAGACCATCGAGGAGGGAAATGGGAATCCGGAGATCACGGAGATGACGCGCAAGGGCCCCTACCTGGCGCGCCAACTGTCGGTGTTTCGTATGACCGGTAGGTAAATTTGTAAGTATAAGGGATCGCGCGCCCCCTCTCCTCGAATGGTTAGGCTAACGAAGCCTCGGATGAACACTGGATCGGGCTGAGGAGTCTCAGATTATCTTGGTTGGACGAACATCCCTACTTCGGTTTGTGGCGGAGGATCTCGTTGATCGGGTATGGCGAATTACATGCGAGGACTAAGGGCGGGCCCTTAGCACTTTCGTCCGAGCAATGGCTTCGGGGCTTCGCCCGGTCGTTCAGTCGGGAGAACAAGCGAGGCGGGATATGGAAGAATGAGGGTTCGCCCATGCCGGGACCTGCCTCCCCTTACATATCCGGAGGCGGAGTTACACGAAAATTTGGAGAAAAGAGGTAGGGGTATACTCGCCCGAAGTCGGTCTTCGGTCCTTGGCGATTAGCGGGTTCTGTTCATCCATGTCGGGTTGGTAGACACAGCAGACGGTGTTTCTTTGGGAAGGTGCGACTGCCCTCGATCACTGCCGGATACTGGCGTCGCTGTGGTGTGTTACGTCGCTCCTTTACCCCTGGCGTGGTGAAGGGCGGGCATTTGACCCGCGGCTCCTCGCCGTCTTGAGAAAAACCACTGTCTCAACATGGGCGTCGGGTCCACGGGTGAGCGACCGCTCGAAGTCGACCACCGGCGTGGCGAAGTTGTCGGCGAGGCTTGTTGGGGTCCCGACAAGGGACCTGGTCGAGCTTTTGGGGTTGCCCGACCGAGGCTCGGTCGGAGTTCTGGGAAACCGGACCTAAGGTTGAGCGATCCGTTGTATCTCCTTGGGCCTAGTTGACCGCGAGAAATACAACCTTGAAATAGACGTATACTTTTCTGTGGGGTATCCCCGGTATGAGTATTCGTCAAGAATCATCGCGCGGCTTCATCTGATGTTTTAGTGACAAGCGTAACTTGATACTTGATATCTCAAATGAAGCGGTCATAGTGGCCTTCGAGAATGGTGTCAAGGAAAGAGTTGAAGGGAAAGCTTGCCACTCGAAAGATCAGAATCACCATGGAGCTCTTCGAGTTGGTAGACAAATACGCCATACGCACTAAGGCCCAAGAACATCTCGACGACCCCAAGCTTGACAGCGACAAGTCTGAGTCATCTAAGCAAGGGACGAAGAGGAACAAGAACCACGGGGAGAAATACAAAAGTGACTCCACTATAGCCACGGTCAAAAGGGGCAAGGCACACAATATCGGTGACAACAAAGGCTAAAGCTGTGGAGAAAACAAATACTACCCAGTCCATCATATAAACAAACACGACTTTGATGAGTGCCAGGTGATCAGTAAGAAGGTCCAAGAGAAGCTCAAGGCCGCCCTCATCAAGCGCGGAATCGAGTAGGCCAAAGAAAAGCTCCAGGACGATGAGCCCGAATATTGCGAGGCTGATCACAAGCTGGTGCACATTTTTGGGGGATCTGCCACGTACGAGTCCAAAAGATAGTATAAGGCAGCTGAAAGAGAGGTCAATCTGACCACACCAGCTCTCCCTAGATCTCTCAAGTGGTCGAAAGTGCCGTCACCTTCGACCAATCAGATCACCCAGTCGCAGTTCTCCGGAGTGAAACCCTGTGGTGGTCGAGCCCACCATCATCAATGTTAAGGTTGCTCGAACCTTGATCGATAGAGGTAGTTCGCTAAACCTTATCTACGCGAAAACACTGGAGAACATAGGGATCCCCTAGATAGAAATAAAGGCTGGAGCCGAGCCGTTCCGTGGCATTACTCTGTGTTCATCATCAATACCACTTGGCTAGGTCGAGTTACCTGTCACGTTTGGCATGCTGGACAATTTTCACACCGAAAAGATCTTTTTCGATGTAGCGGCTTTTGAGACCACCTATAATGTGATCCTAGGCCGCCCAATGCTAGGCAAATTCATGGCAGTGGTGCACTACGCGTACCAAACCGTCAAGATACCAGCACCAATGGGAGTCCTTACAATCAACAGGGACTAGCGTGCTGCATTCAGGTGCGACAAAAATAGCTTGAAGATGGTTGAGCACCTCTGTGGAGCGACAGTCCATGCAGACGGGGGAGCTAAGCACCGAAAATCCAGGAGCAGCGATCAAGCTCCCGTGTCCAACAGTGCCACTAAGAATCCGATCGACGATGGCAATAAGGACAAGAAGACCGACAGAGGTGTCAAAACGGTGCCCTTAGACCCGTCAGAGCCTTCCAAGATGGTCAAGGTGGGCACTGACCTTGACCCAAATAGGAACTTGAGCTCGTCACCTTTCTTTGGGCAAACCGCGACATGTTTGCATGGCAACCGTCCAACATGCTCGGGGTCCCCAAGGAGGTGATCGAGTATCGAATGATTGTGGATTCAAGTGTCAAACCTATGGTGCAGAAGTAGTGCAGATTTGCGAAAGATCGAAAGTAGGCCATACAAGAGGAGGTCAGCAAACTCCTAAAGGCTGGCTTCATCCAAGAGGTCCATCACCCGACGTGGCTAGCAAACCTGTTCTCGTCAAGAAGCCCAACAGCAAGTGGAGGATGTGCGTCGACTATACTGATCTCAACAAAGCCTTCCCTAAGGATCCTTTTCCTCTCCCTCGCATCGACCAAATACTAGACTCTACTGTGGGCTGTGAACTACTAAGTTTTTTAGATGCCTATTCAGGATATCACCAAATTAGCATGTCCGTAGAAGATGAGGAGAAAACTACTTTTATTACTCCTTTCAGGGTATTCTATTATATTAAGATGCCTATTGGTTTGAAGTGTATTGGTGCTACGTATCTGTCGAAGGTTAGTGATCGCGGAGTCAAACACACAATCGAGGGAGTACAATATAGGCAGGTTCGGGCCTCTTGATAGAGTAATACCCTACTCCTGTATGGATGATGTATGAGATCGATGAATAGATTACATAATGGGATGGCTAGCTCTAATTACAAGGAAAATAAATTTGGGAGTGGCTAGGCTATGACTAATGGATGTTCTGCTCAAAAATCTTCTCACTTGTCTAGCTCTGGATGGCTATAGCTTGAGAATTGCTTTTTTTACGATGTCTACCCTCACCCTTATATAGTTGGGTTGGAGTGCCAGATCGTAGTTGATGAGGAGTCCATCGCTGTTATGATCTCTATGTTGTATCCGAACTTTTGCAATTGCTAGGCGTATTTGAGTGGGTTTCCTCATATTGAGAATACAATCGAATCCTTCCCTGCATGGAGGTATCTCTTCCCGTGTATATCTAATCCCATCGGACTAGGCTTGAGATATCCGAAGTTTCCAAATGCTTGTAGTGATATATGTGGTATGATTCTTGAGTGTATGGCATGTGTCCATATCCCATATTTAGATATTTGATAGTATCAATGATATATTCAAAACTGCTTGAAGTCTCAAATCGGGCGCAATGTAGAAGCATACGTCAATGATATCATGGTTAAATCGAAACCGGGTGCACCTTAATTAGTGACCTCAAGGAAACATTCAACAACGTCAAAAAATATCGAATGATGCTTAACTTCGAGAAGTGCACGTTTGGCGTTCCGTTAGGTAAGCTTCTCAATTTCCTGGTATCTAGTCGAGGCATCGAGGCCAACCCACTTAAAATCGAGGCTATCGACTAGATGTGTCCTTCGCGGACACTGAGAGAAGTGCAAAAGCTCGTAGGCTACATCATAGCTCTTAGTCAATTCATCTCTCGGATAGGCGAGTGAGGGCTACCCTTCTTCAAACTATTCAAGAAGTAGGACACTTTCAAGTGGACCAAGGAGGCAAAAGAAGCTTTTTGAGACTTGAAAAGGTATTTATCGTCTTCATTAATTTTGATTTCACCTAACGAAAAAGAGGAGCTCTTTTTGTATATTGCAGCTACCCCTCAAGTAGTAAGTACAGTCCTGGTGGTCGAGCCGGATTGCCTCGAGAAAAAGGCCAAAGTCTAGAAGCCGGTGTACTATGTGAGTGAGGTCTTGCACGACACCAAGCCACGATACCGTCAAGTACAGAAGATGTTGTATGCCATTCTGATGACTTTCCAAAAGCTGTAGCACTACTTCTAGGCGCATAAGATTAAGGTCATGATGACATATCCGCTCAAGGAGGTAATACACAACCGAGAGGCAACAGGGCAAATTGCACAGTGGGCAGTCGAACTCAACGAGTTCAAGATCGATTTTGTGCCATGGACCAGCATCAAATTAGGGATCTTGGCAAACTTCATCACGAAATGGACGCACAACGAGAAAAAGGAGCACAAGACAGTCGATAACCACTGGACTATGTTCTTCGATGGATCGCTCATGCTTCAGGGCTCGTGGTCCGGTATCATGCTCATGTCCCCAACAGGTGAGGAGCTCAAATATGTCATCCAACTCAATTTTCAAGCTTCAAATAATATTGCAGAATACGAGGGACTGGTCAATGTGCTCGAATAGCTGCATCACTTGGGATCAGGCGATTACTCATGAAAGGGGACTCACAGCTAGTCGTAAACCAAGTGCAAAAGGAGTACCAATACTCGAATGACAATATGGCGGCATACCTGAACGAGGTTCGCAAGCTAGAGGACAAGTTCGAAGGGCTCGAGGTAAGGCATATCAGGCGAAGTGATAACTCCGCCGCCGATGAACTTGCTAAGCTCGCTTCGTCCCGTTCACCTGTGCCTACAGGAGTCTTCATTGAGAAACTCCTTAAACCATCTGTCTCCCCTGAACGGGAGACAGATGCTACCTAACTCGACCAGCAACCTAGTAGAGTCAACGAGGCAGAATCCGTAGACACGGAAGCTGCACTACTCAAATACGAGTCGACTTGGATGACTCCATTCCAAGCCTATCTCGAAAGTCGAGATATCCCTAGTGATGATGCCTCAGCTGAGAAAATTGCACGTAAGTCCAAGTTATACCCATTGGTAGATGGCAAACTCCACCGAAAGGGGAGTAACGGAATCTTGATGCAGTGCAACACTTAGGAAGAGGGCAATAAAATACTGCTCGATGTCCATGGAGGTATCTGCGACAACCATGCATCCTATCGCACTCTAGTTGAAAAAGTTTTCTGGCAAGGATTCTATTGGCCGAATGCACTCCAGGATGCTTGCAAGCTGGTGAAAAAGTGCAAAAACTGCCAATACGGCAAGCAATCCACCCAACCAACCCAGGCCTTGCAAACTATTCCTCTGTCTTGGCCTTTCTCTATCTAGGGCTTGGATATCTTGGGATCTTTCCCAAGAGCCCAAGGAGGTTACAAGTTCTTATTCGTGGCAATCGACACGTTCATCAAGTGGATCAAAGCTAAACCCGTCAGGAACATCACCTTAGAAGCGGCCAAGAAATTCATGAGGAGCATCATTACTCAATTCGGCATCCCTAATCAAGTAATCACAGACAATGGTAGCCAGTTCAAGAGCAATGCTTTCACAGTCAGGATTCAAACTTTGCTTCACCTCTGTAGCTCATCCTCAGAGTAACAATCAGGTCGAATGTGCCAATAGCATAATCTTGCAGGGGATCAAGACCCGTGTATTCGATAGGCTCAAGGTTTATTCGACCCAATGGGCAAAAGAACTCCCATCGGTGTTATGGGCTGTTCGTACATTAACTAGTTGAGCCACTAGTGAAACACCATTTTTCTTGGTCTATAGAGTAGAAGCGATGCTTCTAACTGAGTTAACATTCAGGTCACCTCGTGTGGACAACTACTCGGAAAGGAATAAGAGTAAGTGTGAACAGATGATGTGAATCTACTCAAAGAATACAGGAATCGAGCATCCATTCGAGCAGCCAAGTATCAGCAAGCCTTACATAGATATCATGGCCAGAGAATCCAGGAAAGAGCGCTCACTGCTGGAGACTTAGTACTATGAAAGGTGTAGAAGCAAGACAACCGTAACAAGCTATCACCTAAGTGGAAGGGTCCATACATGGTAGTCGAAGCAACTCGACTAGGATTAGTACGGCTATCTACGTCGGAAGGAACGATGCTGGACAATTCATAGAACATCGATCAACTAAGAAGATTTCATACATAAATAAAAAAGACAGTGCATTTGAGGCATCGAAAAACAAAAATTCAGGTAAGTAAGAGTTTATTAAAAATTAGCTAACAAAAGTCATTCTATTACATTTTAGGTAGGTATCTTTATGGCTACTTGTTCTCGGAGGCATCACACCACCTCTTCTACTCACTTGAGGACCAAAAAAGGAGGGTCCCTGGGATAGACCTCCACCTTTGGTGTAGGCCGATTGTCAACGGAGAAGGCAGCCTCTCCGTCGTCAAAAGCCTCCAAGCACCACGAGGGCTTGGAGGGCGAGCAGACGCTGGACTGATGAAGCCGTTTTGAGCTTCACTTTCTTCTCCTCGTGTGCCGGTGGTGGCATCTACTCTCGTGAAGTTAGCAGAAGTGGCATCATCTTTTTTGTTGACGATGCGCATCTTGCTGGTAACCTCATCTTCCTCCTCTAGCCAAACCTCCCTCTTAGTGGCCTCTTAGTTGATCTCTTCCTCCTCATTAGAGGAAATGATGATCTGTCCTGAAGAGACGATGGCCAGCAGCGTATGGGGAGGGGACTTTCCAAGGATCTCTATGGATGGGAATGACGGGCGAGTGGAAGCCATGAATGTGATTGAAAAAGCTAAGACGTCGTGAGTAGAAGACAAAATAAGCGGTGAGTTGTGACAGGCGATGATAAGTCCCGTCTATTTATAGCTCAGGGAATGGGTCATGCTGAAGTCACAACCCGTCTAGATTCACGTCAGTCCCAATCCACGAGGCGTACTTTGCACTTCCACATAAATGTGGGCACCAAAGAGACGCCAAGTTGTGACGTGCTTCGTGGAAGCTGAAGGAGCGTGAAGGTTGTAACAGTATTCAATCATTATAATGGAGTTAAAAAAAGAATGTTAAGCTTTACCAGTATGCTCGGGGGCTCATGTGCCTATGTGTATGGTCTAGGGCTAGCTACCGTTTATGATGCTCACGCTCTACTTTCTCCTCGATACAGTCATCGAACAGAAAGTCGGGGGGCTGCATCATGCATTTATCAGCGCATTTGCTCTACCATCGTTACTTTACATGGCTCCACTCTTGGCTCAATACATCTATTGAGTAAGAGGTTTGGAGTCACAACAGGTATCTGTGATGCTAATGCTCTACTTTTTCCTTGATCCGGCTACTGGGTAAAGAGTCAGGGGCTACATCACGGCTTTGTGCTTATGTCAATCTACTCCCTACTCGATGGCATCATCGAGTATAGAGTCAGGGGCTGTAGGTAACTGGGTACCTTGTTCTATTTCCAAGTCGATATAGTTATCGAGCGGGGTGCTGTAGGCACAGTTTCTGTATTTCTTTTGCATACAATTTTTTTTGCATGTATTTACTCGATCGCGTACTTAGAATGTCAGTGAACAAAACCAATGTATGACCATGCCTAAACCCGACGACGAGCAATTATATCCTGCACGTATACGAGCACTAGATTGTCAGACATATAAAGCTCAGCAATCGGTAGGAGACGAGGCCTCTAGTTGGTTCTACATACGCTGCTCAGCAAGTTCATATTTACTACAAAGTTTGAGTCATAACCCGACGACGAGCAATTATATCCTGCATGTATATGAGCACTAGATTGTCAAACATCTAAAGCTCAGCAATCGGCAGGAGACGAGGCCTCTAGTTGGTTCTACATACGCTGCTCAGCAAGTTCATATTTACTACAAAGTCTGAGTCATATAATCGATGAAGACTTACAAAAATCATGTAGTTTCACTTCGACTTAAATAACATTTATGTTATATGTAGCCTCTCTGAGTGTAAGCTCGGGGGCTTAGCTATTTAACGAAAGTTTTTAGTCTTGTGTGCAGATACAGTCAGGCATACGTTCAGCAACGAAGCTTCTTACTGAGAGTCTATGGGTGCTAATCAGAATTGCATCTACTCGTATTCCTCTGTTTCATCCACAAGGAAACAATTGGTAGAGCACAATGGACAAGCAAATTAATTGGCATTATCACATAAGACCACAATAACAACAAAGGTTCAACTTTGTGTGTTGGTGTGTTGGGCCTAAGGGTTCTGGCTGGCATCATCGTCATCACCGGTGAGAGACAGCTCCAGCTGGACCACGAACCTCTCAGCAAGTTCTCCGAAGGACTCGATGTGATCGGCAATCTCGCTCGCCTCACACGCAAAGCCTTCGTCCAAAATCGAGAGGTCCTGGCCAGGATAGTGGCTCTTCATCAGGCCTAGCACATGGGAAGTCACAAAACGAGCAATGAAGTCATGTACTCGAGGGTCTCTGATTGCAAAGTGGCAAGCACCGCATCTGTTGTAGCCTTCTCAACCTCGATCACTTTCATGCTTGCCTCTGCCTTGTCTCAACCAACCTTGGCCTTGAGCCACGCAGCATCGGAAGCAGCTTTCTCGGCCTTCAACTTCTTTGCCTCCGCCTTTAGCTTCTTCGCCTCTGCACTCAGCCTCTGCACCTCCCCCTTCTACGTCTGGACCTCAGCTTTGGCAGTTCTCAGCTTGCCCTGGAGTGTTGCCAGCTTGGCATTTTTTATCTTGAGCATTTGTTGATTGGAAGCTGAGAGTCGCTCATTTTGTTGATGGGCTTGCTTAAAGAAAATCTCAACTTTATGCAAGGTATCTGTTGCACACTATAGAGAGGAGTCGAGAAGCATCAAAAAAGCAAAATAGAGGACAAAGCAAAGCGCAGAAAGAAGATTGGATGTAATTGTATACCTGTAACTGGGGCTTTAAGATAGACCAGTATTCTAGAGACTCTTAAGAAGCTATAGGAGGCGGGGCCATTGTTGTGACTAGAGCTACTGGAGCAGGAGCTGGGATGATAGTGCCTGCCTGAGCGTTGACAAAGCAAGCGGCAATGTAATCGATAGCGCCGCTAGACGCACCTTTCCTACAGGAGATTTTCTACTTAATATCTCCGAAGGGAAGAAGGAAAAATTGATAAGGGAAGGTAACCTACTTCGCTAGCTGAAACTTCACCAGCATATTCTTCTTCCATGCAGTCGATTTCGCTAGGATTGGTCTGGTCCTGGTAGCAGTCGATTTCTCGATCAACACTGCTGGTTGAGGAGATGGCACCGACGAATCAGAGGCCAAGGGTGGGACCTGCAAGCGGGTGGCTATAATATGCAAAAAATTTATAGAAGATAAACTCAGCTTGCACTACTTGATAGTAGTTGTATATGCTCGACCACTTCGATCGATAGGGACTCTGCTTGGGGAGACGTTTGCAGGGGAGTCACCGACTTCTGCGCATCGGCCCCCCAGGCGGCCCATTGTTCATCCAATATTTACTGAATTACATCAAAAGAAACTTCATAACATCTAAGCGAGCGATTGAAGATCACCTGGCTGGATAGTCTCGACGAAGATGTCTGAGGCTGCTTAGCAGGTCGCTGGAGTCCCAGAGACACTAACCTCCTCGCCTGAGGAGACTCGACTGCTGCCGAGCCCAGGGCTGCCTCACCCTCGCCTGGAACGTTACTAGGTGCCGGATCATCCAGGGGAGATCCAATACCGGTGGGAACAAATTCCAATGCCAGATCACCATCTAAGGTTGGCTCATCGATCTCCAGGATGATGGCTCCAACAATCGGGTCGCTCTCCTTGTCGAACCTAGCTTCCTGAAGAGATACGAGGTTAAAGTAGATGACAGATGCATGAACGATGCATTATAAGCCATAACACAGTACTCACCTATGGCCGAGGATTAGCCAGCGAATATGCCTCGATGTGGCAAGTGCCAGGTTCTAAGCCCTGGAACATCTTTCTCAGCCTGGAAGAGATGTTTGTATTCGACAGATCTGATAAATAGCAAGTTAGTTTATTGCTCATCGACTAAAGTAAGGAAAACAAAAATGGTACTAGTGCTTATTTCTAGGATTATCCCTGGTGGTATCATCAACTCCGGAGTAGTCCCAGGACAAGTGATTCCGGCACTTCAGCGGACTCGACTGACGCGTGTTGAAGTCTCTGGCAACATGCCACCCTGTCAATCCATTCTTCCTCAGCTCCTTAATCTTCTGAATATAATGCGCATTGCAAGGGGGTCGAAGGAGGGACTTTCATCCAAAGGTCAATCGGATTAAGGAGGAGTGGTTGACAAGCCAGGGAAAAATTCACGGTGTCTAGAGAAGTGATGTAAAACCACCATTTTGTCTAGTCTGATTGCTAGGAAGAAGTAATAGGGACAGAGATATATGCACTCGTTGCACCGTTGTGGAGGTGAAAACCAGCACCCCCAACAGTTTCATTCTTCATCGCCCGCTTGAGATTATAAAAGTGGCAAAATAGGTTGAGGCTGGGCTCGATGCCCAGATAGGCCTTACAAAGGTGAACAAATACACTGAGCATTGTAATTAAATTGGGGCTCAGGTGGTAAAGTTGGATTGCATAGAAGTCAAGAACCGAGGTCAAAAAATGTGAAGGAGGAAAATTGAGTCTGTAGCAAAAAACAGCCTCAAACACAACGGTCTCATCCTTATTCTCGGGGGTAGGGAACAATTCACCTTGCAACGGCCTCCAATGGAAGAACTCCTATGGATGAACAAAGCCTTCTTTCGCCAATTCAGCAAGACGCTTCTCCGTCATTGTCGACTTTTGCCACACCCTTTGGAGGGCTTTGTCAACGTAAGTCATCTCGCCACCTCTGAGAGTAGATATGGCTGTCTCGGGTTTCTTTTCCGGTGACTGGGAATCTCTAGCACCAGCTGAAGAATTGGACGCCATCAAAAAGGATGGGGAATAAAGTTTCTTTGAAGTTGGCGATGCTAGAGTTGGAAGAGCACGACAGAGGCTTCGAGAATAAGGCTAAAGGCAAAACGGAAAGGAATGGTTACAATTCTAGATCTTGGAATTTATAAGCCAAAACCTTTTCAGGTGAACGATTCACTCTTCGCGACACGACGTCTCGAACAGTGAGAAAGGTGGGATGATGGTGCTACAGCAAATTTGGCGCTGCAGACGAGAGCAATAAATGCTCAACTACCCAAACATTTGGATTTTTTTATTTTTCTAAACTCTGCTCAGAGTTGAGTCGATGAGTCGACATCGAGTAACATGTGGTTACCCTAAGGACTCCAGATGGGCTAATGGCAGGGTGCTCGACTCAGCACATTCCTACTCGATAGTTAGTGATTCCTAACCTACTCAAATCGTTCGACTACAAGTAGGCGAGGCATTACTCAACCAAGCCAGAGCTTGCAGTAATCGACCAGCGCTTAAACGGACCCTCCACTAAGCAGAGTTTAGGAGCTACTGTCGAATATTTAAATATGGGATAAGGGCATACACCAAAAACTCAAAGACTATACCATATATGCTCAATCAAGTATTTAGAAACTCCGGATATTGTGGGCCCAATTCTTTGGGATAAGATATACGCAGAGGGGGTATCTTCATACAGGGAAGGACTCGATCGTTTTCCTGTTACGAGGAAACCAACTCGAGTACGCCTGATATTCAGGGGAGTTTGGATACGCTGCAAAAATTATGCAACGATGGACTCCTTATCGGCTACGATTCGGTATTCCAAATTAACTACAACTCGACCTAAGAAAAGGCTACCCTAACTATATAAGGACGGGGGTAGGCATCCTCAGAAAAGACAAGCAATTCTTAGACTACAAGTCATCCTGAGCTAGACAAGCAAGAAGACCTTTTGAGTAGAGTATCCAAGAGCCGGTGAACTATGCTTCGTCAACCCTTAGCTGTAGCTTAGCCATCCCCTAAGTTCAATCTTCATTGTAATTAGAGTCAGGCGTCCTGCTTTATACTCTGTTCATCGACTCCATACGTCATCCACGCAGGAGTAGGGTTTTAATCCATCCGACGGCCCGAATCTGTCTACATTGTGTGCCTTCGATTTCGTGCCTGAATTTGCTAATACGAAGGTACTGAAACTATAAATTTATTGTCGATTTCTAACCTTTGATAATCATTAATCAAGTATTAGATCTCCAACCCTGGTAGCTAACAAGTAGTGGTGTCGTCGATTGTTCCCCACCTACCCTCAGCGTACCAGTTGTACTCCGACTAACAACGGTAGTACAATACTCCAACTAACCATGGCAGTACTCATCTCATGACGTTTAAATATAGTGTGAGGTCAACCACAACTGATTTTGTGTCCTTCGCTGGGACTCACGGTGTACCTAGCTTTACACTCCTGGTTATCTACTTATATCCAATGTGGAGATCATAATATTGTCATAGGAGAACTTTTTCTAATCATGTCCATACCCTATGGTTGATATGAAAAATACAGCTCATTGCCTGAGTGTAGTGGTTTATCCTTACATCATAGCCTATGTAGAGGACCTAGGGGTGAGCATTCGGTTTTTTGGTTTAGTTTTTTCGGTTTTTAGAATCTGTCTACCGAAATTCTTAGACCAAAATAAAAAACTAAATCAATTTGACTGAAGAAATTCAGTTCGATTAAATTGGTTACCTCCTAGATCCCCCTCATGGCTGTCGAATCTTAGCGATCAATGGCTTGATGCCTGCAGGTGGGAGGGAAGAAGCCCTACATGACTAGATCTGAGCAACAATCTCTAGCATGAGGACAAAATCAGTGAACACCAAGTGAAATTTAAAAGAAAATTATACAGATCCGAGAAAAAAATCAGGAGGAAACACAAATAATTTTGGAGCTCTCAATTCGAACCAATCTGGCATAGGAGAAGGGTACCTCCGGACTCCGATGTGTGCAGAATGGGGGCAGCAACCGCGCCTTTCGACACACGGACCGGCTCTGGATGTGACCATGATCGTTCGCCTCTGTGCCAGGCATCGGTGTCCATGGCCAGGTCCACCTCTGGCGACGCCGCCGACGAGCGTGGGAAAGGGAGGGGTCGAAGTGAGGGGAGGAGATTGGGGATGATTGATGAGGAGATTGGGGAAGGGGATGACTGATGAGGGGCCGAGCGCACATGACGAGGATGACCGGATGAGAATCACAGGAGGGCAATGAAATGAAATATTGTTTCTTCGGTCTATTCAGTGTATAGGAGTTAAAAAACGAATCGAAATTCGAAAACCGAATAGCACCAAAATAAAAACCAAACCAAAAATTGAAAACCAAAACAACCAAAATATTCGGTTAAATCAGTTTGGTTTCAGTTTAAAAATGGCCACCCCTAAGAGGACTCCTCCAGTAATGTACAACTCCATGGCACCCTCTACCCACCGTAATAACATATATGCAAGCCAATTGCTCCTTTAGCTGGACTTGCGATTCCTTCCCACCATTCATTTAAATCCTCAATTTCTTCCTTTTTTTATTTAAACATAGGTTTTTGACATGCAAGTAGTGACCACCACAGAATCAACATATAAATTTCCAAAACATGATCAAGGAAGCTTGCCTAGAATTGCATAACAATAATCGTTCTCACTCGGATTCTGAAAGGGGTCTCCTATCGGATTTGATTCACTTCCTAAAATTATAAAATATTATAATTCATATCGCTATCAAATTGTTACATGTTTTATTGCGTCCAACCTTTCTCTGATTTCTTGCTGAAAATATATATATATGTATACGACGGATTTTAATTTGGTGTATTCTAATTTGGCACATTGCAATTTGGTGCATTTTAATTTGATGAATCGGCCTAGGTATGGCTTTTCTATTTTAATTGTTATGGTGGGTATTGGTAGTATTTAATTAAATATTTAATCACCTGCTTATGTTAGCCTTTATTATGATATTATTATTATTAGAGTGATCGCTTTGTTATTTATATTTTCGTATTTATATTTCATATTTGTTTTTATATTCCTACTAAGTGTGTGCATATAGATTATTTTTAGAAAAGAATATTCTTAATTATTGTTTCATGCATAAATATAATTTTATCCAGAGAGGATATCTTTTTAAGTTTACCCCTTTAATAGTGGATTTTAAATTACTGGTTGGGCATTTGTTTAGAATATCTTGCAATTAAATTTGGGGTTAGATATATTTATTTGGAGATTAATAAACTGATAACTTATTTTCGAAATATTTTTGAAAAAGATTCATTGCGACCGATTTAATCGAGTTTCCGATAAAACTTAGTTAATGAGTTTAATCTGTTCATTTAAGAATTATTCATTGGAAATTTAAAATTTTATGAATATAGGTTTTTTTTTCATGTGGGGCAGAGGATGGAGGAAAATTGAATCCTAATGGAGTAACTAGTATAATCTGTTGGATGTGATCTTCAGTTAAAACGGAAAGTTAGAGAATTAAGGAAAGTCAGGGTATTAACGGAAGGTCAAAGAATTAAGAAATCGCGCTCGATCGGGAGCCTTTCAAAATTCTTGGTTTTGGTCGATAACCGGCGCCACTATTAAAACAGAGGAGAATGGCACTCAAGATATGACTTTTGATCTTGAGCTTAGCCATCTTCTGGACACCCTTCCGATCTAGGGTTTTGGCGCCAAGGTTACCAAAGGCCCTAGCCATCGCCGTGAAGATCACGGTGCCCCCATCTTCTTCATCGGCGCATTGATGTTCCTACCCCAACACTCATCGACACGAATCAATGAAGAACACTAATGGCCGCCTACTTCTCGGTCGGTTTATCTAATGAGTTTTTAATTTCCGCATTAAGTTAGTGATCAAGACTTAGGCTTGTTCATGTATTAGTTGGATCTAAGTCTATCATTTGGTATCGAGCCTTCCTAGTCTAATCTTGATCCTATTGAGCGGATCGATCTCGGTTTAGCCTTGTTCTTGGTGGATTAGGCCTTTTGTTCCTCGGTTAGATCCTAATTTGGCTCGGTTTTAGCCCTTAATTCCTCGGTTCGGGGTTTAATTGTCTCGGTTTTGATGTTCTTCGCTCGGGTTAGCGGCATAGAAGGAGGAATAGCTAAGATCGAAATCCTAAAGCCCAATCAAGAACCTAGTTCCTTTCCCCAAATCCGAACCTAAAATCCCCAGCGATCAAGAAAATCTAAAGCTTTAGAAGCGATCCGGGCTTATCATTCTTGCGTCGCATCTCCGGTCGTCGTCCTCGTTATCGCCCGTGATGCTTTCGTCGCAGCGTGCGTGTCTTGCGCCGGCTTGTGCCTCCTTGCCAGCGTGTGGTTGCCTCTGCGTCGTCGCGCCAGGCAAGATCAACTTCGAGCCAGCACGCTGCCGTCGCGCATCGATTCGCCACCGTCGCCGCTTCGCTTCGCTCGCGCTTGCCTTGCATGATTTTCGGCGGGAATGAATTAGGTTTAGGGTTAGGGTTTCAACAGCATTTTTTGTTCTGCTTTTGGGCGATCTCGGCCGTCCGTTGCGATCGACAGCTGAGATCACTCCTTCTTGTGGTGAAATTGCGCATTGTATTGGCCGTCTTTGTTTCCATGAAATTGCGTGCATTTTGGGCCTTTGGAGAGCTGGGCCGCCGTGTGCTTTTGGTTCGGATTTATTTGTCTTAGCTCATAATTTATGTATTTTCTGTACCACTTAATTTCAGCAATAATCACTATTTAATATTTACTTCCTGGGCATTATTATTCAGACTAATTTTAGTGATAATTTTGCTGTGCAAATTTGCTAAATGAGATAATTAATTTTATGTGATGATTATTTCTTAGCATTATCTCCAATTAAAATGGAATCAAGGGGAAATTTTAATTAGAGATTATTGTTTAATGTTTAAAATTGGGATTATGTTATGACCATGATCATATACTGACCAACGTTGTTTATGATCATGTGTCACCCATAAGATAATTTAGTTCTTTTTCGTTTCTGCCCAACGGTGATGTGAAATAGAACTTTAAGTCTGTTCTTGTCATTAGCATGATTATTAATCAGACCAACGTAAGGTTCAATTTTGAGCTAAGCTAAGCAAGACATAAGTTAAATTTTTTACTTTAATTAATTTTAGTGCTTTTTCTTATGATTAATGTTGTTTTTTTATGCACTGCAATAACTAATATCAATTACCCAGTAATAATGCATCATTTTATACATCCTTTGGTTAATGTTTAGTTGCCCTAAGTGATGCAATTATGATAATTGAGGAATGCACAAAGTTAGTTAATATTTTCTGGCCTATTATGATTAAGTTTGTCTCAAATCAAAATGGAACCAACGGGAAATTTTGATTTGGGACTATAACCAAGTTTTGGACATAATATACTTAAATGTTGACTTTTTATGGTTGTATTTCGACCAAAGTTGTTTATAATCATGAATTGTCAAAATTTATTACCCACTAATGAAATATTTTAGATCCTAAGCCATGCATTATTAATGAGCTCATCTTTGGGCATAAGTTTTATGCTGGTTTTTGGATGTTTTCTCATATAGGCCACAAATAACGCTTTAGTGCATTCCAGGAATAAGCTAAAATAAGATTAGATAAGTACTATGTTTCTACCTGAGTTGTTTATATTTCCACATATGTTACAATTTCTTATGCCCTAAATTCTGAGCTTAAGTTTCTCCCTTATTTTCGATTTAGTATTTAATTTACTGCTCATTAATTATTAATTATTTACGCTTCCGCAATTAAGTACTTGATGTTTAATGCTTAGTAATTTTGATCACGTGATTAATATTGTCTCTTATTAATGTATTTTACCTTGAGAAATGTGATTATGATTAATTAAATACTTCATGATTATATATATTGTCTAACGTCTTTTATGGGTCATGTGACATTTAATTAATTCTCATATTAATTAAATTATTAAGTCTTTTCAAGCATTTATATGATAAAGACTACATTATTATTAAGATATCTCTAATTAAGATGGAACCAACGAGAAGTCTTAGTTAGAGATTTAATGAAGTTTTGGGATTATGTTATGGTCATAATTGCATTCTGACCAAAGTTGTTTGCAATTGCGTACTATTCCCATATATTAAGTTCTTTTCCGTTATACGGTTTGGAACTATAGTTATGTTTTAGGCTTATGTTGTGACACACGGTTATATTCTGACCAAAGTTGATTATAGTCATGTGTCATTCCCATAGCTTTTCTAATCAAAATGGAACCAACGAGAAGTTTTGGTTAGACATTTCATATTGATTTAAGGATTACGTTTATGGCTCATGATTACAAACTGACTAGCATTGTTTGTGATCATTTGCCATCTCCATTAGTAAATCCAATTATTCTTCGTTTTCTGTAAAAATGTGATGCTAAAATGGACCGTTGATTTTTTCCTCATATTAAGTTCTTCGTTTTACCCAATGGTGAAGTGAATTAGAATTGTTAAACTTTGTCATTAGCATGTTATTAACCTGATCAGTGTCAGGTTAATTTCATGACAGATAATCATTTACATTTTTGTGGATATTAAATAATGATCAGTGTTATATCCCTATTATCAATTCAGCCATAAGTTCTTCAGCTGTTTCTAGTATCCTAATAAGAAATAGAGTAATTTATTAGCATATTATTCTTGAGGTTATTGATTACGCACACAAACATAATGTTGATGATTGGCACCCATTAGAAGAAACATCTAATAACTTAGACGTTGACAAGAATTCTATATTCTGATAACTAGTGGGAGCAATTTAAGCAAATGTCCCTTTTGATCATAAATTTTAGGATCAGGGAGAGTAATTCTCCAATTAAATTATGACTATATGGCAATAGTGGAAAAGTATTATGATGTTCCTCAAAAGTTATTATAAGTATACTGTTCATAAGAGTGCTTAAAGTCAATGAGTTAAGACATGAAAAAATTATCGGAGTCTTTCTAATTCACTTCATTACGTCATTTATAAAGAATGTAACAACAATAATAATGAGAAGTGAACTATGATTGTGCCCATGAATGTGTGCATTCATAAAGAAAGTTGGCTAAACACTAAGATAGAAGATTGTGTTTATGATGTCAACATTACCTCAAGACTATGGAAGTTTTAAAGCGAAGCCTTAGAGAATGAATATGAGGCTAATGTTGAAGCTGTTGGAAGTTTTCCATCAGTACTAAGTTATGTTTTCATCCTCCATTCTAATATTGTAATTTATGTTCCCATTTAGGGAGTATTAAGTATGTTACTAACTCTATTGGCTTCACTAAAGTAAAATATTTATGAGAGTTCATCGAAATTGTGGCATTGACGCTTGTACCACATTTCGAGGGGGAGAATGGAACGTCTCATTAAGAAAAGAGAAGCTTCATTATGTGAGACATAAACCCCATAAACAAATTATTTACTCTATTAAAGTTACTCTCCTTGTCAATAAGTTTAATGGATGGGAGGATTAAAGATAATTAATGTCAATACCTTACACTCTATAAAAAAAATTTAAGATACTTATAAAGCTTCCATCCAGACTAAAGGGTAACACTGATTTTTAAACCACTGAGTTGATAAAAATGTTGATTCTAGTGGGAGCTCTGAGGCAAGGTAAAACTATATTTAACACAATCGTGCTTATGTTCTAATGTCGATAGTCTGAAAGAATAGCAATCCTTGTCTCTAAAAGTTCCATCTCCAGTTGATTACGGAGTTTATGATAATCTGAGCCTCACATAAAGATACCTTAAGTTTTAACCTTAAAACCGGTGGGAGTAAATTTAACATCTTAGCTGTTTATATGGCCTTAATTGTTTATATAGACGATGCCTTGTTGGCTATCAGCAAAAGGGACATTAATGTTTGTCTTGGTGATGCCTCTCATGTTTTGACTATTAAGATTCACCAAGATAGGTCCAACATTAAGGGAGTTTACTCCGATTATTAAGGGCGACATAAGTTTTTCTTACGTTCTCTTTGTCATGAACATTATGTATACTTAAGTTTGTATCGCCCTTATTTAACATTTGTAACGAGGATATTTGGCGAGATATTAATCCGAGCTGGACCCTTTCGAAAACTACTAAAGACAACTTTGCATCATAGGCAAAGTGCTAATGATTACATGCTCACATATAAGAAGTCGATAATCATAAAGTTGTTGGTTATTGAGATAATCGATTATGTAAGGTGTGTTGATATTAAGAAATCCACATTAAGTCAAATCTTCAATCTTGCGAAAGAGCCATATTGTGGAATGGTTCTAGTCAATATCTTAAAGCGTCATTAATGATACAAGCAGATTTGTGGCATGTCATAAGACTATTAGGTAATAAGAAATCCACAATAGGCTGTTGTGGTTTAAGAATAAAAAATTTTATTTTTGGCTTAAGGTTTATCCTGGAATTTATTATGTAAGAGTGCAATTTTTTGTTTCAAGTAACAACATGTCAAGTTGTGCTGCCAAACACATGACGTTGTGAAAGATGTAATCCAGAATCGAATTATTGATGTTCAGCCAATAAGAATTGAGTATCATGTTTAATATATAACTTTATACATCATGTTTAGTTTAATGATTCCCTGTTAAAGGCTTGTCTCAAAATTAGTGCGGCATAAGACTTATTGTGACCTATATACAGGACAAATTGAGATCTCAAAACTTTGATTCGAAATTACAAAGTTTGTTTTCACTCTTTTAATGTGCACATGATGACAAATGAAAACAAACTGCACAAAAGGACCATAAGAATAAAACCAACTCTTGTTAAGAAATAATTAATTATCCTATCAAGATAGAATAATGCACTATAGATTACGGAGTTGCGGCGATGTTTAGATTAATCGTTGTAATACTTTATCTTGGTGTATTGTTACATTGAGAATGGACTTATGATATTAGCCTTGATCAAGTGGGAGAATGTTGGATGTGATCTTGATTAAAGCGGAAAGTTAGAGAATTAAGGAAAGTCGAGGTATTAACGGAAGGTCAAAGAATTAAGGAAATCGTGCTCGATCGGGAGCCTTCCAAAATTCTTGGTTTTGGTCCCGATAACCAGCGCCACTATTAAAACAGAGGAGAATGGCACTCAAGATATGACTTTTGATCTTGAGCTTAGCCATCTTCTGGACACCCTTCCGATCTAGGGTTTTGACGCCAAGGTTACCGAAGGCTCTAGCCATCGCCGTGAAGATCACGGTGCCCCCCATCTTCTTCATCGCGCATTGATGTTCCTACCCCAACACTCATCGACACCGAATCAACTTCGCCTACTTCTCCGGGTCAGTTTATCTAATGAGTTTTTTAATTTCCGCATTAAGTTAGTGATCAAGACTTAGGCTTGTTCATGTATTAGTTGGATCTAAGTCTATCATAATCATCCAGTGAGCAGACAAAGAACAACTAGCATGGCACATGCTTCCAATGGTTAATTTAACTTCTCAATATTATTGCGAAAATACATGTGGAAGCAGAACATTTCGCCTTCATTACAACACCAACAGATGTCTGCGATAAATATACATGGAGTGCATAGCAAGTGGTAGCTCCGTGGCTCAAAATCCAATTTTACATGAGAAACTGCGCGCTGCAAACGCCAAACCATATCTTGCACCAGATTATTTGGTGTGGCTGGGAGCCTGGGTTCCACCGCCAAGACGCCAAGCAGTACGCAAAACAAATTGCAGGGCCAAACTAAACTTATTCTAACAACATAATGCTCAGAAGGCTAAGGCCAGTTCACATTAATCTACACAACAAATAAGGCGAGTACACAAGCATGACTTTGCTTAAGCAACAACATTGGTCAGGGCATCAACCACTTGCTGTCGGGTGGGCAACGCAGGGATTGCGCCTCTCTCTGTCACGGTGAGAGCTCCACAGACATTTGCAAACTTCAGCGCTTTTCTCAGTCGACCTTCATCCTGTTTCAGTCACACATGCAAAATAAGACTAATGATAAGGAGCCATGCAGCTGACTTTTCAGACTTAGCGTTGCAAACAAATAATAACAGGTTAGCTTGAAAGGCAATGATGTCAAATTGTCATAATCAGAAGCGTAATTTACTAGTCTGTAGTACATTTTGGTTGTAATACATGTGTGGTGCCAACTGAAGATTTCCCCAAACTTTAGGTTATTACATATATCAGTAGATCAGTAAAGAAACTTAATCATTCTTGGAATAGTGAGCACCAATGGCTAGAGAACATGGCGTCATGGTAAAAATTCAACTGCCACTAGCAACATATGTATGGATAGCTGTTTGGAATCTTGCAGATAGGCATATTCTTTCCTAGCCTTGCTGGACATGGTTTGGTGTTTTGTTTCTTCACATATCAAACTATGTCCGTTATGAATGGTGTGCATGCCACAAACACAAATGGCACAAATACTTGCAGATTACTGTGTTTACATAATAAATAGAACAGTTCTATCGATTGTCCTGCTAAGAAAAGCAAATGCAGCAGCTAGATTGTTTAGGAGTAGCTATATAATTCCAAGGTCATAGTGAAAATGTAATTCCAGATATTTCAACACATTTCTGTTGAATGTTTTGTCATCTTTGCGATATTTTTATGATTAATTATTTCTATTTCCAATTTGCATGTATGCCACTAATGACTAATGAGTAAGTTATCACTCCTGTTTTGGATCTCAATCTGTTAGTTTCTAATGTTACTTATTGAAGGGGAACGGACAGACTACTCTAGTATAAAATCAAAATTTTCTACCGCGTAACTAAGGAATCACTGCAAGTTATCATGGAATTACCACTAGACGCGCAGATGCATTGCGGAAGTAGAGTCGATATAACGCGTTGGTGCGGTCGTAATCATATTAGTATCACGCCTCCTCCAATAGCTCCTCATGACTGGTACAAGTTGTGGATCGTCCTAGCATTGAAGCTTCACAGCAACGCTTCCAAGGTATCCACACATACGGGTTACACGCCAGAGTGCTAGCGCCTGTGCGGTTTAGGGCGAAGGAGGTGTGGCGACTAAGGCGAAGCCCATCAGAATTCAGATCACCATCCTAATTAAATCCCAACCCTTTAAGTGTGCGACCCTATAAATTCATATATACTTTGACATGGCCTAAGTACTCTAACCCAATCATTAATTGGTAGCAGTCCCTAGCAAGACTCCCGAGTATATGTAAAGATCACATCGGATGAATCTTAACTAGTTATATGCATTTCTCTTTGCCTCATGATATCAGTCAAACTCAATGCGAGTATGTGCCATCCTTGTTTGGTTAGCTTGACCACTCTTTCTCGATTACGTGACTCGGAATCCTTGACTACGGCTGACTCTTTAACTGTAAGTAGCATGATCATGCATTTCTAGAATCCGACCACTCGAGAGGTCTAGAGATATCTCTCCAGTTGTATGAAGGGGCAAATCCCATTTTGATTGACCATACCTCGCAAAATACTTCATGACAAACCTGAAAGTCACCTTTATAACTACCTAGTTACGGAATAGCGTTTGGCAACCCCTAAGTCATTACACATCTCGAGTATATGCGTCAATCTCAAGTCGAAGGATATAACATACGCATTGTATATGAGACCAACTAATGTCAAGTAAGATTACAACGCTCTCGACTGTCTTAAGGTGAGTCGATCAATTCCATGTTCTCTAACATATGTCTATATTATTGGTTTGATATCTCCATATCCATAACCTATGAAACATAGTCATGAATCAATACATATGATAATCTATTCATATGTGTCCTTATATGTTTATCGACTAAGGATCACTTTTAGAATAATCATCACAAGGTCATATATAGAGTTTCACAAACAAGTCACATATTGGAACAAGATAATAAATCATGAAAATAAGGAAATATAATCATATCTATGATTGCCTCCAGAGCAAAACTCCAGCACTTAAGTATAACTCAGACAGCTAAAGTTTGAACAGAACATTTGATATATCTAGACGCCCAAGTTAAACATTCAATTTGACAAACATTCACTCTCACTTTGTTTGTTGGAGTGCTCACAATCATGGTTTCTGGATTGAAAGTCATTTAAAAAATTCGATACAGAAAATTGAGATTAATTAGGAATGTCAAATTTGTGGATAATCTGTTTGGTTGCTCAGCCTTCAGAAAATTATGCATGCCTTTCTCTAGGGATGTAGGTGGTCTTGTCCGCAGTTGACCCGCGTAGGATTGCATCAGCCGCAAATTTTTTTGCGGGCCAACAGCAAGCGGGCTCATGATGTTAAGCGAGATTGGTGAGTTCCGCGGGTCACCCACCAAGAAATACTATTCTCGAATAATAAGGGAAAATGCAAATATAAAACAAAAAACTACTATGCTCCAGATCTGGACCACCACCACCATGGTCGTCATTGTGGCCGTTCAGGCACGGGCAACAGTGAGCCAGCAACACCATGATGCTCCTCCGCTTTCTACATGGAGCCGTTGGCCCTGCCGAAGCTCCCTCCCCTCCTCCCACACCGACTCCAGCGTTGTGCTCTCCTCGTTGCCTTCCTCGCCAACCTCCCCACCGTGCCCGACTCCCTCCCCTCCATCCCCCGCCACTACTTCTCCTTCCACCCGCTCCAGGAAGGCCAAGAAGTCCACTGGGCTGCTCGAGGAGGGGGACGATGAGAAGAAGGAATATGAGAAGGAGAATGGTAGTCGAGCAGTGTGAAGGCTGACGAGAGGCGGCTCCTTCGCTCCCTGGCTTCCTCTCCAGCATGGCGAGCCGGCGGCGCTGCTTTTTTGGTTCACCCCTAGTGTCTTACTGTTGCTAAGCAGTTTTGGGATACCGGTGGGTGCTCGCCCCGTCCAGTGCCATGGCACGACTGTAGGGGTGACATCGTGCGTTGCGGCCATCAGCACAAGAGCTGATTCCTCTTCTCCTTCGGCCTCCTTGTGCCTGATGTCACAGAAGCCTGGAGCTACTCGCATCCCTACTGCGCTGCTTCACTGGCCTATTGCATGTTCCGGCCGCAATGTCCTCGCCATTGGAGGCAGTGTACCAAACTGGAGGAGTGGAGGCAGAGGGAGTGGAGGCCCACTGAGTTAGCGACGCACTCATGTAGTCATGCTATGCGGATGAGTGGGTCTTTGTGGGTTTTGCACTTCGGACCACTTAAGCCCCTTAAGTATTGCGGTTTGCCACAACAGCCACAATGCCATTTTATTGCGGACAGGCTCGCGGGCCAACCGCTGCCACTCACACCCCAACCTTTGTTTATGGTTACCCAAAACTAAAGATCTTGGACTCCATGTAACGGTAGCAAAAATATCAACCACTTATTCATTTGGAAATCATTTCATGCATCCATCTACTATAAAAACATGGATGAAGTTGCAGCAACAAAATTTCAGGAAAGCATTCAGTGAAAAAAAATAGTAATGCAAGTTTATGGCAGTGTTAATCATACCTGGAGGAGTGAAAAATCCACAGCTAGCTGAGATAGTATTCCAGCAACAAATGCATCCCCAGCACCAGTGGTGTCAACAGCAGTTACTTTTAATCCACCAACTCTCCCACTAAATTCCTGTTGTTTTACAAGAAGAACAGTGTTCATATTATACAGACTTAGTTACACAAGACAAGGTTACCAAGTGACTGCAAGAAGTAATAACGGTGACAGTAATCTCCACCCCACAGGTTTGAAATGTTATGAATAGCACGTCTTGTATTCAATATGAGGCTAGTAGGCCAGAATATATCAAGTACATGAGGGTACAAAAGGAAAGCCTATACAAGGTAATATCCATATGAGGCAATATATTCCTTAACACCCCCTCAAATGCAAGATGTAAGCAATAGCAGTGCATTTGGAAGGGTTGACACTAAAATAGGGAAAATCTAAAATCCCAGTCTTCAATTTGTCGTCGTAGCATCCAGCTCTTGGAAAATATGTCAAAAATCAAATAATTTCCCATCTAAAGTCAAGCAGCAGCGCATAAAGCACAAAGTGTTGGGGATGAAAAAGCAGGAGCAAAGTCGACCACAATAGCACAACAAAGAAGATGATGACCCAACACAAATAGAGAGCTGCAAAATCAAGCCGAAGAGAGATGGATAGAAGCATGGTGGCATTGATCGAATCCCGAGATCGCAGCGGCGTAATGCACTAGAGGCGCGGCAAAGGCGCGGTCCGGAAGAAATGCGGCGGCCTTATAAAGACTTCTACGATCTGCAGCGGTTCAAACAGAAGAGCGACGACTGCTACCATGCAAAAGGAATTGTGGACTCACACCGCTTAGACGAACTCAAAGATAGACGATAAACACCGCTTAGACGAACTCAAAGATAGACGATAAGGACTTGGACAGACGCAACACAAGCAACGAACCTAAGAAAGAAAATACTCAAAGGGCAACTAGGAAAACTAGCAGCAGCTACAATCAAACACGAAGTAGAACTCTAGATTAAAACTCAGCGGCAACACCTGACGCAAAGAAAGTCATGTCGGCGTCGAACCAAAGCTCATCAGCGACTGCCAAGGCAAGGAGAAGCCCGACAATGGTGCCTAAGGGAGTGAGATGAACTCCAAACTACTTGCGATAGCCATTGACAAAAACTCGGAAATATCAGCAAACAAAAAGCTGAAGAAGCCAAAGCCATAGAAACGGTGGAGCCGAAGAGCCTAGCTAGAGAGCCAGAGACCAAAGAGCTAATAAAAAAAAGCCATAGCCGAGATGACAGAGTTGGAGCCGAAAGCCAAGATGATGAAGCCAAGCCGAAGCCAAACTGACAGAGCCGGAGCCGAAGCCAAACTGACAGAGCCGGAGCCGAAAGCCAAGCTGATGGAGCCAAGTCAACCGAGCTAACAGGGCTGGAGTTGAAAGCTGAGCTGACAAAAGAGCAATGGAGCCAAGCTAAAGCCAAACAGACAAGAGCTAAGTCGAAAAAATAGAGCCAATACCTAGAACTGGATATAATCCGATCAGGAGCTTGATTGAAATCCGATTGGTGAAATCCAATCAAGAGTCACGGGTGGGCGGGCGTCGGGTAGGAGATGGCGGTAGCTGGTGTCAAGCGGGCAGGCTAGCGCGGCTAGTGCCAGGTCGGTGACCTCTTCTTCCTCCTCTCCTTCCTTGCGTCGAAGCGGCTGGAGGGTCGACAAAGCGGAGGTGGCAAGGCAGCCGGCCAAAAGGAACCACATCGCAAGCGGGCGGTGGTTGTTGTGAGCGATCGACAATTGACGAAGGAGCGAAGTGGAGACCGGCTCAGAGGAGACCAACATCGTGCGTTGCAGTTGGCGCGGAGCGGAGGCCGGGTCGGAGGAAACCGGTGAACGGCACGATAGCGAGAAGAGTGCCACGGGCATCGCCAGCCACGAAGAAGCTCGCGCGGGCCTTCGACAAGGGCCGAGAAGCGCTGACAGGAAGAGCTGGCAACCTCTGTTGCAAGGTGAAGAGGCGGAACAACACAACTACGAGGAAGCCGCCCTCAGGATTGGAGATTGCTCCTCCCGAAGGCAGCTGCAGCAGAAGAAGATTGAGGCTAGGGTTTGAACCTCAGTTGTGATACCATATTATGATCAGCACTTCTTGTATTCAGTATGAGACCAATAGGCCAGAATATATAAAGTATATGAGGGTACAAAATGAAAGCTTATACAAGGCAATATATTCCTTAACATGAACGTGTTCACCACAAATAAAAAGCCCTATTACTTCAGGAAAGGATTATATTAGATGCTGTGTGATTTTTGTCAGACAACCAAGTATGCTCAAGGAGATACCAGAAAGAGAGGCCATATCTCAGCAATGTTTTCCTTACAAACATAAGTTATTGCAAGAAATGATAAAAGAGAAAGTAATCTACTGGTCATAGACGAAAAAAAATACCTTTGAATAATATCTACAACCATCTGGACCTTCAGTGACAAGAAGCAACTTCAGGTTCGGATGGATAAGTTTTTTCACAACAGAATCATCATATGGATTCTCTCCATTCATCAAAAAGGATACCTCCTCTTCACTTATCTATTTCAAAGCAGTTGCACGATCAAGACAAATAAGCTTTTTGTGAACCCCGAATAACTTAAGTTGTTAGTTGTTACCTTGATAATATCAGCAGTTTCCCATATGCTCAGGATACCATCTCTAGCATCCTCAGCTGATGACCACAGTGGGAGCCGCAAATTCGGGTCATACGAAACTAGTACCCCAGCATCTTTAGCAGCTTTGGCAGCTGCAATATGTGCAGTTTTACATGGCTCGGTTATAAGACTTATTGAACCATAGTGGAAGATCTTTGCCTAGCATGGTTACGATGATTAAGTTAGGTTCAGCTTGCCAGAAATATACTACATCATTAAAGAAGCCGATGGTAGTAGAGAATAATAGCCATCACCACATTATCATACACCACATGTTTTCATACCTTCCTTATAAGGTCAAAGTCAAGTTCTTTTTCTTCAAGTAGCATATCTGCACTTGGATTACGATAAAACATAAATTCACGTTCACCGTCACTTCGAAGTGTCACAAAGGCCAAAGCTGTTCTAGCATGAGAATCAAACAGCAATCCTTGATTGTTTACATTATTCTCCTTCAGTATATCAGCCAGCATGTAACCAAATTCATCATCACCGACCTGCATGTGTTCAACAATCAACACTGAATTGTACATAATGTTGACTATGTTAATTTTGAACTTAAATAGATGAGCTGAAATAAATACAAGGAATACAAAGTAATGCATTGAGAAATGAAAGCAATGATATTGAGCACATTGCACTTTGGATCTTTAAAATTAAAACATCTTCTTGACAGGTCTCTAAGCTTGCAAAATCTCCCTGGAAGATCACCAAGTTTGCAGAATGTCTCGCATAAATCCATCAGCCAGTTCATGTACCAAAATGTGCAAACATGGAACCATTTCTTGGCTCTGTTGTTGCTTTCCTCAATCTGTTAAGCTTGGTAGATTTAGAGGTGATGCTCTAGTCGTCAGGCATATTTCAAGGTGCATGCTAGCAAGATGGGAAGCATGGTAGAAGCATCTCAATCATCTGCAACAATGAGCAGGAGGAATATGCACGGGTTTCTTCTAATATAACGCCTAAAATGCTGGAGAGTGGAGACTCATTGTGAGCCATTCAAATGCTTCATATCAGTTCTTGAACTAGTAGATGGATTTTTGTGGCACCTTTGCAAGTGAGGGACTTGCCCAGAAGATTGAAGTTTAGGGACCTAATTGAGACAAAGCTACAAGTTTAGGAACCTACAGTGCAATTTACTTGATGATATTTGGGGGTGTATGCCAATGTAAAAAAGCTATATATTAAAAACATAAATCTGTGCAACCTAACCTACATGCAATTTTCTTTTCCAGTTTCCAGACAAAGTGCATTTACACATGCTTGATACTTCCTTTATTCTGGTATTATAGCATGCAGAAGCAGGAAGAAAATTTGCAAATTACCTTTCCAATGAAAGCTGACGACCCACCAAGACGAGCTATTCCAACCGCAACATTGGCAGGTGCACCTCCTGGAGCCTTCTTGAAGGCTGGTGCTTCTGCCAATGACACACCATTGATAGTTGGGACGAAGTCAATCAGCAATTCCCCAAAACACACCACATGTGGAGAATCGCTCATTGCAGGGGTGCCGTCACTGTTTAAGATCGCTTTGGTACAAACTATGGTTGAAAATAGAATCAAACAGGAATGATATCAAATCCTTGGAAACTAAAATGGCAAAATGTTAGCTTGGAAACTAAGCATCTTTCAGTTCATCCAAAAAATTATTAGTTTCGTGTGAGCAACCAATCACAACATTGAACATAGAGTAAAGCCCACTACAGTCCACAAAAAGAATGCTTGAATGATCACTAGAGGCTAACAGGACCGTGTTATTGCCTATTTGTGCTATACTGCTATATGTTTCAGGAAACATCACCATAACAAAAGGAGTTAACACCCCAAAGGCCCAAGCATCACAAGTGAGCTCATTGCATCAACCACCAAAAGAAAAGCACCCGTGGTTTGCATAATATACATGCCAAACCCCTCTCCTATATGTGGTATTTTTGGAGAATTTTTGGGAAGTCACACACTTGAATTTCACGCAAGCACGAGATTGCAACATTTAGGCCATTTTCACCCGATACATATCCCTGCAATTTTGATACATATCCCTGCAATTTTGTTATACACACGAAACTGACCTTGACCTTCCTCACCGGGCACAATTTGCCATCCACACATAACTTCAGATTTTTCACATGAATGATGCCTCTGCCTACACTATCAGTCAGTAGCACACATTGTGCATACAGCACAGGTACAGAAACAAACTTGTCGAGAGCACACCACATGCCTCCCAACCATGCCAGCAGCCATCGTTCTTTAGCACAAATTGATCCAACTTTTAGATATAGGCCGAAAATCAAAGGTTCAGCCATTCATGTCTCACAAGCTAAGCAGGCGGCCAATATGATATGGCGCTGCCCACCTACAATTTACAAGGCCTCTTATAACCAGGCGTGTATATACTGCATAGCCCAACAAATTTGGCTCATAAGTAGGGCAGGCAGCCAGGTTAGAGACTTCGTCGCTGGCTTATTACGATTGGGGTTTTAGTACTACTTCAAATTTGCCTCACCTATAATTTATTTCGGAGTCCGCCACTGGCTAGGCGTATTCAAACCTGTCTCTTTTTGTGCCTCTGGCGGTTGACACGCTGCTGCAAACTCCCCCTAAGATCAAATGAACAGTTTAAATCATACAACGTTTATGCTCGGAGAGGCCATTCACAAGGACAAAACCATGTGCTCAGTCATACCTAGCTCACATTTCAACTACACAGAATTGCCCCATCCCCAACGCCCCCAATCTCTTAGTTCCCAGAGCTACCCAGACAACGGCGTCAAATACGCCTAAATCCTAACTACAATTATTGGCAAGTAGCAACTACCTGTAACTCTATGAGCATCGTGCACTCTTAACAGAGCGTAGAAGCGCATGCATCCAGTACCTACCTGCGGATGTCCGCAGCTGCGAGGCGGGCGCCGAGCAGGAGGCGACCTGCCGCGCGGCGGCGGCTATGGAGCGGAAGAAGCACCTGCCGCCGACGCGAGGCAGCGAGGAGGAGGGGAGGCCGCCCGCGGCGCAAGGCGGCAGCGCGGCGTGGAGAGCCATGCGGATGCGGATGTGGGTACTGGCGGAGCCGTCCGAGGCGGGGAAGCGGATTATACCGTCGCAACGGGGCGGAGCCGCGGTGGAAGGCGGCGGAAGAGGCGAGGAAGCGAAGCGAGCGGCTGGCGCTGTTTAGAACAGCTTCGTTTCTTCCCAAAGCTGTTTTAAAGATGCGGCCATATCTAGTGCAATAATAATTTTGGTGCAATCACCGTTCAATTTAACTGTGAAAAGTTTGAAAATTTTAAAAAAAAATCATAGATGTACATCTCATTTTACCCTATCTACATATAAAATTTCATGATCAAATTCGTCCTATGCTAAGAGTAATAAAAAGACAAATTTCTGACAAACTTGAATAGTTCAAATACACCCCAAATTTGTCTTTTTTGTAACTTCTAGCATAGAACGAATTTGATCATGAAATTTTAAATGTAGATGGGGTAAGATGAGATGTACATCCATGATTTTTTCAGAATTTTTTGAAACTTTTCTTAGTTGGATTGTACGGTGATTGCACCAAAATCAAGATTGCATTAGATATGTCCCCTGAATTACTTTCTCCGTAACCACATGCTAGAAGCAAATAACTTATTTGTATGTTTGGATCCATTAGCATTAACAGTTAGCTGCTAAAATTAGCTAAAATAGATTCAAACAGGTTAGCTAATAACCTAGCTAACAGTTAGCCACTAACTCAGCTAATAGTTATCTTATTAACCGGTTCTTCCCTGCTAATTGCAGCTAATAGATGGTGAAATGACTAATTTGCCCCCAGCCTTGTCCACTGTAGCCCCCCTTTCCAAAAGCATAGCGAACTATCATTAATGCAAGGGTACAATGGACATTTGCATCCACAACCAATTTTTCAACCACCTATTAGCTAGTAGATCCAAACAGCCCCAGCTAATAGTTAGTCAGCTAATAGTTAGCTAACTATTAGCCATTAGCTAGCTAACTATTAGTGCTAATGGATCCAAACATGACCTTATACTAGAAGAAACTAAAAACCAAAAGCTAGTTCTAGGTCATGTTTATTTCGGTTTAGACTTTTTAGCTTTTGGCTTAACGAGCTTTTAAGCTATCTGCTTTTAAGTCAAGACATGTTGTTTGGCATCTTCGCTTTTTTATGGGTTAGATGGTGTAACTTATTGCTCGAAGTTTGAAATACCCTTTAAGGTTGTAAGGACGTTTCTTATATACTGATGTATCTAATACAGATGTTTCATACTTTTTTTCACTGAATGCCGTATTAAAAAATATAGATTAATCTTGAGACCAAATTTCATTCTGAGCATAATTATTTATCAACTTGAAACTCTTACTACATGGCAATTTTGAACTCTTATAAGACTAAAAATAGCATAACAATTCTGAACATTCATTAAACTAAATAAAAATATATATGAGCGGCTCAATGAGGCGAATCTAGCCGTCTTTTGCTGCGCCAGATCCAGCCACCTCCTCCCACGCCACACTAGATCCGATCGCCTCCTTGTCGTGCTACGACCGGATCCGTTCAGCTCCACCTACACCACGCCCAGACCTTGTAGCCTCCCACCGCTCCAAGATTAGGTTTGGCCGCCTCAACCCGCGTCGTCCTAGATCCGGGTCGGTGGAGGAAGAAGGTGGCTGGGGACGGTGGAGGAGGGAGGAGGTCGAGGAGGGAGGAGATCGGAGCGGCGGAGGGAGAAGGCATGTCGCACAGGAGAGAGAAGATGAGAAGAAATGAGGAGATGGGAAAAGGATTTTGAGTTTATATGTAATAGCATTTGGTGGGTAATTTTGGAGATTTCCAGTAGCAAAAGATTATTTTATCCAAAAAAACACTTCTCACCTAGCTTTTGGCTTATAGTTGTATGGAGGTTTTAGGCTTTTTTTAAGCCTAACTTAAAAGTCAGTCGTTTGTTTTAGCTTTGACTTTTTTGCTTTTAAGCCAGTGAAAAAGCCGAAACAAACAGGGCCTTAGTGCGTTAAGATTCTAACTTTGCCACTAGAGTTGAAGAAAATTACCCTCTTCTATTAAGTACTTCCTTTGTTCAGAAATATAAGACATATTTGACTATATACAAGGATTAAGGTTGAGGTGAAATTAATAAATGTATGAGTAAAAATGATTTAGATACCCCACTTAACAGTTTGTGTGTGTTAGTAATGAATAAATGCATGTAGTTGAGAGAATAAATTGGGTATAGTAAAAAAAGTTTTGTTAAATCACATGCAAACCTTATATTTTTAAACAAAATTATTCAAAGTATAGATCTTATATTTTTTTAATGGAGGAAATATAAAATTCCAAACCCTATCTACCCCACCCTCATTCTAGGCCTATACCCTTCGCACCTAAAAGTTAGAGTGTGAAATATCAAATTTCTTTACCTTAGTCGTTTAGTTGTGCTCTTCAGCTATATAGTCTAACCAAAAGCTACTTAAAAAAAAAGCTTTAGCCATGCCAAATAGAGTGTGTGTCTGCTGATGCTGCGTTGGCGAGTAGAGTGACGACCTGTCTGACCAGCTTAGTGCGGCTCTTTCGGTGAGAGCATGCCATCGCCGTCCGATGGTCGTCGTACATACCAAACGGACGGTGCAAGGTCAACGGCCAGTCTAAAGCATTTTGTGAAAGCAGTAAGCCCGTTTGAAATGCATCATTTTCCTAGATTTCTACGGGAATAAAAATGTGTCTGGTGAGCTTCATATGAAAATTTTGCGGTCGAAACAGACAAAAATGCCTCAAAATTCCTACTAGAGTTATTGTTCCGATCAAGGCCTCAGTTCATCCTAACTTAGGGTTTATGTTGAATTGGTCGTCTTTACATAGTAAACACACGGATCTTTTTATTTGTAGTCGTCAAAGTTTTGATTTAAAGAAGTTGTTTGGATTAGGGGTATTTCACTACAAGAATCCTGAAAATTTTCGTCGGCAATTTAATTTTTGTCGGCTCTTAAGAAAACCGACGAAATTTAACTTATTTTCGACTGCCAGCAACGCCAAGCGAAATTTATGGTTTAATTTTCGTCGACCACCTTATAGCCGCGAAAATTATTTATTTTTAAATCGACAAAGTTACCCCACGAAAATAATTACCCTAACCTAGCCGCCCAACCGACCGGGCCAAAACCCTCTCCTTCTCCCCGTGCCTCCGGACTTCTCCAGACGCCTCCCCCCCCCCCCCACTCCAGCGTCGCCTTCCTCCCCTCCGTGAGCCGCCTCCTCCCCCCCCTCCGCCGCCGCCTCGTCCCCCTCCCCTCAGGCAGACGCCTCGGCCCCCCCTCGGATCGCCGCTTCCCTCTCGCTCTCCTCAAGCCGCGCCTCGCCCCCCCTAGGTCGCCGCTCCCCTCCCCTCATCGCGGCGACGGACTTCACCTCCAGCTCGAGCCAAAGCTCCAGATCCGCCACCTCCCCTCCGGTCGGCTCGCATGGCTCCTCCCCTCGGTTAGCATTTCCCAGATGTTCTGAATACTATGAATCTCGGCTTGCTAAGTTCTTTTGGTCCATGTTATGTTGTTGTGCCCTCATCAGTTCACCCACGCACACCGGCGTGAGAATTGTAGAACTTGTAATTACCTCGTAGTTCAAGTGTTGCTTAATTACTCCATTCTGCGGCAACTTCTCTTTCGAGATCAGCAATTAATTAGTAAATGCGCTTTGGTTTATATACTTCGTTGGCTAGCTCGTTTTATTTATATTCTTGAGCTTAATTGGCATTTGCTAGCATCGAGTAAGGTGCAGAGGTTGACGTACTAATATTTTGATCTAGCCAAGCTTACGCATGTATAGTCCGACAACATGCATTTTTGTAAGCAACGTCGTGCCCTGCGCTTCTCACGATTGATTAGGCGAATTAATCACGCAAAGCGGCCCTTCCGTCATTCGATCGATCCGGACTAATTACTTGTTTAATAAAACTCGGGGCGCATGCCTTTGGGAGTGGCTAGTATTATACTAGCTAGCTCGAGATATATATCTGACTACTATTAACCCTTGAAAGATTTGCTTAATATATATTATGTCTTGCACCAATAATATATATATGTGCTACGATTGATATTAATTCTGGTTTGATCTTTTCTCCGTCGAACTGAATTTTTAAACATACATGCAAGTACACTCGATCTCTTGGCGATCTCTTGTTGGCGTCGTTGTCATGCATGGACGGTTTGGTTGCTTACTGGAGTTCCTTGCTTAGCCACCACGCCATCGATCAACTTGTGTAGATTGCCATCCTGCAAATAAAATCGGCATCTGGATGATTTTTGGGACCCACTAGTCGATTATGCGGCATAATGGTATTTATGGGGCCTGAGGCGTGCAGCCTTGCATTGATCCATGTCAAACAACCACCTTAATTCTTAACTTTGCCTCCTGCATGCCCCTCTAGCAAGCATCGATTAGTCTGATCATCAGCTAATCATCGTTAATTGGTTTGCTCTAGTGCATGTCTCTGTAGCTAGCTACAGCCAATATATTGATTTCAGTGTTTTTCCCTTGTACTCTAACCCCTTCGTGCCCCTCCTTGCGTATGCCACTGCACGCAAGTGTGCCATCGAATAGAACTCCTAAATGTATTCATGCATTTGTGTGATGCATTAATTGGGCAAAATATTATGTATTGTGTATTTTGCTTTCATTTCTAGTACATTGGTTGATTTCCTATCATATCATTGTCGTTGAAAAGCTACATAATATTTGCACGGTGTGGTGCATAGATAGTGCGCTTGACTAAATTGTTTGCAAGCTTTTATATTAAGGCTTTTCCAAAATGGATGCATGCATGAAAGAGCACACGCTGCATATTTGATGAACCATATCTTTTCCAGATATTAATATCCAATTGGACCAATTCTTTCATGATTAATTACTCCTCATGCGTGGTTTTAACTACTCATGCATGTTATGTTGTTGTTATACAATTCCAAGCTAATAAGGTTCTTCAGACCTCCAAGTTCAATAATGATCAATGCAGTTTGGGGATTATCAGAAGACCAAAACATATGTTATACAATTCCAAGCTAATAAGGTACTTTATACCTGCTTGCTTCATCTTCATGTCATATTGTGTATGAATTGTTATGAATGACAACTTGCTTCATCTTCAATAGTTTATACCTGCTTCTGTTGCATTTTCATGTACTTTATACCTGCTTCTGTTGCATTTTCATGTCAGCAGCACCTGACAATTAATGGTTTTGCCTTCAAATATCTTCACTGTTGCACAAAATGAGAATGTGGTCCAGCAATTCCTTTCCAAACACCCTTCAGCAGGTACAAATTTGTTTTGTTGCTCACTTCAGTATTATGTACTTTCCTTGTATTTTTTACTTTTCAGACTGAGATTGATATTCAATGTGGTTAAGTGAATCTTATGGTTAAAAACATTATTAATGACACAAAAGCATAACTACAGCTAGTAGGTATTCGGGGGTTAGCTACACCAAGGTCTGATGCCTTGATAGTTGCACTTTGTAAAAAATAGTTGCTAAGCTAGCTGTCATTCTTGCCAACAAATCAGTCCTAAGCTTCTTGGTAGACTTCGGAGCTTATCTTTGCCCGAGCGATATGATAATGTGAAAGATGCATTTCTATGGCCCAATATAGTTTAAGTGTTTTTGTTTGGCTTTTACGCACAAAAGCACTATTACACTTTGCATGTGTAAATATGGCACGATCAATAGTTTTTTAGTGCACATCGTCAACTGGTAACTTGAAAGGCATGATGTAGGAATGTGGAAAAGCTAGAAGGTACCATGCATTAGTAGTAGATAGAGGTAGTCAAAGTATAGAGTGAGATTACTTTTCACGAATCCTTGTTCTTTTAAGCTCGAAATCTTACTTAATGGCCATATGTTCACCAACAACACCCTTTTTGCACAAGTGTTTGTCATATGGGCCACCTGGAAAGCCAGAGCGGTCAATTTTAAGGTTTGTAATTGTAATTATGTATTGATTCATAGTAGTAAAAGATCACACCCAAGGATCTAAAAAGCTAAAAAAGAAAGAAAATAAAGGTACGAAATTTTCATAAGTGCGAAGACTATAAAAGTCATTATTACGTAAGTTTGTTAGGTGTAAAAATAATTAGAATGTAGGAAGCTATAAGATTAAGTGAAAGAAATTCAGCGAGATAGCATAAAGAAAGAGACCACAGAAAACCTTTCAAAATTTTCAAAGTGCAGAATTATAGAATTTAGACAAATTATTGAAATTTCACTTCTTTGGATTGCAAATTTTCTTTGTCCTGCTATTGAAATTCTTTCACCAAAAGCAGATCTGAAATGGGCTATTTAATATTTGTGTATTTTTCGTTTGGTAGAGCATGGAAGTGCTCGTCTTATTTTGTTTGTCTTTAGTTCATTCAAGTTGGCGACAAACTGCCTAGATGCCCTTAGGGATATGTTGCTTGTTACTTTTCTCAACTTGCGAGCTACAAAAGGTCGATTCAACCGATAATTGGCATTGCGGAAGTGGCAGCATCCCCAAAACCTTGCGATTTGACCCTGCAACTTCACAAACTAGTGGGCTTCTTGTTTCCAAGTTCATTAAATTACAAACTTAGAGCATATCCGATTTATCTTCATGCACCATGTTCTACAGGTGTGCCTTCAACTTGTAACACCAGTTTTCTTTTGCAGCAACTAGAATGATAATATAGTACAACTTGGTTCCCATGCTCTTGGTGAGATGTTCACGTTTAACATTATTCCTGGAGTCGTCTGATCATGGATTGGGATGTTCACGTTTAACATTATTCCTGGAGTCGTCTGTTCACGTTTAACATTATTCTTGGTGAGATGATCACGTTTAACAGTTATGAAGAGAACAAAGATGAATTGAACTTCCTGGAGTCGTCTGATCCATATTGGGCAGTCAAATAACATCTACATCTGCTACTCCCGGATAAAGGGCTGTTTTTTTTTGCCTGCTACAGAATAACTTTCGTGGGCCACCAAAACCGACGAAAATTAATTACTTCTCGTCGGTTGTCGTGACCGACGAAAATTGTTCGTTATTTTCGTCGGCGCGTTCCTGGCCGACGAAAATTAATAACTTTCGTCGGTTGCCGACGAAAATTAAGCTAACTTTCGGCTCCTTATCTCTGACGGCCGTGGTCCGACGAAAATAAGGCTATTGCCGACGAAAATAACTATTTTCGTGGGTAATGGTCTTATTTTCGTGGGTTTTTGGCCGACGAAAATTTTCGCGATTACTGTAGTGTTTTATTGAAATGTTTTGAGAATTAATTTAAATTTAAACTAAATCTCAAAACCACCCAAAAAATTACCATTTATCCAAACATGGCTTTAAGACTTTCATGGCACTTCATCATATCTATCACATCGTTTTTTTTTTTGACTGCGAATTGCATGAGTGCATGCTATAATCTGGGCAAACAATTTGTCCGCCCCAATTTTGGCAACGCCAATATTTTGGTTTAGGTTTCATGTGCAATTTTGGCCCTGAAACCAAACTGAAAAATCTTCCTAGGTGACACTAGGGACGTCACATTTGATCAGACAAAATTCCTATGATTAAACCTAAACTACATTCAGAAATGTGCCTTCTGATACGCATGGTCGCTGACAAGCAGAGTCATCTTGAAACATCCCCATCATCCATCAAAGTGCCACGAGCCTTCTCCTCTTCTCCTTGGAACACGCTTGCCTTAATATCTTCGCCTTCTCATCCAGCATGACCTCAGGTCCTTGGTTCAAAAAACCGACGAAAACTGCGGTTTTCGACCTTACCGTTCCGATTCGAAATCTAAAACCGCTCGGTAAACCGTTTTAATTAAATTTTAAAAAAAAAATTAAAACTTTTGAAAATATTTATGTGAGCGGCTTTTCGTGAAAAACCGTGGTTTTTCGTCAAAAACCGGTCAAAACCGTTTTCGAAGAATATTCAAATGGCTAGGGCGGTTTCGATTTTTTTTTAAAAAAATCATTTTTTTAATTTTTAAACCTTTCGGTTTTTTATGGTTTTCGAGCAGTTTTTCGCGCGGTTTTTGCGAAAATCGTACTGCGAATTTCGACACAAAATTTGAAAAACAGTTTTGTAATCCCTGCTCAGGTCTCTCCAATGGCAGAGCTAAAAAATTTTGGCAGCTTAATTAAGTCTAGCTATAACCAAAAGCTTGTCGGAAAGATGTACTTTTTATGGTACCTGATAATAGCTGGACTGCACTAGAATTCCAATGCTTTTCGTCAGTGAGCCCACGCAACCGCCCACCTATCCGGGAGGTGGCTCTGCCCTGGGTCTCTCCTCTATCAACTTCTTTGTTTGCTGCAACTTCTCTACCACAAGCCTAGTCCTATCTTCCTCTCCCTCACTCTCCATGGCTAGCTCCTGCAGCACATGAAATTCATATTTAACGGTCTTGCAATTTTACATGTTGAAATAGATTAGAGAACAGTGTTAAAGAGATGGATGAAAGAACGTACCTGAACATCGTTGATGAGCGTTTGCGGTGCGGCCACCGCGGAATGCCTAGCTCCCTGCATCTCTTCTTCAGGAGCGTAAGCCCCACGTTGTGCTCCTGCGCCGCCTGCTTGATCAGCATGCAGAAGCTGCCACGCGAGCTCCAAAAGTCAACGGCTTCTCCTCTGGTCCGTTGCTCGGACGCCTCTTGCATCTTTACGGGTCTTCTCCACGGTATCATAGTTTAGCTTAGTTCCTTCTCGCCACCAGATTTCTCGCTCTTGTGATAAGCGTTTTCTGCCATGTCCGTAGGGACGTATGCAGTATACAGACATGCTGTACATCCATATATATATATATATATATATATGGAAATATACCTTTTACTCCCGGGAGTAATTACTCCCACCTCTGAAATACCACCTAAATGAATTTAAAATACTCCTTTATCACTTTGGGTACACTCATACACTAATTATAAGATACTCCAATGTGAGCCGTATGAAAAAATTGCAAGGGAGTCCATAATTTTTAGCGTATTTTGCAAATACCTTCATATACGCGTATAAAAAGGAGTATGTCCAAAAAAATATGCATACCACCTCTGAAAAAATGTACATACCACCAAGATGATCTTATATACTCGTATACTACGCGTACATACCCTCCGTCGCACGAGATACCCCATACATTGTGAGATACGGCATAGGGAGTAATTACTCCCGGGAGTAGAAAAGAGGCTTCCTATATATATATATATATATATATATATATATATATATATATATTAGTAAGTAGGTTTAAAAATATGTATTTTAACTTCTAAATCCATTTCAGCCCGTCCCACCCACTCTTCCCTGTGCAACCACAACACCCAAGGTCCAATCTTTTTTTATTCCTCAAGCTCAACACCTAATTCTCTCTCTATTTCACATGCCCACGCTCTCTCGCTTTCTTTATGGTGGTAGCGTAGCTGGCAAGCGGCAGCCTGATAACAACAGACAAAGGTCACAGGGCAGGTGCAAGCCTGTAAGGAAAAAGGGCAGCAGACAAGTACCGAGCAGCCATCGGCGCTGGCGAACTGGCAGAGGTGGCATGGTAGGCGATGGTGTGCGACAGGCCCCTGACCCTTGTGGCTGCGGTGAACACCGACTGGGGAATTGAGGGTGCAACACCGGCGACGACCGACAGGTCAAAGCAACGGTATCCCAAGACCAGGGAACAATGCATAGCGTGTTGCAGGGCAGTCCAATGGTCATGGTGAGTATCGAGCCGGGGATGGGAGGTGCGACCCCAGCGACGACCAGCGGTTAGGGTGCCGACACCCTACAGGACAGGAAGTGGTGCTAAAACATCATACAACAGCTATGCATTCGGCATCGCCAACCACAAATGTGAATTTCATTCTTGATTCCAAAATATGAAATCACCAATTCACAAATCTATCTTCGTTATATTGATTATAACCGTGAATCATGATTTTTAAAATGTAGCATGTAGAGCATTCAAAAATGAAGAGGAAGCATGTAGATTTTAAATCCCCAAGTCACAAATCCCTAAATTATTCTAGATGTTGTCTTAGTAAGAATAATTTGTACTTTATATTTATGCTATTGTGAACTTTTATATTTTACACTAAATAATACTTTTGTAACTCCGAACACTTATTCTGAAAATCCTGGATCCGCCACTGCATGTCAACCCAAAATGTTCAGGAGATCACTTCAAAGAGGGCGTCAAGCTCGTCTGTATTGGCATAAAAAGAACTCCAGAAATTTTTTAGTGCTTGTGTGAGTAATGCTACTTGGTACCGTCAAGTCTTTGTACCAACGCCATTAACAACCCTCGTTTTGCCTGTAGCTCTACAACAACCATATTTATTAGATTCAACTTTAGAAAGTTCGGCGACAAGGGTTCTAAAGACGTTAAGTAAAAAAGACCGAAAGAAGTAATTGTATTGGAGGTTGAACAATCTATTGGCATGAAATTTACTGGAGTTATTAGCTGCATGCAACCAGGGGTATTTTTAAACCGGATATTATTCCCATCTTCCATTAAGAAACGAAATACATTTTTTTTATAGAAAGAAGGGAGGGAGATATATCCCACAGATCAGTTTTTGCAAACTTTAACATGCTAGGCCCCTAGCATCTTACAAGTTGTAAACTGATTTCAGGAGTTTAGCCTAATCGAGTTTACTCCGGATCTTGCTCGTAAAGGCCCGGTCCAACCGACTGAACAAATCCGGTATCACCGGCCCTCCCGGCGTATCAAAGAAGGTTATTTTTAGTTTCTACTTTCTATAAGCCGTGAAATTGTCGTTCATATACTCATTTTCTTTTTAGTTTCTACTTTCTATTGTGATGTGATGCCCTTTAGTTGTACATTTAAAATGGCTGTCATCTTTGATTTGTAGGCATGGCAGAATATGTCAAAATGGGAAGAACCCAATGTCACTTGCATTGTATGACCAAACTTGTGACCAATCTTTTCGAAGTTCAGAAAACATTTGTAATGGATATCCGGTTCGAGAACTTTCTCTCAATGAAGCCCTATATGGATAATAAGCTTCCACAATACATGACTTGGTGGTTAGTCAGTAAAGTGGACCTCAAAGAAGGTGCTTTGATGCTTGGGGGTGAGCCTTTCAACATCGAAGCCTCAGTTCCCAGGCTTCTGGGGCTTCCCCAGGGTTGTATAGTAATTCAGCCTAGAAGAATCCTTGATGGAGAAAAAGATGAAGAACTATTGGAACTAAAGCGTCGGTTCACCGATGGTAACAAAGGCAAAGGGCTGGTTGCCTCTGAAATGCTCGAGGATCTGAAGGGTGTGGAAGACAGAGATTTATTTTGTCAATATTTCATTCTTCTTGCCTTATGTTTTTATCTAGCACCAAATAATAATGTCACAATCAATCGAGACTATTTAACAACAATTCAATGTGTTGATAAAATTAAATATTTTGATTGGAGCAAATTTGTTGCTGAATATCTAATTTTTGGGATCAATGAATTTCGAGAGAAAAGAGCAAGTAATATGCACGGGTGTATGCACATCTTGCACGTAGGTTATCCTTTTTATCTAATTGGTTATCCTTTCCCTTTAATTTTTGCTCTTAACCACTATATGCTTTATGAGCTCATTTACTTTGATTACAAGTAAGGAACTTGGAACGTCAGATCTGATACTCCATTGATACACTTAATGGAGCAATCTGATTTGAATGCTCTTGAGCCAGATGAAGAGGTATGCTATTACAGAATAGTAACAAGCAAGGAACTTTTTTCCCTGCTTTTACTTTTAAATGACATGTTACTTTATATACGCTGCTGTTACTTTATCTGTGACCTAGGTAATTACTCCTGGCAATCTGGGTGATGATGAGGCGACTCAAGATGAAGTGACTGAAGATGCAGATAACAATGGGCCTGCTGCAGATAAAATAGATGGTGTGCGCAGGATGCTTAAAAGATATATTGAGGCACCAAGGACTACACGTGATCCAAAGGTCAGTATGTCTTTTTTTTCACAAGGGGTTGCTACTCCAATTCTGTTACTAGATGGATGCTTTGTTATGTTAGGTTCGACGGTATAGGGAAACACTTCTTGCCGGGCTTCATCCTTTGGCATCTGAAATTGCACAGTCTATTTCAACAAATGGTCAGTCCCATGGAACTTTCTGAAGGATTTCCGGGGCTTGCATTGGCCAGGAGACAAGACTAACATGTTGATCATTGACTACTGTACAACGCACTCTGAAGAGCAACTAGAGAGCCAGCGCCCAGTTGGTCCTCAGCAGGATGCAGCGCACTCTGAAGAGCAACTAGAGAGCCAGTGCCCAATTGGTCCTCAGCAGGATGCAGCTCTGCTCTCGCTAGAAGAGGTCCCTACTGTTTGTAAGGCGACCCCTGTTGCTAAAATCCAAAAACGACAACATAAACCTCCTGTACGGTTGACATATTCTCTTAAAGGCAAGAAACACAAGAAAGACTAGAAAAGTGAAGCATTTGTTCCTCTCACAGATGAGGAAAATAGACAAGTAGATGTAGCTTTCCGTCCAGTTGCCGGAATAAACTTGATTCTAGTTGAACATGCAGCCACGAATATTAGTATTAGCAGAAAAGATATAATGCTCTTGAAGCCTTATGGATGGCTGAATAATGAGGTGAGTATTTAGGGAGAAGTTAAAGTTTTTTAAGGTGCTTTACCTGATATTCTTTCTTTGGTTACTTGCAGTTAATCAATGTGTACCTTGGATTGTTGAAGGAGAGGGAGCAAAGAGAACCAGAACGGTTCTTGAAATGCCACTTCTTTGATTCATTATTTTATGCAAAGGTTAACTGTTTTCTAGTAAGTTTTTTATTTTACTAAAGTATTTGTGACTATCCTAGCTGAAAATTTATTGTTCAGCAAATTACTCTTTGCTTAACAGCAATCAGGGTTAATGAATTTTAGTCATTTTTTTAGAAGCTGTCGGTCTTCTGGGATGTTAGATCTTTAACATGTAGCTTGCATCTATCAGCTAGCAAAGCACACAGCTCATGGCTTTCTTAATTCTTGTGCAGCTTAATAGGAACAGAGATCATGATACAATCAAGCTATACAATTCTTTTAAAAGATATCTAAAAAAAAGCTGTAGAGATTATAAACTTGACATTTGTGAGAAAGTAAGTCCTTTGTTTTCTTGTTATTTGACTTGTCTTTTCCTACAAGTGAATTATTTCTCAGATTCAACTTGTGTTACAGATATTTATTCCTATAAGTGAATTATTTCTCAGATTCAACTTGTGTTACAGATATTTATTCCTATAAGTGAATTATTTCTCAAATTCAACTTGTGTTACAGATATTTATTCCAATACATAGAGACAATCACTGGGCTTTAGCAATGATAAATATGAAGTCAAAATCCATTGAATATCTTAATTCTCTTGGTGGTTCTCAAGACCATGGTGTACTTGAACTTGTGGTAGGTTTAATTCATGTCCTTACAGCCAAAGAAGTGCAAATCATGAAATTTTGTAAGTAATGTTTTTCTCTTTCTATCAGGCTAGGTTTATCGAGGTTTACTTGAAGGAAGAGTGTGCAAGAGAGGAAAACATGAGCACCTGGAAAATAAGTGTACAGTGTGAAATCCCAAAGTTGAAAAATCTTTCGGATTGTGGAATGTTTATGCTCAAGTACATTGATTTCGAGAGCAAAGGATTGCCACTACATTTTAATGACAGTGACATGGCATATTTTAGAAGGAGAACAACAAAGGAGATTCTAGAATTAAGAGCTAACTAAGGGCTTACTAATTTAGACAATTTCCCTCCAACAGTACTGTTTAGCTCAATTTAGACGTTTGGTGTTTTAAAACCATGTGAAACTAAGGTGACACCACCTATCTTTTCAAAAGACGAGATGAAACTGGATGAATTTTACCTGGATTGTTTCATGTTCCCTTAGGAAATTTTACATGTTCCAGTAATTATATGTTAATGTTCCCGTAGGTAATTTACATGTTCCAATAGTTTTACATGTTCTATGTTCCTGTTCGTGTTCCAGTATGTTTCCCGTAGGTAATTTTACATGATACGTCCTTCGAACTCGGCGTCCGGTAGGCACCCAATACTCGTTAAATCCACATTCTTCATGATACGAATCCAATGCTCGAGACTAAAGCCGTATTCCGAGCGAGACGGCCTATTCGTGACGAAACACCGCCAATCCTCGTTGCTAAAGACCTATTCGCGACAATACAACCCCAAAGCTCAAGACTAAGACCCTATTCTTCACGATACGCCCCAATACTCATTGCAAAAACCCTATTCTTTACGATACGAGCCCAATGCTCGAGACTAAAGCCCTATTCGAGACGATACAACCCTATTCGTGACGATACGCCTCCAATACTCATTGCTAAAGCCCTATTCTTCACGATACGACCCCCAATCCCTGAGTTTAAAGCGCTATTCCGGGCGATACGGCCCTATTCGTGATGATACGCCCCCAATACTCACAATGCCACCAGACTCATTATCGGGGGTTGCTGGCCATGACACGCGCTCAGGTCGTTCCTAATCCGTGAATATGGACGACACAGTCTCCAGACTTTATATCGAGGACTGCTGGCGACGACGCGCTCGCGTCGTTCCTATGTTGTTATAATGGACGACAAAGCCTCCGGCCTCTATATCGGGGGGAAATGGACGACAAAGCCATAGCACGTTCGTGAGATTGCCTTGGTGCCGAGCCTTTGTAGTAATTTTTGCGGGACTTTGTGTAGTTTTTCTCAAAGATCTCACATCGACGATGAGCAAAACTAGTTGGGCCTTTTGCATGCATCGACGATGTTTTAATCTGTTATTTGGTTGGGCCTTCGACCGGCCATGTACCGCTTTGCTGGTGCGGTCGCCCGAGCCCAGGCCGCGGATCCAAAGGAGCTCCGTGCGACCCGGGAGAGGGCGGAAGCCGCCGTTCTTCTCAACTCTAAAATATTTTTCTGAACATAAACATTTTATTTTGTTTTTATTGGATTCACAATTTCAAGAAACAACCAATATTATTGTAATCTTCTATTCCTTTTGCAATTTAACTCTTTAAAGAAGACATACTATAATGAAAATCTATCAGTGGAGGAGAATATTGCTAATAGATGTAAGAGAAGAATTCCGGATGATGAGTGGAAGTGGCTTGTGGAGCATTGGACTAAGGAAGAAACAAAGGTCTAGATATTTTTCGGATGGTTATTATGCATGTGTTACATTGTCATGATACCATTCTAAGTATTCGATTTCTTGTCTCTTTGCAGGCTAAAGCAAGGAGGAACCAGGAAATTCATGCAAATCAAACAAATGCACTTCATACCTGTAGATCAAGAAGCTATGTTGTAATTAACAATATACTGGTGTGCAACATCTAAAATGCATAATCTTTCTCAACAATTCAATCAATTATATTTCTTTAATGATTTTTATCATGTTATTAGGAAGAGCAACTTGGACGTGAACCTTGCAGAGCTGAAACTTACTTTGCTACGCATAAGAAGAGAAATGGGGAGGCTGTTAATGTGGCTTGCAAAGAGAAGATAGTAAAATTAGATTTCCTATCATGTTCAACATATTTCATTGTTGCATGCACATCATACATTCTATATATTCCATAATTTCAATCCAACTTGTAGGATGAAATTGAGAAAAAGATTACAGAAGATGAAGACCTTCGCTTGAAATCAATTGAGGATGGTGACTTGTATGCTGACATACATCCAGTGGAGAGGATAGGAAGAATATGTGGGTTGGGCCTGTTAGCAGGAGGGTCTAAGTCAGTAACTCTTGCAAAAGCTTTAGCTGCACTAAAACATTTTGAAGAAGGAAATGCGCAACTCAAATCTATGGTGACAAGTGCTGATCAAAGGTTTGCATCATACAAGGAGAATGCTGAAGCACAGTTCACAGCTTACAAGGAGAGATATGAACAACAGTACAACGAACTTAAAAGCTTACTGTTGGGCTTACACGGAGGAGGTCATACCGGACAACAAAAAGATGGAGAACTAATCCAAGGCAATGTGCAGGTGAGCATGTAAAGTTTAATAAATTCTAATTGCATATTGAATCAAGAACCTCAAATGAAACTAAAACAAGTAGCTATTCTTACTTTATGGGGGCATTCTTAGGATGTTGGCATTGTGTAACATCCCAAAAAAAGTTTAAATTAAAAAGGATCCAGCGCCTCCCGTGCGTCCCGTCGCCTTGAAGCCCGCCGCCACTAGAAACCCTAGCGCCGACGACCAACTTGGATTCCGTGCCGTTCACGCCTCCCGAGGCTATTTAAGCCGACGCCTCCACCTTGCCGAGGTTCGCCTCTCGCGCTTTGCCGCCTACTTCTCGTGAGTCAAGACCTCGTGAGTCGAGGAGATCGAGCTCATAGAAGTTCATAGTGAAACCGAGGCCTTCTCCGCCATAGTTCTTCTTCTCGGTGAGTCTCCGCCGCCATCTCTAGTGCCATTGAGTTCACCTCGTCAACCTCTTCGAATTCACTAACTCTTTCGCTCGCTCGCCACTCATTCATTTGGTTGCTGTCTTCTTCTTCACCTCCGTCGAACCAGTAGCGCCCCATCGCCGTCGTTCCTTCTCCGGTACTCCCGGTAGTCGGATCTTCTCTACGGCCGATCTGCGCCCTATTTTCTTCGGTAAACCATCTCATCGCCTGGTTCGATTTTCTTGCCTTGCGCGTCACCTAACACGTCAGCGCCACGTGTGCGTAGCGTAAGCGCCACATCGCCTCGCGCATGTGCTGAATCGCGTGGCGCACATGCAAGCCATGTGGCCGCCACATCATCGCCAGCGTGGCGCCATGTCGAAACCACGTCGCGCCACCTCCCTCCCATTTGTAGTCCGCGTGTCCGTCACAGGTGCGCCTCGGTCTCGCCACGTGGGCCTAACGCTTGCGTGTCGCGCGCGTGCACGCAGTGTCGGCGCCACCGCATCGCTGAATCGCCATGTGTCGACCATGTCACCGACACATCGCCTCGGGTTTCCATCCATAAGAGCGGGTCCACGGTGAACGTGACACCGACGTGTGGACCCGAATGTCGTGATTATGTTTTCTTCTATTTTCTCGAATATCCGAATTATCAACCAATCGCGTGGCGACATGTGTCAACCCTTTCCAATATTTACGGTTTTCTCTCCATTTAAACTTCAGAAGCCCGTTCTCCTTCGTCCGAACTCCGATTAGAGTGATTCAAATTTCTAAATTTTTGTAAAATCAAGCTCTACATTCCAGAGCCATTTATTTTCAATTTTGAGCTTGTTTGCTTCTCTGTTTTGTATTTATTTGGTTTCGTTGCTTTATTTTCCGGTGAGCGAATCACGAGGGAGTGAACAGAGACTTGAAGACCAAGAATCAGCACTTGAACAGCAAGGCAAGTCGTAGACCTTTGATCATATTGAACCCATGTCTGCAAAAAGTACTTTGTTTTATACAATTGCATGCTATTTATGTAACAATGCTAGTTTATGGAAGTAGCTATTTACTGTTGGAGTATGCCTTTGATTATTGGAATGCCATGTATCCATTGTTAACCATAGGTTGGGACATTACTAGTTGGACATAATCATATTACCAACATTGGGTTATCGTAGCTATGCTTAGCCATGCTTAGTTGTCAGATGGGATTCATATCACACGTGAGCTAATGTTAATCTTGACTTAATGAGATATTGAATTGTGGTACATTGACCCTTGTTGTAAAACTTGTTGTACCATGGCGGGGATGCCAATGGTTTTGGGTTGAACAAAATGTTTCCCTCGGGCAATTGATCGTGCGATAAAGGGGTGCTTTTAGCACATTGGGATGTGGTGTCTTGCACGAGACAATTTAAGGACTTAATCTTGTGCGCCATTGAGCTGGGCCTAACCGTGCAACCACAAGTCCGGTATGGGACGGACCTAGCTGATTAATTTGCAATGTCGAGACTTGAGTATTGCCAGTTGTTGGTGTGGGGCGGGTAGACCCACATGGCTCAAGAGGGGCCCAGAGGGCGAAACCTTAGAAGGCGATCTTGGGTTTAGACATGCATTGTAAAGGCTTTGTAGTGATCTCTCTGCCGACACACCAAAGGAAGTGTGTTCTTAGCGCTTGGCATTAAGGGATGATCATGTCTTGTGGGTAAAATTGTACAACCTCTGCGAGTGTAAACTATTGAATAAGCGTGTCGCGGTCATGGACAAGCAGGGGATTTCACACGGGGTATAGAGTATTTTCTTGAAATGTGGAATTGTTGGGATGTGAGCAGGGAGTTCTTTGTTGTTTTGTTGTCTCAAGCTATCCGTTGAATTGTGTGGTTGATACTTGTTTGAATAGCGTGGGGTGATGCCTCGTCATTACATTCATATTGTATACCATTGATTTACGATTACTTATTATTGTTTTATCAATCGCCTTCAATCTATTTATTGTATTTAAATTCAAGTTATTGCTTTACGCAAATGAACCATATAACTATCCTTTGTCAAGCGTGCATGAATATATTGCATCATTTCCCTCGGCTTGTTGAGTACGTTTTGTACTCACGGCTTTATGCCCATGTTGTTCGATTCTTGAGAAGGACCGGTAATGAGTATCAAGAGGAGGAGTACTATGAAGACTAAATGCGACTAGGAAGGCGTTCCCAGACGATTACTGTGGCATGTCGAATAGCCCAAGTTATTTTATTTCATTTGCAATAGATTTAATTGTTTCTTAAGCCAAGAGGCATTGATGTATGAACCTTGACTATAAGGTCGTTTGCTTTATTCAATAATAATTTGCTTCTTCTTAGTTATTTCGATGTATGGAATGATATGTCATCTATGTTTCCTTTGTGTGCACTAAGCGTGATCTGGACTAGTCTTTGTATACCTGAAGGGTTTGGATTGCATATCCGGGTCCCGGCAGAGATAGTATCGAGCCATATCATTGTAGGTCGCTTTCTTAGTTAGCATGGTCTTCAAAATTATTTTCTAAATCAAATCAACAAATTGGTATTTAATAGTTTGTCTCTTCTCATCTTATTCTTAGGTTCTTATTCCTCTCCTTTGCTGAAACATTGCTTTAAATTTAAGTTGATCTTATCCCGTTAAACTTCTAAAAAGCCATGGATCCTCTGCAAGGAATCAAATCGTGGGAAGCGAAAATCAAGCCGTCGAAGAGTATATCCGAGAAGATTACCATATAAGATAGGTTTGTGGTGCTCTATGGTGTTTGAGCATACCATTCTCTTTTGGTTTAGCTACGTTTAGTGCGTGTGTATTAGGAGTTTTGTTGCTTGTGTGCCGGGTATGTTGTACACTTGCCTCCAGCACGGTGTTACAACTGTACCTTAAGTTGAAAGCTTTATTTGGTTCTTTATTTTGTAGCCTTTTCGGCTATGCCCTTGGTTGACCTTTGTTCTTGGGTATTACCTTCTCCCTAGATGACCTTACCACTTCTCTATTGCTTTTCCTCTTACCTATTAAACCCTTGTCTTTGCATCGCATGAATGGTTGACACTAGATTCGGGCGGTCGCGATTAGCGGTGGATGCCAATGCTAACGCTAGTGCCACCCGCCACCACCTCTGTAGTAGCGGACCAAAACTTAGGACATTTCTTGGCGGCTCGAGACTCGACTTATGAATACAATGATGCGAGAATATGAACAATATGATGAATCGCGAGAATCGAGCTGCGATTGCCCTAGCAAACTTGTTGAACCAACAAAATCAAAGCTGCGATTCTTTATTCTTTTGCACCTCCTCCGGCTCGCCCCAGTCCAAGCTAGCGAAATTCATGAGGACTCGTCGCCTACCTTCTCAACTCCTCGAGAACCATTGGATGCGAGATGATTGGATTCGCTCCATTGAAAAGAAGCTCGCTATTGCTCGATTACGAGATAATGAGAAGGTTCTTTATACGCCCATCGGTTTGAAGGCACCGCCGTGAATAGTGGGAGAACTACATTACCGCCCATGATGATCCTCAAACCATCACTTGGCGAGTTTTCATTTGCTTTTCGCCATTCCCATATCACGATGGAAAGGTAGAGATGAAGAAGAATGAGTTCGAGGAGTTAAAGCAAGGCGGGATGACGGTGAGTGAATATCTCAATAAGTTCACTCAACTTGCTCGCTATGCACGGAAGATGTAGCCACAGATGATGCTCGCGAGAAAAGGTTCAGCGTGGGCTCAACCCGAGATTAAAGGTACAAGTCATTGGCAATGACTATGCAGATTTCGACATTTGGTAGACAAAGCTATGCTCATTGAGGAGTCCGTCGTGAGTTGGAAGAATCCGCAAGAGGAAGATGATGCAATGTGGAGCTCATCGAGAATCACCCAGAGAGCGAGTTCAATGCCCAGACTGCTCGATTCACTACTCCTTCATCGGCGTTCGGGACACGGCACCTCACCCGGCTCTTTCGAGCAACCCTAACATCAACGCCAACACGACAATCCGCCTCGAGAGGACCCGATAATCCAGGTGCGGGGTGACATGCTTCAATTGCAATGGCGTGGTCACTATGCTAATAAGCGCCCTAGGAAGCAATTTGTGACACACATTCGTTTCAACTTGGGATCGACACGGCCAAGACCCCCGCTTGAGAGGCGGGGCGTGGAGCCTCCCGGACCCCAAATCAAGTTACGAGGACTCCACGCTTTGTTGGAAGAGGTCGTGTGAATCATGTCACCCCGAAGATGCCCGGCCGCAGGACGTCATACTAGGTAATCTCCTAGTCAACTCGGCATCTGCCATGGTTTTGTTTGATTCTGGAGCTCGCATTCGTTTGTTTCTCGGAGTTTTGCTACAAACCATCAATTAAAAACCGGGCCTTTGAAAGCTGTTTTATTGGTGCAATCACCAGTTCGGATTTGAGTCTGAACCAAAGGCTGCCAAGTTAAGATATTAATCGGAGGGTAGAATTCTAGCCAACCTAATTGTCCTAGACACCAAATCCTAGATGTAATCCTAGGAATGGATTGGCTCTCCAAAAACCAGCGATTTTGGATTATGGAAATAGAGATCACATTAACCGGTCGAGATGGAGCTAAGTTAAAGTTTCAAGCTGCCAGTAGATCGGTCAGAAGGAATAAAAGTTTGTAGTGCCAAGGAATAAGTTTGGAAGATGTGCCAATCGCTAGAATTTTCACGATGTATTTCGGATGAGTTGCGGAATGCCACCGGATAGAGATATAGAGTTTTTAATTGAGCTAGTTCTGGGCATACCCATTTCAAGAGGCCGTATAGGATGCACGCTAATGAGTTAGCGAAGTAAAAAAGCAGATCAAGAGTTGCAAGATCGGGGTTTTGTTAGACCAAGTTCTTAGCCATGGGAGCCCCAGTTCTTCTAGTGGAAAGAAGGATGGAACTTCGGAGGATGTGTGTGGACTATCGTGCCTAAATGAGGTCACCATTAAGAATAAGTACCCTCGCCAGGATTGATGATTTGTTTGACCGACTTCAAGGAAGCGAGGAGTATTCTCGAAGATTGACTTGAGGTCGGGTTACCATCGAGTTGAAGATTAAGTAAGAGGATATACCCAAAACGACTTTTGTGACTCGATATGGACGGTATGAGTATCCGTGATGTCTTTTGGTTTGACCAATGCTCTGCCTATTTCATGACCACGATGAATAAAGTATTCATGGAATACTTAGACAAGTTTGTCGTTGTCTTTATCGATGACATTCGATCTATTCCAAGAGTGAGCGAGAACATAAGGATCACTTGCGGAAGGTATTGACAAAGCTAAGAGAACATCAACTCTATGCTAAGTTCGATAAATGTGAGATCTGGATGAAAGAAGTTGCTTTCCTAGGTCACGTTATATCGGTGAAGGTGTCATTGTTGACCACTGGTAAAGTGAGAGATGTGCTCAATTGGGAGTCATAGAAAGCGGTAACCCAAGTTAGAAGTTTCCTTGGAATGGCGGGATATTATCGCCGTTTCATAGAAGGCTTTTCGAGAAAAGCTAGACCGCTCACTCGACTCTTGAAAAAGGAGAAGAAATTTGCTTGGACATCGAGTGTGGCGAAGTTTTCAGAACTAAAAAGTGTTTGACAAGCCCGATTGCTTGTTTTGCGGATATCGAGAAAGGATTTTGAGATATTTTGTGATGCATCCGTCAAGGACTCGGTTGTGTGCTAATGCAAGATAAGAAGGTTGTGGCATATGCTTGGCGTCATTTGAGGCCACATGAAGTCAACTATCCAGGCCCATGATTTGGAATTAGGCTGTAGTAGTGCATGCTTTAAAGATTTAGGCGTCATTACCTCATCGGTGTCGTTGTGAGGTGTACACCGATCATAAGAGCACGAAGTACATTTTACCCAAGCGAACTCAATATGAGGCAAAGAAGATGGTTAGAGTTAATCAAGGACTATGACATTGGTATTCATTATCATCGAGCAAAGCCAATGTTGTGCCGATGCTTTAAGTAGAAAGATTCTTTGCAACACCACGATGATTAAGGAAAGTCACCTGACACTCTATGAGGAATTTGAGCTCGGTCTAGAAGTGGTGCAAGAAGGTTACTTAACAACTTTGGAAGTCGTCCAACATTGGAAGATCAGATCCAGAAGCCCAAGGCGATGATCTTGATATCAAGGAGATCAAGACTAATATGAAGAAAGGAAAAGCCCGGGATTCTTGAAGATGAAAAGTCTTGTGTGGTGTGAGAATCGTATTTGTGTACTGATCGAGAAAGAGCTCAAGAGTACATTACTCAAAAAGCGCATGATACATTATACTCCATCCACCTGGAAGTACCAAGATGTATCAAGACCTCAAGGAAAGGTATTGGTGGCCAGTATGAAGCGTGAGATTGCGAGAATATGTTGCTCTTTGTGATATCTGCCCGAAGGTTAAGCGAGCATCGAGGCGGCAGGATTGCTTGACCATTGAAGATTCGAGTGGAAGTGGGAAGAGATTGGTATGGATTTCATTCTGGGACTTCCTAAGACCCAGCAGGTTATGATTCGATCTGGGTAATAGTGGATCGATTGACCAAGGTAGCTCACTTCATTCGATTAAGACTACCTACAGGAGATAAATTGGCGAATTATATATGTCAAGGATTATGGGTCTTCATGGAGTGCCTAAGAAGATTGTCTCCGATAGAGGAACCCGGTTTACCTCTCGTTTTTGGCGAGTTTGCATGAAGCTATGGGAACTCATCTCGGGTTCAAGATTGCTTATCACCCTCGGTGATGGACAAACCGGCGTGTGAACAGATTCGGAGGATATGCTAAGAGCTTGTGCCTTAACCTATGGTGCTAAGTGGGACAAGTGTTTGCCCTATCTGAGTTTTTCTTACAATAATAGTTATCGAGCCGACTGCAAATGTCTCCTTTTGAAGCTTTATATGGAAGAAAGTGCAGAACCCTCTTAATTGGAAAGAGGCGGAGAAAGACAATTGTTTGGTCTGCCATACTACAAGAAGAAGAGCAAGTGCGTTAATTGAGACAAGTTGAAGATAGCTCAAGCGAGCCGGAAAGAGTTATCACGAGATAATAAATCGCCGAGATTTGAGTTTGAGCCCAATGATTATGTGTATCTTAGAGTTACACCTCTAAAAGGAGTTAAGCGATTTCAAGTAAAAGGAAAGCTTGCCCTAGATATGTTGGACCGTTCAAAGTCTTGGAGCGAAGAGAAGTTGCCTACAAGCTCGAGTTGCCTCGGTCTTTCATTTGGAGTCCATGATGTGTTCCATGTGTCTCGATTGAAGAAGTGCTGCGAGTACCGAAGAAGCGGAATCTTGGTTGGAAGCTATTGATTTGCAAGAGGATCTCACCTACAAAGAGCGGCCGGTGAAGATTTTAGATGTTGCGAGCGTATCACGAGAAGCAAGATCATCGCTTTGCAAAGTCGATTGGAGCAACCATTCGAAGAGGAAGCCACTTGGGAGGCGAAGAGGATCTCAAGTCGAGTTTCCCACCTATTCACTAGCGGTCCGAATCTAAAATTCGAGATTCCCTTTAAGGAGAGGTTTGTAACATCCCAAAATTTGAGTTTTGGAATGTTTAAATTAAAAAATGAACCATTAAGTATTTTTTTTGAATTAGCAAAGCTTAATTTGAATTTTCTAATAATTAAAAATTTAATTAGATTAATCTAAGTATGAAATTAAAGGTTTCAGTTTTATTGGGTTCCTTGTGCTTCAAGGAATTTTTCTGCATTTTGGAGATTTTTCGAATTTATTTGCTATTTATTTGAATTTATTTACTTTTCTTTGGAATTTTGGGATTTTCCTAAATTCGGAAATCATTTGATTTTCTTTTTCTTTTGGGCGAATTCAATTCCTCAGCCCAACCTGTAATCCCCTGGCCTCCTATTAGGCCAAGCGCCAAAACCTAAAACCCTCGTGGTCAGATCGGATCCAGCGCCTCCCGTGCGTCACGTCGCATTGAAGCCGCCGCCACTAGAAACCCTAGCGCCCGACGACCAACTTGGATTTCCGTGCGTTTCACGCCTCCGAGGCTATTTAAGCCGACGCCTCACTTGCCAGAGGTTAGCCTCTCGCGCCGCACCCGCCCTACTTCTCGTAGTCAAGACCTGTAGTCGAGGAGATCGAGCTTCGCCGAAGTTCGCAGTGAAACCGAGCCTTCTCCGCCATAGTTCTTCTTCTCGGTGAGTCTCGCCGCCATCTCTAGTGCCATTGAGTTCACCTCGTCAACCTCTTCCGAATTCACTAACTCTTTCGCTCGCTCGCCACTCATTATTTGGTTGCTGTCTTCTTCTTCACCTCCGTCGAACCGGTAGCCGCCCTGTCGCCGTCGTTCCTTCTCCGTTACTCGGCCGTCGGATCTTCTCTACACGGCCAGATCTGCGCCCTATTTTCTTCGGTAAACCATCTCATCGCCCGTTCGATTTTCTTGCACCGCACCGTCACCTAACACGTCAGCGCCACGTGTGCGCAGCGTAAGCGCCACATCGCCTCCGCGCATGTGCTGAATCGCGTGGCGCACATGCAAGCCATGTGGCGCCACATCATCGCCGCGTGGCGCCATGTCGAAAGCCGCGTCGCGCCACCTCGCCATTTGTAGTCGGCGTGTCCGTCGCAGGTGCGCCTCGGTCTGCGCCGTGGGCCCTAGCGCTTGCGTGTCGCCGCGTGCGCGCAGGTGTCGGCGCCGCGCATCGCCTAGTCGCCATGTGTCAGCCATGTCACCGACACATCGCCTCGGGTTTCCATCCATAAGACGGGTCCACGGTGAACCGTGACACCGACCGGTGGACCCCGAATGTCAGCGGTTATGTTTTTCTTCTATTTTCTCGAATATCCGAATTATCAACCAATCGCGTGGCGACATGTGTCAACCCTTTCCAATATTTCTGGTTTTCTCTCCATTTAAACTTCCAGAAGCCCGTTCTCCTTCGTCCGAACTCCGATTAGAGTGATTCAAATTTCTAAATTTTTGTAAAATCAAGCTCTACATTCCAGAGCCATTTATTTTCAATTTTGAGCTTGTTTGCTTCTCTGTTTTGTATTTATTTGGTTTCGTTGCTTTATTTTCCGGTGAGCCGCGAATCACGAGGAGTGAACAGAGACTTGAAGACCAGAATCAGCACTTGAACAGCAAGGCAAGTCGTAGACCTTTGATCATATTGAACCCATGTCTGCAAAAGTACTTTGTTTTATACAATTGCATGCTATTTATGTAACAATGCTAGTTTATGGAAGTAGCTATTTACCTGTTGGAGTATGCCCCTTTGATTATTGGAATGCCATGTATCCATTGTTAACCATAGGTTGGGACATTACTAGTTGGACATAATCATATTACCAACATTGGGTTATCGTAGCTATGCTTAGCCATGCTTAGTTGTCCGATGGGATTCATATCACTGTGAGCTAATGTTAATCTTGACTTAATGAGATATTGAATTGTGGTACATTGACCCTTTGTTGTAAAACTTGTTGTACCATGGCGGGGATGCCAATGGTTTTGGGTTGAACAAAATGTTTCCCTCGGGCAATTGATCGTGCGATAAAGGGGGTGCTTTTTAGCACATTGGGATGTGGCTGTCTTGCCGGAGACAATTTAAGGACTTAATCTTGTGCGCCATTGAGCTGGGCCTAACCGTGCAACCACAAGTCCGTATGGGACGGACCTAGCTGATTAATTTGCAATGTCCAGACTTGAGTATTGCAGTTGTTGGTGTGGGACGGGTAGACCCACATGGCTCAGAGGGGCCCCAGAAGCGAAACCTTAGAGGCGATCTTGGGTTTAGACATGCATTGTAAAGGCTTTGTAGTGATCTCTCTGCCGACACACCAAAGGAAGTGTGTTCTTAGCGCTTGGCATTAAGGGATGATCATGTCTTGTGGGTAAAATTGTACAACCTCTGCGAGTGTAAACTATTGAATAAGCCGTGTCGCGGTCATGGACAAGCCGGGGATTTCACACGGGGTATAGAGTATTTTCTTGAAATGTGGAATTGTTGGGATGTGAACGGGGAGTTCACTGTTGTTTTGTTGTCTCAAGCTATACCGTTGAACTGTGTGGTTGATACTTGTTTGAATGGCGAGGGTGATGCCTCGTCATTACATTCATGTTGTATACCATTGATTTACGATTACTTATTATTGTTTTTATCAATCGCCTTCAATCTATTTATTGTATTTAAATTCAAGTTATTGCTTTACGCAAATGAACCATATAACTATCCTTTGTCAAGCCGTGCATGAATATATTGCATCATTTCCTCGGCTTGTTAGACGGCTACAAGAATCTTCTTATTCAGATAATAGGATAAATGATATTCTCCCAGCAAGAATCCAGAAGATTTCACCAAGAAAACAACAATTAGGGGTATGACATACTTCCAATTAAGATTTATGAATTGGTACACCTCAAATACTACTTTCAAATCTTTTGTGGATATAAAATCATATAAAATCTTTATTCTCAACTCCTTGTAGGGTGGAAAAGAAGTTGCTTTGTGTTCCCTTGGCGGCTCTAAACTAGTAGCATATGGAAGACTCCAACACACTGATAAGACAATCATATGTGCGGATGGATTACCCTTAGGAGAATACTATGAGGTGCTTGTTGATGTTGTTCTTGACAACAATGTCTTACTCCCCCGTGCACAACATAAAATCACCAAGTTAGGTGGTGCTTTTGGTGTTTGTATCGCATGGCCAATTCGAAATGTATGAAATTTAGCTTCACAAATTATTGATTCATCTACAACTTTGTGTTAAGAATGAAGATAGTGAATTGATCTTTTTGAATTTGTAGATAATGGAACCTGATGGCTCACCTCTAAATCTGACCAGGCGTTCATTAGGTAAGAAATATTACCTTCTTAGATAATTGTTTCATGGTTTATTTGATGAATGTGCCTATCTTTTCTTGCATTTCATGACACATGTATTTTCTTAGGGCAAATAATTAGTAAGTTGTTTGTTCATGGATTTGGAAGAGTATAACCCATAGTTGTTCCATTTAACAAGATGGTATTTGTAGGATCGATATATACTAAACTAGCAATCAGAGGGGGTGAATGATTGCGCGGAAGCTAAAATCAAATTTTTGCTAATTTTTGAAACACCCCAATTAACTGATTCGGATTCGACAAAAACAGAATAATGCACATCCACTAAAACAGTAATTCCCGAAGATCTAACCGTTAGCTCGAAGTGAAATTTTAACTATATAAACTAGACTCAATTTGCAAGCTAACTCGACAAAAATCAGTTCGATCGGAGCTACGGATCTAAAGTTATTTTCTTCGCCATTTTGCTGAAACAGACACCAGATCAAATAAAAACAGATTGACACACGTTCACTAAAATAATAATTCCCGAAGATCTAACCGTTGGATTGATGTGAAATTTTAACTGTAGAAACTAGATTCAATTTCCAAATTAACACAATAAAAATCAACTCAATCGGATTTACGGATCTGGAGATATTACCTTCGCAAGATGACTCTTTTGCAGTAGATCGAACTCCGGACGAAAATTGACGCAGCGACAGACCAAACGAATAGCAATCTTCAATCTCCTGTTCTTTCTATGCGGCTCATGCAAGAGATTAATTTACGCTAGCAAACACCAGAACAAACAAGCCGCATGTCCCCTTTTTATGCATGCAAAACCATGTCACGCAAGATTCTTCACGCCTCCTGCCTTCAAGCCGTGACTCGATCTTCAAGCCTCGAAGGTAAATCTTCTGCCAGGACGTTCTGTACTTCTGATTGCTAGGAGAGCAAACGCCACCAAGAGTAGTACGCCGCCATGAAGAACAAGCCCTAGCGTAGGACCTCAGCCACCGGAGAAAACAAAAGGCGACACATAAAACGGCCGTATGTCCCGTTTTCACCCCAGCAGCACTAGCTCCAAAACCAAGCAATAGCCCTCCTGGCCACTAGAAACTACAGGCACATGAGCACTTACGCCAAAACAAAATCTCTGGTCGCTAGAAACTCTTCAGGCCAAGCACATGCCGGAGCCTTTCTAGCCGTCACCAGGAGGCCTTGGCTCCAGGAGCTCACGCAAGAAACCCAGCCACCGGAAACTCAAGTCGAATAAAAAAAACGGCAGCCGCCGTCCCAAAAAGCTTCAATTGATTGATTAGGTTTTCCAGGGTTTTTATACAACTCAAAACCCTAACACATGTATGCATATCCACTTGGCCCAATAACACATGGCCCAATATATGCATACAACCCAAAATTCACACATGCAGCGCAGACGGCCGCTGCCGCACTCACGTGACTAACCAGCCTTTGTGTGCACCGTTCTCTAGCCCGAACGTCCGCATGACATCCTCGACCACCGGGACCTCGATTCCTCCACGAACCTAGTCCCGAACCTCGGTTCCTCCATGAACCTAGTTCGGTCCGTCATCGACCACGTTAAGCCTCGAGCAACACGCACACGAATAAACAACAACGGTCCGAGCACAAGTCCACGACTTGACTCAAGGTTAATCCATGTAACCACTCACACGAGTGCATTGCATCAAGCAAAACCATCATGCTATCACTAGCATAATTAAATGAACATCTAAGCACAAGTCCACGACTTGCCTCAAAATCAATCCATGCAACCTCTCACATGAGTGCATTGCATCAAACAAAATTCATCATGCTATCACCAGCATAATAATCATCTCAACATAGCACATGCACAAGCACCACACATGTTATAACCAAAGTCACTTTACAATGCCAATTTCACCATTCAACCAATGTTTCATGACATGATCTCACAGTATTTTTCTCTTTTTACTACCTCCTTGCCAAAGAAAGCACAGTTTTAGGAAGCATGTATATCAGATACATATGGTAAATGGGTATGTACAACTCAAGTTAGCATTAATGAAAATGTTTCTACCTTTCAAAGACAAAGTAACAACTTCATATTCATGAGTCAATTAATCATTGCCTTCCATTGAAGTGAGGCGCCGTGTTTTGTGCCTTCAATTCTTTTGTAGCATGGATAGTTTGGGGTTAACAATTCCTTAGCTTAACAATGCAGTGGTTGGAATTTTTTGCATGTAGGCAATAGTCAAATTAGCTTTGTATCCAATTATATTGTATGCAGTGGTATAAAGTTGTTTACCTTGAACTTGTTAGTAAGTTATACATCATATAAACACAGATATGGTCAAAGGCTAGGTTCTAAAAATGGGTAGTCAAAATCTACTTTCAACTTATTGACACAATCATATTCAGTCAAGATTTATAAGCATGGTTGGATGAATTCTAAGCGTACCAGTCTGATATGTGCAAGTGGTAGCTAGTTGTAAATTTGCAACTTTTTTTGGTTTTATACTTTCCATTTGTTTTACTCTACTTACCTATTGCCATGATCAGTAGCCTCTCGTGCCTTTCAAATGTTAATATAATAGTGTGCTAGCCTATTGTATTTGTTTGTATGTAGTCATGACATCTAACTTATGCAGTTTTCATGACACCTAACTTATGCAGTTATCTTAAATATATCTTGCTTCTTATATTTTCATATTTCCGCAAAAAGACGTAGAGGTCGTGCTTGCTGGGATTTAGGATGTGAAAATACTGACATATCAAATATATTTATATAGATATAGATAGATATACTTTTGCAATGTACTTTATGTCGAATGGGATGATGTGATGACCCAAGACATGTCGACATATTATGTACCTTTTGTTGATCCCGAAACATACAAGGGTTCTCTAGTTTGTTGGTACGGATACCTACTATATATGCTTAATATTCAGCTTGGTAGTACTTGATGTTTGGGAACTAGTTGTTTAACTCATTGTAAATTTATCATGCTACTTGCCATATGGTTAATATCGAAGTGCAAACTTTGCGAAAAATCTCAGTGTTTACATGATTGTATGTGATTTTGGACAGTCATCTTTACAATGTTATCCTATACATGAATTGTGGAGCAATGTCAACAAATGGCTCGGTATAAAATTGAGGATGTAACGCCAATCAAATTGACACTATAGGGTGCTTATAAACGCCATGGTAAACAAATCCGAGGGTGCTTACAAACGCCATGGTAAACAAATCCGGTGGTGCTTATAAACGCCATGGAATCTAGGAAACTAAGGTGCTTACAAATGCCGTGCAAATCTTAAACGGTGGTATTTATAAACGCTGTGGAAATTCTAAAAACAGGGGCATTTATAAACGCCGTGGAAACCATAAATAGGGGTGTTTGTAAACGCCGTGAAAATTCTATAAATAGGGGCGCTTAGAAACGGTGTAGAAATTTCAAAAATAGAGGCGCTCGTAAATGCCGTTGAAACCTTATAGGGGCATTTATAGACACCATGAAAATTCTAAAAATAGGGGCACTTACAAATGCCGTGATGTGCCTAAACGCCGGGGTTTACTTTCCCCGACGCCATTTTCCATGATATTTTATAAATGCCATGGAAAAAACTTTTAGGGACATTTACAGTATTTCTAAGGCATTTATAGATACCCTACGAAATGGAACATGTTGTAGTGACACTTTCATTGATTGGACAAGATCAATCGCAAAAGCGTTACATTTCGAATTGGGTTAACAACTTGTGTTCCGTAGCTTCAGTATATACGTGGGCATATGATACCACGTACTTACTATATGCATAACTGTCACAATGAATGTACTGTACTCAAGTGAACTTAACATAATTCCCCATGGATCACGCTGCACTGTAGCGTTGGAGTAACAATTTACTCGTCGAATTTACACCCGTTGCATTTGCAGTGAATACCGCCAGAGACGTCCCGGAAAAGCAGCTGATCGCTGAACGTCTTCCCACGTCGTCGAACCAAATGCTGCATGAAAGGGTAACGAGTTCAGTTTATAGGGATTTTATTTTATTTTTCTGAATCTTATTAATCCATCTGGGCTTAATCTCGAGGGGTTCTTTTTTCCTTCCGGATCGGTGGAACATACGCACCACATGACGTGTTTGTTCCTACATAATCTGAAAATGACGGGAAGCTGATGGTATATGATAGTTAAGGTCGGAACCGATGATCAAAATATGTAAAGAAAATGTTAGGTTATGGCGTAAAAGGATAAGTTCCAGAGCTCATGCTTCAAAGGGAAAGTTTTTTTTTTTAAGCACTGAATGCATCTATATATTCTACTACATCCAGTCACAAATCAGTGTGATTTTTAGTTAACGGTCTCAAACTTAATTGGTTCACCAATGTATTGCTATTGTAGTACTGTATTGTAAAGCTTGAGAAAATTATTGTATAATGTTATGAATGCATCTTTTCTGAGAAAATAATATACTTGTATAATTTGCATAATACCAATCTAAAGATTCAGGCCCTGTTTGAGAGCTTAAAGCCAGTTTCAACTTTCGAAAAACTACTAAGTCCTCTCAAACTGGTCAGCTTTCAAGCAACTTTTGGTATAAACTAGAAGCCACATATAATTAGAAAAACTTAGAAGCCAACAGCAGGGTGGGACGTGCTTTTGCAGCTTATTATGGAGGTGAATTAGCTATTTGCCAAACAACATCTTGTAAAAAGGTGCAACTACTTTTCAGCTTAGGAAACAAAAAATAGCTTTTCAAAAAAACTACAGCTCTCAAAATAGACCTCAAGATGTTATCAGTGAAAGTTAATATTAAATAGTTGAATGTGTGCATACTTACTTTTTATTGGAGGAAGTAATTGTATGCCATGAATTGTTCATGTAATTTCCGTTTGTTTTTGTTTACGTCATGAGTGTAGTATTCCAATTTCTTTCTTTCACATATGCCGCGTTCTCCAAGGAGAGAATTATGCACAACTCGACATTTTCAAGGAACCAGAAATGGCCAGATTTACATTTGCTATAGTATTTTCCATATTGCTGACGATACCATAATACTCCCTCTGTTTAGAAATATAATGTGTAATTTGATTTTGCATAAGGATTAAGGTTAGGGTGAAACTGAGAAAGGTATAAGTGAAAATAATTTAGATACCTCACTTAATTGTCTTAAAAGATGAGAGATAATAGTTTGTGTGTGGTGGTAATGAATAAATGTATGTAGTTGAGAGAGAATAAATAAAGGTATACTAGGAAAAGCTTCATTAAATCTAATATGTAATTCTTATATTCCTGAACAAGACCATTCAAATTATAGACCTTATATTTCTGAACGGATTATTATGTTGATATGAAGTCAATTGTCTCGCTCAAGGTTCATAATATTGATATCGCGATAATCGATCATAAGATTTTTGAAAATAAAAAAAATTGGTTCAAAAATTGGTAGAAATTGAAGGTTTTGAAATCAAACTTTTTGAAGAAAAAAAAAAAAAGATTTTCATCGATAATCGCTTGATATACCTTGATAATCGCTCAATATGTCTCAATAATCGACAGAAATTTTGTGAACTTGTATTTTGTGAGCGATTTTTGCTCAATATTCATAAAATAGAGCGATATTCAACGATTATCGTGATATTTATGTTGCACAAATTTTTAAAAATTTTTGAATTATTTGAATTTAGCCGGTTTACTGACCGATATATACTTATCGATTTGATATGGTTGATAATCACGATATTCAAATGATTATCGATAATATTGCAAACTTGGTCCTAGGATTGAAAACGGATCGGATAGTTTCCAACCGATCCGGATAATTTTCGGATACGGATAGTTTCGGATCGGATTTTTTTCGGATAGTTTCGGATTGGATACGGATACAGATATTATTTATCGGATACGGATTCGGTAGCATACTATCCGGCGGATACGGATACGAATTATTCGATAAACAGTGTTCTCGAATATCCGGACTTTGAGACTAAGAGTCCGAGCGCTGTTCCCTTTTCGCGAATCGTGAGTCTTCTAGGGTTTCAACCCTTGGCTTCAAGTGTTCAACTCCACTCCAATCTCCACTCTCTAGTCTCCAGATCTACTCCCCCCACCCCCAGCCGCTGTCACCCCCCACGGCCATAGGCCACCGGCCGGCGCCGTCGCCCGTCTCGTCTCCCACCACCACCACCCGTCTCGTCTCCCCCCGACGCCGCCTGTCTCGTCTCCCCGTGTGCGTCGCCGTCTCGTCTCCCGAGCGCCGCCCATCCCGCCGGCTCGGCCGCCTTCTATCATCACCCCGGTCGACACCGCTCGTCCCGTCGGTCGCGTCATTGCCGAATGTCGACCCTCCGGATCTACTCTACTACTCCCCCACGGGGCACCGGCCGGCGCCGCACGTCGCGTCTACCCTCGACGCCAGCCGTCCCGCCTGCTCAGCCGCCTGCCCCACCGACCGGCACCGCCCGTTCCCATCCTTGGCCGTGCCGCGCCTCCTTTCCCGTCCTCCAAGTACATGTCTAATCTGCATTTGAAGAGGAAGTATTTATTCAGAGGGTCCGATCTTGATTATCTTGCTTTATTCAGAGTGTCCGATCTTGATTATCTTGGTATCCATTAGCATTTAGCGATAGTTATTTTCTTGATTATCTTGGTTTCGCGATCACTATCGGCAATTTGAAGCAAAAACAATTAGGACCTGGATAATACTTTCCTATCGAACATGCAAAATACAAGTCCATACCAAATTACCAATATGTTTGCTTTCCTATCGAACATGCAAAAACAAATTAGGTCCTTTGCGATCTTTGCTAAACAAGAAGTAATGACAAATTTTGTAGATGGGATGTGTTTGCTTTTGATATGTTTGCTCTCTCATAATGTTAGGTGATTAATTTACATATACGAAGGGCTGTCTGTACATGGATTCACTGTTTAGTTGTTTAGCTTCCTTTTGAAAGATACACAGGAGTATGTAATTTGAATGTGCAAAAGAATATTTACTTGCTGTCTAAATTTGTTTGCTATATACATTTGATTATTGACTTTTCTGTGTTAGGTTTGTAATGGAATCAACAACTGCAAGTAGCAGTGCAAGTGTGAGCGATACATTTCCAGCTTTGCCACTAGTGCCACAGCCAACTTCTATTGGTATAGACGTTTCTGATCCAGCTCCAAGAAGTGAAGTTGATTTGACTAATGAAACGGGTACTGAATCCGACCCTCTTGCTCCTGTTGGGAAGAGAGCAAAGAAATGTAGCTCTGATGTTTGGGATCACTTCAAGAAGTATGAAGTTAAGAAGAAAGGAGCAGACGGCAATGAGATTATAGAGCTTTGGGCTCGATGCCTCAAGTGCACTTACAAATCTCGTTGTAAAAGTTTTAGAGGGACATCAGTCTTTCGGAATCACTTAGCGAACAAGCACCAAATCAAAGGAGGTCAGCAGTTTCTTAAATTGAACAAGAGTGAAGGTGGTCATGACACTGCAACTGTGGAGACCTATAGGTATGATGAGGCTGATAGTTTAAAGAAATTTTATTTGGCAATTATCATGCACGAATATCCATTTAATATTGTTGAGCATGAGTATTTTGTGGAGTTTATCAAGTCATTGCACCCTAGTTTTCCAATTAAGAGTCGAATTATTGTGAGGAAAGATATATTGAATATCTTTGTAGAGGAGAAGAAGAAATTGTATGAGCACTTAAAAACACTTGCATGTCGTTTTAGTGCAACTATGGATATGTGGACATCAAATCAAAATAAAGGTTACATGTGCATCACTATACACTGGATAGATGACAATTGGAGCATGCAAAAAAGAATTATTAAATTTATGCATGTAGAAGGACACCATTCGGGAAAGAACTTTGTGCACAATTTTATGATAGTATGGTGAACTGGAATGTTGATAGAAAATTGTTTGCACTTACGTTGGACAATGCATCGGCCAATGATGTATGTGCTAAAGGGGTAGTACAGAAACTAAAAAAAGCATCTTTGATATGTGATGGTACCTTTTTTCATGTGAGATGCTTGAATCATATTTTAAACCTTGTTGCCCAAGATGGTTTGAAGCAAATTGCACCAGCTATTGCAAATATAGAAATACAATTGCAATTGTGAAGAACTCTCCATTGCAGTGGGAGGAATTTATGAAGTGTGCATCAGAATGTGACTTAGATGTGAAAAGTGGCCTCTCTTTGGATGTTCCAACAAGGTGGAACTCCACATATCTCATGTTGAAGCAAGCTATTTACTATAGATATGCATTTGATAGGCTTTTTCTTCGGCATAGAAGTAAATATGTGAAGTGTGCTCCAACTGAACAAAATTAGACTATGGCAAAATCATTGTGTTCCTGTTTGAAGAAATTTTATGATGCTACCGTGCTCTTCTCTAGCAGTACATATCCAACAGCAAATCTATTTTTTAACTATTTTTGTAAGATCAAGCTTGCAATTGAAGAATGGTGTTATAGTCCTGATCCAATTGTAGCTACGATGGCATATTCCATGAGAATTAAATATGATAAGTATTAGGAAAAGTCGAACATGGCTCTTGTTGTAGCTTGTTTTGTTGATCCTAGATACAAGACAAAGCCAATACACTACTTTGCAGAAAAGATTTACCATAACAATGCTCCAGAAGAAATCAATAAGCTCAATAGTGTTATTAATCAGTTATTTCAAGTGTATATGTCTAGTCCACCTGTAACTGCAATGAAGACACTGGCCACAAATTTGCCAATAGCGGATTCTCATCTAGACAACAATATTGAGGATGAAGATAGCGATGATGATCTTGAAAAGTTCTTGCATGGTAGTATTGCCTCAGGTGAAGATAGCAAAACTGAGTTGGAAATATATATGGAGCAACCACTAGTGCACTGGAAGGCAAAAGACAAAAAAGAATTTGATATTTTGTCATGGTGGAAGCTCAAGCAAACCGAGCTCCCTATTCTCTCCAGACTTGCTCGAGATGTCTTATCTATTCAAGTGTCTACGGTTGCTTCAGAGTCAGCATTTAGTGCTGGTGGACGTGTTGTTGATCCATTTCGCAGTCGTTTAGACCCTGAAGTTGTCCAAGCTTTGATTTGTACCAAAGATTGGACTATAGCATCTAGAAAAGGTAAGGCATATCCATTTGTACATTTGTCCTTTACTGGTTTATGTGTAGTATGTGAACAAACTTTTCAGCACAATTTAATCTTTTGACAACGCATGCAGGCGGAAACATATGTGGATCTATCATATCTGAGATGGACATAGAGGGCATGGAGCGATGTTTTGCACACTTGATGACAAGGATTTGTTGTTTTTTATGTAACCATATAGATGTTTGCCTTAATTGCAGGAGCATATTCATTAAAATACAACTTATAATTGCAGGAGCATGAGGATATGGAATATTTTGAGGAGGATGATGTGTTGGAGGACATGGATGAATGACAGAAAGTGATTTAACCATTTTCAGTTTTTCCTACCCATAGAACTTACTAGACTTGGCACTGTGTTTGCTAGCTAAACATTATGGTGTTATTTTGTGTTAAACCACCTATTTATTGAGCTAATGTATGTGGACTTGCAGTTGGCATTGTTCTGTGTTAAACCAGCTAGACTTGTTTAACCTATCAGCTAGACTTGTTTAAACCAGCTATAAGACTGCTGGCAATATGGTTTGTAACCAGCTTTACTTTCCTTTCTTTTGAATGACTGACCTTTTCATTCCCTCCAAAGTTTGGCAGTCAGCATAGAAGGAAAAAGCCTTGAAGAGAAGAAATCATTGTTAGCCAAGTGTGCTACCACAACACTCTCATCAAAACTGATAGGTGGCAATTGTTTCATGTAGCAGAAAGGAGATACACCTACATTTCAGTGCTTTATGTTCTCACATTCTATTCCAGATGCTCCAATACATGCTTAATTTGTCTTGTTTTAATATTTATGCAGAAAATATATCCTTTGTGCTTGTTATTTTTGTTTGGATATCACTATTATGTTTCTTTTGTTCTTTGTATGTATAAGCTGCGGTGCTCATGGATAAGCGGCATATTATTTTGTTCGATTCCTCTTTCGTCACATTCAGTATTCATGTGTGCATAGAAGTCATAGTGATGGATTTTTTATTTACGAGGAGTATGTCAAGCGTCAAACTCATTTTGTCTCGAGAAACCATTTAAGACTATAGTAGCTACAATTGAAGTTGTTCTTTGAGTCGATGGGTCTCAAGGTCCATTCCCGAATTACAAGGTAATTGTGGAAACATTACTTCACGAACAACTCTTTAGATAAATATTTAGCTTTTGTTAATCTTGGTAATGTATTGATACTTATTTCTTACTTTTTTTTCTGCAGTTGCGGCTTGAAGGGGTACCAGCAAATAGAATGCGCCCATTTGCTGATGTTCTAGAGGTGATCTTGTTGAGCCCTTTAGTTCGTTACTTGTTCACAAACACTATTTTGCAAGCGTTCTCATGCTTTGAGGTTCATTATAGTTTTTTGAAGTTGCTCCTTCGCTGTTCATGGTTGATGTTCGAAAGGTCGCTGGTGACACTCTTGAATACCACAGGGTATGTCCTTTTTGCATCTCATCCTGTATGCTAGGCTTGGAAGTTTGTTCAAAAAGAAAGCAATGGCTATAATAATATGAGCAGTTTGTATCCTAGAGAAGTTCGGAAATTTGAACAGAATGCTCTAGTTTAAAGGAGGTTTTTCTTCGTTCGCCTCCTAATCCATCCTAATATTTGCTAAGCGATCTTAATCTCATCGCAGTTTTACAAGAACTTATGTAGCAAATTGGACAGTATAATCTGGAGGCCCATAGAGGTTTCTGAAAAATCTGCATTGCTGAGGAGTGAGGACGAACACTTGCTAGCCTCGCACTAATGCGGTAACACCTACAGCGATGACATTTCGTGGTGTCAAGTTAGCAATTTCTTGTTAGTGTAGATAGTTTGTGTAGTGTCAGTTGTGCTGTGTGTATGTAACACGATTTATGCTTTAGAATTATATCAAGGTAGGGTGATTGGATATGGAGCATATGTGGTTTATATCAGTTGCTTGCTATTAAACACAAGCTGATTAAGTTCGTCACAGTTCTTTTTTGTTGAAAGATCCTTGGTTCCTGTGAGGTTTTCGAGGAAAAACAAGTAGGCAATGAAAGGTTAAGCTTTGATTGTTGATTTCTTGTGTACAATTTAAGGGGTTATCGTGTTCCGATAAATATCCGTGACCGTATCCGATTCAATTCGTATTTGATCCGTATCCATATTCGATATTATCCGTATTCGTATTCGTATTCGGACTATTCGTATCCGTATCCAAATCCAAAAAATATATAAAAACAAATATGGTACAACTATTATCCGTCCGTATCCGATCCGTTTTCACCCCTACCTGGTCCGCTAGATTACTCATTTCTCCTTCCAACGAAGTTCTAGTGACCACAAACATTCTACTGAAGCGACACCAAGCATCACAACGTGGATTTTAATTTAATTTCATTGTTCAACTTGTTGCTTCGATCTCTCTGCTCAGCTTTTCACGAGGCCCTGCTTCCGATCTAGGGAGGAAGCTTCGAGTTTTGTCACTACCGATGCATATATAGCATCAAGCTAGTTCCAACATAGAATTAGAATAATTTTTGCTTGATTGCATTTTTGCCATAAAAAGTCAATCCCACTGACCGAAATTTCTAAGATATTGTAGCAATTTAATTTTTTTAAATTTTTTTATCCAGCCAGAATTTTGAAACCCATCCCTGGTCGAAATCCAAAATCTCGGTCAAGATTTCCAAGATTTCGTCGATGTTTTAAACCTTGGAGCGACGGGGATGGCCAGAGAAAAAGCCCGAACGGGGAAGGTGAGAAGACAAAAAAAGGGGAAAGAGCAAATCCAGATCTAGATCTAGTTTTGTAAATCTTTTATTTGGACATCCCTGGGTGTCCTTGAGCAGGCCGACGGCATAGGCAGCAAGGCCATTGAAGACAACAACGTGGAGGATGGCCCGGGACGACGGCCGATGAAGACCAAGCAGCAGCACTGAGCTTCCCATAGCACTGAGCTTCCCATAGAGGTACAAATCACAGGGAGACTTGGTAACTACTCCCTTTGTTCATAGATATATGTTATTTTATATGTAAATAAAGCCTCTAAAACGCAACATTGATCACTAATTTATATTATAATGTATATATAAAACCTAATAAAATTATAATGTTATGAAATTATTTTGAGACTTATGTATATAATTATATAATTTTTATATATCCAATCTAAATATTTAAAAAGATATCGATAGTCAGAGTTTTGAAAGTTTAACTACACGTATCCGAAAAAGACATGTAGTTGTGACCTGAAATGGAGTACTAACTAGTAATCTATAAACTACGGAGAGTCTAGACCCCTCTCACTCGTGGCACCGGTGGCGAGGCACGAGAGGCATGGAGGGAGAAGAGTCGTAGAGGGAGAAGAACAGGAATGTGTTTTTTTCGCCTAGAGAGAGAACAGAGGGTCAAGCCGGAGCACTTCCTCCGTTAAAGGATGCAATTGATCAAACAGGTAATACAGGTTATAGTACTAGTGATATTGCCCACATGATTCCTTTGATGATTTTCCTTCTTGCCTGACCAGGCAATTACATATTGTCGATGATCGGGACAACATTTTTCATAAAAAAACATTTTTGCTACTAATACAGTAATTGTAGTTACTAGTTCGGCTTTAGTGCATTTAGTAAATGCATCAATGGATACAAGTAGAAATTTGTACGCATTAGTTGCCCAAGGTAAAGGTCCAACTATATCAATTCTCTATATCTAAAATGGCCATGACAATAGTATTATTTGTAACTAATTGGCTCGTTGATGTACCTAGTGATCTTGAAATTGACATTGCTTACGGGCCTTTATAAGATGCATTACATGTAGTGGGCCAATAATAATCTTGTAGGAATGTTTTTCCGACTAATATTATATATGAAGCATGTTCTTTACATGAGCCCCCTATGTATTTCATCGAGTAATTTGTTTCCATTTTCTTATTATATACAACGTATTAGAACACCATGTGCTCGTCTTTTGTATCGGTAGTTGTTGACTAGTTTCTATATTCATGCATTTCAAATTAATCTTTATTTTTTGTGCGCATCCTCAGGGATTGTTCCATGTGCTAGATAGGTTTTTAATGGTTGAATCAAATTTGTGTCATGCTCGAGTTTGACGACCTCTGAAATGATCGGTTTTATCTTAGTAGATGCAACTACAGAGAGTTGAAGTAAATATTTGAGGAAAACACTTGTTAGAATAGGTGATCGTGAGGAACCAAATTTTGACAACTGATTTGCTAATGTATTATCTTTTCACAAGATATATTGGAGTTCAAAACTACTAAAATATTTTTTTTTCAATTTCCTGCTTTTATCCGGTAGTAAGCAGCTATCTCATCAGAACATTGATATTTCTTGCTAACTTGATTTACTACTAATTGAGAATTGTCTTTCACTAAAAGTCGGCAAACACAAAAGAATTTGGCTGCTCGGAGCCTAGCTAGAAGACTTCTATACTCTGTATATTATTTGTAGTAGGGAATTGTATTTAGATTATGTATTGTAACTAGCCCCCTTGTGGCATGACACTATGCCAGCCCTTGAGCCTTTAAGCTCTTGGGAACCATCAAAATACAAAGTTGAGTGGTTAGCTAAGTTGGGTTCATTCTGTTCTGGTGTTTTCAAATTAGTCCGTTCAGTGATAAAATCAGCCAAAGCTTGAAATTTAGTTGTTGCCCGAGCAACGAAATGGATATCAAATGACTCAATTTCTACTACACATTTAGCAATACAATCAATGGCGAAGGATGATAGTATTGTAATCTTATGCGACTAAAAATAATGTTTTAGTGTATGGGAAGCCATTAATAGACAACAAAAGTAATTTTTAGACTTGGGTATAATACACATTTAGTCTGTGCAATACTTCACATACATAGTAAACTGGTCGTTGGACCTTATCTCACCCTACGACCATTATTGCATGGAACACATTAGGTGTAGCAGCATAATATACCAACAAATGCTCTCTTGGGTAGGGTGATAACTAAATATGTTTCTGTGTCTTTAAAGGCTTTTTATTAGCTTCATGCAACCAGCGGAATTTATCATGCTTGAGGATCACCTTAAAAAAAGTAACTCATGTTCACCTATTCAAGAAACGAAATGACTAGGTAGCACTATTCGACCAGTTAATCCTTAGAACTCCTTCACATTAGAAGCTTGCATAGTGATTCAATGGCTTGGATTTTTTTTCGAGATTAATTTCAATTCCATGAGAACAAATAAGAAAACCAATTAATTTTCTAGTAGAAATGGTAAAAGACACTATTTTGGATTCAACTTAATTCCATGTTTATTTAAATTATTAAAGGTTTATGCCAAATCAGACAAATGATTAGAGCTTTTTATGCTCTTTACAGTGAGATCATCTACATAAGCTTCAAAATAATGCCCAATTTGGTCCACAAAGGTCTTCTGCATCATACATTAGTATGTGGCTCTAGCATGTTTCAACCCAAATGGCATCTAGCAGAAGACCAAACGGGGTGATGAAGGCAATATTCTCTTCATCCTCCCTTGCCATACTTATTTGATGGTAATATGAGCAAGCATCTAGAAAATTCATCAATTTACATCCTGTAGTTGATTTGACCAGTTGATCGATACGTGGTAAAGGGAAATCATCTGTAGGACAAGCATAATTTAAACTGGTAAAATCAACACACATGCACCATTTAACATTTGCTTCCTTCACCATGATTGGGTTAGCGAGCCAATCCGGGTGGTTGACTTCACAAATGAAACCAACATCTAAGAGTTTATCCAACTCTTGTCGAATGGTTTCTTGCCGATCAGGAGTGAAACGTCGTAGCTTTTGCTTTATTGGCCGTTTGTTAGGCCATATGACTAGCATGTGCTCGATTATGTACCTCTCTTGGGACTCTAGGCATATCGGATGGTTTTCATGCAAACACATATGCATTTGTCTGAAGGAAGGCAACGAACTTGGTTGCCTATTTATCTTCCATTCATGATCCAATCCAAACTATATTAGACTAGTCATTAGGGTTGAGTGGTGCATACTTCACTCTTTCATTAGGCTGAGCATTTGCTTTTAGTGGTTCTTCCTTTAGAAGATTGGCTTCTTTTGCATCATTAAAATCTCTTAATGGTAATTGATCGATAATCTCTTAAGATTGATTGTAACACAATGATTACCTTATATGGAGATGACGCCCTTTGGACCAGGAATTTTGATGCTCTAGTAGATATGATGAGTGGCTTCAATGGATTTAATTAGTGATAGTCATCCTAATATGGCATTGTAAGCTAGCTCAAAATCCATAATTTCAAAAGTAATTAACTCTATTCTAAAATTGCAAGAATCTCCAAATGTTGCTGGTAACACTATCTGACTGATAGGTATTATCAAAGGACCAGGTAGTATGTCAAAGAAGGGATCTGTAACTGGCTCTATCATAGAATGAGTATTTGCTTCTCTTCTAAGGTGCTAATAAAAAGTAAATCCAAAAAACTGCCACCGTCGACTAGTACTCTTCCTACTTTACAATTACTTACTGTAAGAGAAATGATGAGTGAAAGCCTTTAAAGAGTGGACATACCTTTTGGACTGTCATTCTTGTTGAAAGTCAAGACCAGTTCCGACCACTTTGGGTAGCATGGTTTCCCTCGTCGGGTGTCGATGTTGTTGATATCTCTCCAAGCATATTTAAAATTGCCTTTTCGAGGAATACACGGTTGAGCCTCTAAAAATGATGTTGACATGGTTGCCGAGCTTCTGATATGCCATCTTTTCATCTCCATCAGTTTCTTTGGTATTGTTGGGACCACTTTTGGGCAACATATGCATTGCGCTCTTACATCAGTAGAAGGAATCTGTACGTTTATTCTAGGTGCAATAGTTATGGAAATTGTGTCCAGGCATGTAGTGTAGGGCCACCAACAATCATTTTCACTGTGAACCATTTTTGTGAACAGTCATTTCTAAGATGTCCTTGCAGACGGTTTTGTAAACCGTGTGTAAACATGTGTCAGTAATGACAATGGTGTATCACCGACAATTCTTGAACCATCTGTGAAACTCACATCACAGATGATTCTTTACTAGAACTGTCTGTGATGTGGCACACATCACAGAAGGTTTTTTAATAGAACCGTCTGTGATATTATTTTTTACTGCTGAATTTTTTTACTTATTGGCTTACTTCAGGAAATGCTAGCCATGCCCTTTGAAATAAGCAGATTACACAAATTATATTGTAAGTAGATTGCACACATCACAAGCTGATTATATCATAGATTACATAACCAGTTCAGATATCAACTCAAATGTTATATTAACCAATAGATTTGAAGCTGATTATATCACAGATTACACAACCATTTCAGAAGTCAACTCAAATGTTATATTAACTAATAGATCTGAAGCTGATTATATCACAAATTACACAACCATTTTAGAAATCAACTCAAATATTATATTAACCAATGGAATGAGAAATTAGAATTCACAAATTCACACAAGTTTCACAAATTAACCTAGAATGCTCAAATTTCACAAATTAGACAGCGTGAAATGTGCTTTTTGGATGTATGACCTCACGCATCAAGAAGTTAGAGAGATATTCTCGAATTGCCTCCAGATGGGCTTTTTTTTAACATAGTTGCAACACTGATATTCTTTGTACTGATGAGGGTTCGCATGTTATGGCTAATATACAAGGCATATAGGTTATTTCTCTGTCCCAACTGGGCACACTACGAAAATATAATTGGTTAGTTCTAGGAGCATTATTATGGAGTGATATAAGATTATTTTGTACTAGCAGCTACCGAAAAGGAAAAATAGTGTTTCAGTTTCGACAGTCCTTGTGTGGCCCTCCATGATTTCTATACACTCTAAACGGCCTATGTGATTCCAAAAAAGTAAGTATCAACCATGCTACGAGCTACAGGAGAGCTATCCTTTGAGTGATTTAAAAAGCTTTTGAGCTAGAGTTTTTTTGTGTAGAATCTCTTTGATGTTGATTTGCATTCTCTTTAGCTAGTGTGAGCATCTCCACTACATTGTGTATGTGTTGCACCTTATGAGTAAGGAGAGAAGGCCTCTAGTTGCATGTGTTGTATCTAGAGAAGGACTGAGCATCCTTGTGCATGTGTTGCACATGGTGAGGATTAAATAAGAAGCTTGACCTATTACTCTTGGTGTTTGTTGACACTTAGACGGTGTGTGAAGACATCGTGCGCGGTGACCTTCTCAAGGAGATTGTGAGAAGGCCCAACAAAGTTGTGAAGGTCAGAGCTTGCCTACTCGGAGGGGGAAAGAGCTACCACTAGTGGAATCGAGGTGGGTGCTTAATTCGTGGAGTTGGTCCAAAGTGGTTTGGGCTTGTCTCAACATGGATTAGGGGAGACCAGCAAATCTTTGAACACCACAGTAAATAGTTTTTGTGATAATTGTGGTTTGCTTTCTATTGCTCATTTACATTCTTGCAATTTACATTCCTTGAATTGAATTGCTAGTTTATATATCTAGAATTGCAAACCTTGATCTAGAATTAACTTGTTGATGCACTTAGTTGAGACTAGAGGATTTAGGTCTTAATTGTCATAACTATTTGATTTACGCTTCCGCATTAATTTTAGGTTTTGGACATAGTGATCTTTAGAGAAGAATTTTTAAAACCGCCTATTCACTCCACTCTAGTCGGCATTCTCGATCTTACACTTACTCCCACATATGTGAGAAGTGGGCACGCGACTAGGTATTAGCGAGGATGAAGAAAACCTTCAACGAGTGACTTGTAGTTCCAAATCCCATGACCACATGCGTCGTCTCCACCATCGTTAGATATCTAACTTAGTACATTGCAGTTGGCCCTTTCCGTTGTATTTTAGAACTAATTTATACTCACTTCTTGCAGGAGGAGGTAAGCCAGTAGAAGGGGCAGGGGACATTTCTGAGTCAAGGGTCAAAGGGCATTCTGTCTTCAGCGATCAGAAAGCCTGACCATAAGGGTCGGGTGCTTGGCGCAGGGGTAGGGCATACGAAGAGGCCCTTCTTCCAATATGATGCTACTAATGCTAGATCAAGCTCATAGGAGGCACGTGCAGAGCGCCTCAAGGACACGCTGAGGTAGGAGCTCAGGGAGGAGATCAAAGAGGATATGAGAGAGGAGATGATGGCACGTGAGGAACGCCTGAGGGCCGAGATGATGGCGATGATCTCCCAGAGTCAGGGTCAGATGGCCTCACCTCTTGTAAAAAGTCATGCCCGTCAGCCTGACTCTGATTCTAAAATGATCATCCGGTCCCGGCTAAAGGTAAGAATTTTTTTCTGATTTAAAGGTACAAGAGTAACTCATATGAAGTTCTCGATCAAGTTGTGCACTTCTTACAGGCGCCTACCAAGTACCACCTCACCGTGACAGAAGACGGATTTCCCATTGAGGCTAGACACGGGGTTGCATTTCCATGCAAGGAGACTGATACGATGCATGGTAAGCCTTTGGAGAAGGCTACATAAGGGTGCAGGTCGACTATATCCAAGAAGATTTTCTATCTTATGCGCTGGAGTTCCCCCTAACAAAGATATCACCACTCTCGGGTAAGCACAGATGTCGTTCATCAAGTGACCCACGACGGGTGTCATACTAATCAAGATAAAAATCTCTTTCGTATTATTGATCCTTCTAGTACTGCAACACGTTACATATGCATGTACTTCATAGATTCCTATCATACCTACGCCTGCTCCTAGGGCCTGTTTGGTAGAGCTCCAGATCCCAGCTTCACCTGAGATCTGAAACTTGTAGGCTAAAATAAAGTGAATTAAGTTTATATTTTTGGCCTAAAATATAAACAAGATGATCCATCTAAACACTCTTAATGTACTTACAGCTCCAACTCCACAGATCTGGTAGAGCTAGAAATACCCAGCTCCACCAGATCCACGAATCTGATGAAGCTGGAGCTCTACCAAACACACCCCTACTCCCACCACCATGACAAGTCTTATGCAGAGTACAGAGCTGGTGCACAAAAGGACTAGCACGACAGCCAAAGAGCTACAGGAAGCCTTGGAGACTCCTTCTATCAAGAAGGCAAAGTTGATAGAGGCCACAACGCATCCTCAAATACAAAGAAAGCCCCATGTCCCAATCTCGAAGACTCTTTCTATCTAGAAAGAAAAGTTGGCAGAGGCCATAGAGCACCCTCAAAATTTTAAGGGGTATGTACATGGAAAACCCCTTTTGCATAGCAATGAATTGAATGCTCTAGGCAAATATACTCTATTTCAATGTGAGGTATGTATATGGATGGTATATTGACAAGATGAATGAGGCAGAGCATCATGTCGATTTCAATGTGAGGTATAGAGCGGGACATTTCCACCACGAGGAGCATATGATATTTCTAGTTAGTTTTGAGGATATGTTCCATTGGTACTAACTGATAGCCATCAATATTTCTACTATATGATCCTGGATGCTGTGAGTATGACACTATACAGCATGAGCCTATGACAATTATAGGATATTGTATAATGGTTTTTTAACATTCAGCAAGAGTTGCAGGATAATGAGGCAGCGAGTCGTGATGGGTCAACACCTAGTTGGGTTCGTCGACCCCAAACTTGTGTCTGCGACCATGACTAGGCTTCAATCAGAGTTCCTTGCTGACTACATCAAGTGGTCATTATTGCAAGCTGAGGCGAAAAAGGACTTTATTCTATTCCCGTATCATGAGGAGTAAGTGGTACTTTACCCTTGAGTTATTTATACGCACTTAAACCGTATATAAACTTATTTTCTTGCACTGGATACTATTTAACAAGTAACCATTAGGTTCTACTTGTGCTTGCTACAAGTGAAAACAAAGTCCACACTTTTAACTCGATTGAGAAGAGACCGATGGCCTATGCGATCAAGCCTGTTTTATAGAAGTAAGTACATTCCTCTAACCTAATACTTTCTATATTTAACTATGTTCATTTTTTTACTCAATAGTATCTCTCTAATGTATGAAGGGGTTTCTCATCTCACATCGTTGAAGGAGGGCGACGATGACAAACGAGACGACCAGTTGCAGTGGAAGTGCTTCAAGGTACAAGTATCTAGAATAGGATTAATTTTTATAGCATCTATTTTTCATCTATTACTTTCATTTTCTTTGTTTACAGTGCCATCGACAGGGCAGCGACAACCTGTGCGGCTTCTATATCATGCATCACATACCGATTGTGGTCAGTGGCGCACATCTTTTCTCTAAGGTATATGTACATGCACAATGCACGCAGGTTTTTACATATAAATTTAAAACTTAAATTAGTGCACTCATTTCTATTTTACAGAAGATCGATATCCCCATCAAGAGCTTACAAAGCAAAGAACTCAACAGGCTCCTACTAGTTCATATGTAAACAATGTGATATGTGTATTGACTGTTAAGCATATATGTTTGTGTTCACTATTGTGAACGAATGTGATGTATATTGTAAAATGTTTATGTTCTACATATATTGGAATATGATATGCATACTGTATGTAATCTGTGATATATATTGTGAATGTAATATATATTATAAAATGTTTGTGTTATATATATTGTGTAATCTGTACTGTTTATAGAGGATGTATAAAAGCCCCAAGCTCTCATCACAATTGGTTATTGTTCAGAACCGATTATGATGATAATTTATTACAATCGAACGAGAAATAATTATGATAGCGTCTCCTCATCACCATCTAATGACTTTGTATCAAGACCAAAATCAACTGTGATGACGAAAAAGAACCGATTGTGATGTACATTCCTGTAGTAGTGTTCATAGCCTTTGTTTAGTCAGTTATTGATATACCCGTTTGGCCGAACTATTCATAATTTGATTTTGATCATTTAAATAGTGAAATTAACTCTAAGTACTTTTATAGTTACTTGGGTGAACTGTGCATAATTTAAGAAGGTAAGAGTTCAAGACCTTACTTGCTTAGTTAATTATCTAGTTCAATTTTGATTATATGATTCTAGTGTAGTAGAGGTAAGAGATTAGTCTCTAGCAGCCCTACACCTTGTGGCGAGGAGACTGAATATCTAACCTTTAGTAGCTCGACAACTCAGAGCATTCTATTCTATAATTATTCATTAATCTATTAAGTAGACATAATTCAATGTTAGGTCGACATAATAATTATAAATTACTAGTGACTATGAATTGCACACATATATAAAATAGAGTCTACACACAAGATAGATGATATGAAAAAACTATTGGATGCTATACTAAAACTTGAGGTGGAGATAGAACAATTAAAGGTAAAGTCTGAGTTAACAGAAAACATTTATGAGATAAAGCAAAAAGTGAAAGACATAGATAAAAAATCGCAAAATATTAAATCTCTTAACAATATAATCATCATTAAGGAGTGTAGGATGAATGCAGAGCTAAAAGAAGTCAAAGCTGAGCTTATAGAGATAATATAAAGGTACTGATAATATACCAAGACAACCTATTTTCACAACAAAATGATCTCTTTTTGTAGGGATTAAGAGACATAACTAAAAGTCAATCAGTTATTAGTATCAAACAAATAAGTACTGTGCAGGAGTTGTGGAATTTCAGGGAGAACTAGAAAACCTTTGTTACAGAAGCTGGGCTTATATAATTGTAAATATGGAAAAACCCTAAGGTCTACTTGTCTTGATCTATCAAATAATATTGTTTCTCAATGTATGTTTGTTAATAGTTTAACTAGTTTATTATATCCTTGTAACATAACAGGAAATACTTCAGACAAAAGTTGGCTATAAAACTGATACAAAAGATTGCTCTTGTGCTAAGAAGTTCTGCGTGGAAAAAGCTACTAGAGGATTATGCCACTGATTTTTGCATTGAGTATGTATCCTGAGGACAGTTATGTTAGAGAATTGTGCTACTAATTTCTGTATTGAGTATGTATCCATAAATTAATACTGTCAACAGTACAGTGAATGTGAATATACTATAAATTCATCAATATGTGAGTATATTGTGAATGTGAATACACTGTGAATTTGTCAATTATGCATATACTGTTAATCTGTGAATATACAGTGAATTTGTAAATCTGTGAGTATACTGTGAGTGTGAATATACTGTGAATATGTGAATTCCTAGTGCTATTCCAGGAAAATAACATAGGATTTATCTCTATCAGTTCCATGCTAAAAACTGATAGAGACGTGTATTATCTTTATCGGTTCCGTGATTAGAACCAATAGAGATAATTGGTATTCTGGGTTAGTTATGAGCTCGAAACCGACCAAAATGACGATATATCTCTATTGAACAAAAAACCGACCATGATAGGAGCTTGTCATCACTGTCTAAGGAACTTGTATCCCACCAAAACCGACCCAGATGGCGAAAAATAATCGACCCAGATGACCATTCTGTAGTAGTATATGTGGATGTGAGGTATTGAATACTTTACATTAATGCTTAGAGCCATACAATAATTATTAAATATCTCTGAGATAAGCTTCTCATTATTGTCCATTTGAGAAGACTTAATACTTTCATATGGAAAAGGTGCTCTTAATTTAATAATTTGGGTAGTTCATTTAGCAAAAGCATGGTTCCGAGTAGATAAGATACATATATGAGACATTTAGTAGAAGCATCTATTAGGACCATAAAGTATCTAAAATGGTCTGATAGGGCTGAATAAGTCCACAAATATCACCTGAAATCATCTCTAGAAAATTTGGTGATTCTTCCCTAATTTCATATAATAGGGTCTAGTTATGAGCCTCCCTTTAGCACAAGTAGGACGCAAGAAGTCTTCGGGTCTAGGAGAGTCTATAGTTTTTATGTTATGGTCAGAAGAATTATTAATAATTTTCTCATCATATTCAACCCAAGATAACCCAGTTGGTCATGCAAAATCTTTAAGAGCTCTTGGTTTTAAAGATTGTTTCCATCGCAACATGTTATTCAGGTTTTATATATGTATAGTATAATCCTGAGAAGAAGGATGGAAGTTTTTCAACCATACGTATATTGCACCCGTTAAACTTAATCATGAGTAGGTATTCTATACCATCCTTATTATATTTTTCTATGTGAAAAAATATCTTTAAAACTTAATAGAGTACGACTGGACTTAAGATACAAAATATCATCCTCTACTATTACACATGTACACATAGGAAGAATTGTGATGGCCCTTCCAGTACCAACAATGAGGGCATCACTTTCTGCGATGTTCATAATATTTTCAGTTATCTTAGTCAAAGTCTGGAAACATTTAGTTTCCTTAAGAATTGAATTGGTGATACAACTGTTTACATGATAGATTTCTCCTCCACCATTGGATTATATGATGTTCTATATTAAAATTATGCTTTTAGCATTAAAACAATTGTTGCTTTGGGAAACATAGTCTAAAATATATAACAATCATAACACACTAAATTTAATATTTTGGAAATAATAATAAAAATTACTTAGCCTAGATGATAATCACTCTTCGTGAGCATAGACCAATGTTCATCAGGAACAGAAATAAATTGATAGGGAGACTCATAAGGAAATGTGGCATCAACTTATCAAAAGAAGGAATATTTTAGGAGATTATTGCATGTCTCCATATAACCATGTGTCCTTTTGAAACTCCTTAAGCTCAACTCCGAGAAGATCATCTTGATCCATGGGGATGATCATGTCCTCTTCCATGGGATCAAGAATCATAACATCACTCTTACCGATGTTCTTATGAACAACAATCTGTGTAGTGAAGTGTGCCTACTTCGGGGTGCGACATGTGTGAGACCAATGGTCGGTATAAGCACACTGGCCTAAAGCAAGGTTGTGGAAGGTGAGCAGCCTTGTTGGCTGAGTCTTGCTTCTGGAACTTCCTTAACTCTTTACATTTACCTTTCCCCTAGGGCTTACCTCTATCTTTCTGCAATCCGCCAATATTTCATTTTTTCCCTTAATGTCCTTGGTATTTTTTATTGTCTTAGAAGCACAGAGTTGTATGTTGCCACAGTTTTATTGTCCTAGAAGCACAGGAGGCTCCATTCGCGATTTACTAGCATCAAATACTCGGCCTTCAGATCATCATAGAGATGGTGTCTTAGGAAGCGCAGAGCCACAGACTTTCAAAGAGAGCAGGTGCACCAATTTTAGGCTGGGTAGTAGCAGCTCTAAGGGATTGCGCTGTCAAGTTGATCTTGGTATCCATTGTGCAGGTCAAGTAATTGCTGCCATTCAGGGTGAGTTTAGCAATTTCACACTTTGCGATGTTCGATATATCATATGTTCATGCAAAATTGAATTTACAGCTGGTAAAGATAAATATATTGCATGCTCGCTCTCGAATCAGTAAAGATTGGTTTATATTATTCAGTAGATAATTATCCAAAATTACCATAATTTTCCTAGCATTTTTCATTATTTTCTACTAATTATTAAGTAATATCTAGAATTACCAAATAACATAAAATAACTTTAGCATATATAAAAATGTGAAGATGCTAGGAAAAAATAAACTCAAAGATATGAAACTTCCAATGTGTGCTATGTCTAAAGTTCAACAATTTATGGAATCCTATATACAGTTTTAAGGATTTAATGAAAATTTTTAGAATATTCTAACTATTTTTGGGATTACCGAAAACTTCATGTTTTGTGATGCAAATTTTATCTAGCCACAATTAATCGAAAACTCATGGGTCAAATGTAAAAATAATTAGGGCAACAAAAAATTTCTACATTTAACCTACACTTTAGGAATTAAAATGAAAATTACTATAGGCTTTTTTTATTTTATTTTGGCCCAAGGCCTAACTGACTAGCCGGCCTGTGGGTGCCACATGCACGTGGACCATGGTGACCTATAAGGCTAGTTTGGTCCATGCGGAGGGGTGGAGCAGCTAGGGTTTATACCCAAGCCGTATGCGTGATTTGGGTGGCGGCACCTTTTGTCGGAGCGGGGCAGCGGAGGGCAATCAGTAAGAACGGGCGGTGGCGACGCTCGACAGGAGCGCAAGTAGCGCTTGATGAGAGCAGTGCGTTGGCCAGGATCCAGGCTCGGGTGCGGCGAAGGTGGAGAAGCGATAGGCTCGCATGCGCTTGGCAAGCTTCGGTGGCGCAAGGTAGTGGGGAGGCCACTCAGGCCTGACAACCTTCGAGCTCGAGTGTGGTGCCGCGAGCTTCGGGCATGGCAACGACAGGCACGTGTGCTGCGGTGTGAGTGCACACCCGACGGTAGTAGCAGTGCAACATCGGAGTGGCACCCACCCGACGATGATGGAAAAAACTGGTGGCGTTGGTTTGCATCGAGTGCGTGTCAAGTGCGTCGGGTGGTGAGTGCGCACTATGAGGAAGAGCAGCAGGCTCGTGTGCGGTCAATGCGTTGTGCACGGCTTTGGCTTGAGTTCTAACGTTACGTTTGAGTGCCGGCCACCATGGGTGACGGTTGCACATAGGTATGAATAGAAACCCCATATATAACTTTATTTGATGATAAAATCGATCTAATCTAGTATACCATGATTAATCTACAAGATCAATCTAATAGAATGGGATTGGTGGCAAACCGTTTGGGCTTGGAGAGCTTCATATTGATAATGTGTTAAATAATATATAGTCACCGTAGATTAATTCCAAAAACAATCGAAAATACTCGATGAATAATCATAATAGATGAAAACATAATATATGGGATTTTATCTCTTTTTTATTATTGATTTTCTTCTCTTGTATAATAAGAGGCTATATTTATAGTCAAAACCTTTTAAGGGATAATTTGACATTTGCCCACAAACCCTAAAAGTTTGTTACTTTCTCTGTTTCTAAATAGATATCAACCCACATTTGACTGGTGTGTCTTACTTTAGTATACAGTAATAAATGATGTTGGAAATAGCTAAAGGGGCAAAAGAAAAAAAAAGCAAAAAACCATCTCAAAATTATAGAATAAAATATATTTATAAATAAAATTTTAAAGCTAGAACGACGAGTATCTTAACGGTACCAAATCCAAATCGCAACGCAGAACTAGAAACAAGAAAACTCGGTAAAGGCGGCACTTGGAAACGAGCGACCCAATCAGGTCACAGCCCCAGCCCGCTAGTGGCTGCGCCGTGGGGCCCGCCACACTCAGCACACTACCCACTACCCAGTACCGACCCCACGTAGGCTCTTGGTGGTGTACAGGTCAGCACCACCCCCCGAGCCCGAACCCGAAGGGCGCTGCAGGCATGAATATGATCCCGGCGCGTCCTCGCCTCCTCGGTCCGCTCAATGGCACGTGGGCCTGCGGGGGCAGCAGCAGGTTCCCAGGCCCCACATGGTGGTGGTGGCCGCGGTGGGCGCACTAGTAACCCTGCAGAAACAGGCCCCACCGACCAACTTGCCTCCCCGCTTGGAGCGCAGCATCCAAGTGGGCAAGCGCAGCATCCAAGTGGGCCGACTGCGCTAGGCCCCACACGTCAGCGGTATATGACTAGTGGGTCCCGGCAACAAGTATGCTGCCCAGCGTGAGCCGCGTCCACCCAGGCCGGCGGGTCTGGCCTGCTTATTGGCCTTTCGTGCATGTCCCCTCCTACAAGTCACACTTCCTCCTGATCGCTTCCGCACTCATACGGTACTCTCTGCAATGTGGGCCTCAACCTTGTATGACCCTACATGTCATGGAACACTAGGGGCAGTGCTGATCTGCCGTGCCCCCCTCGTGAGCTCATCGCGAGGCGTGGGAAGAAAGAGAGAGAGAGAAGGAGCGGGAGAATAGAATAGGAGTACAGCGCGGCCACCAGCAACCAGCCAGTACCTAAACGGGGTTAAATTAATGCGGCTTGGGCTGCTCGTAAGAAGGTCAATACTGCGACTCCACCCGCCTCCTGCTTCCTCCGACCGATTCGCCTCCGCATCCATTGACATGTTGGATCCACCGCCCAACCACGACCACCGGTAGCGGCGGCGGCGGCGGCGGCGGGATGAAGAACTTTCTCAGGAAGCTCCGCATCGGCGACCCCGCCGGCGATGGCGCCTCGTCGCCGGTACCTACCCCGCCGTCATCCAAAAAGGGCGGCATCTCGAGCTGGCTCAGCTCTGTGACCGGACGGCCGCACCCGCACCAGCCGTCGCCGCCGCCCTTGCCGGCAGCTGCAGCTGCGGCGGAGGCGGAGGCGGAAGCGGGGGTGTTGGCGTTGGCGTCGTCGGTTGAGGAGATGAGGTTGGAGGAGGAAGAGATGGCGAGGAGGGAGTCCCAGCAGGAGGAGCAGAGGAAGAGTGAGATGGAGATGAAGGAGAAGCAGGAGGCGGTGCTGGAGGAGTACCACATGCAGCTGGCGCTGGAGATGAGCGCGCGGGAGGATCCCGAGGCGATGCAGATGGAGGTGGCCAAGCAGATCAGCCTTGGCTCGTGCCCGCTTCAGAGCTCCCCCGCCGAGGTCGTCGCCTTCCGCTACTGGGTATGGGTTGTTTGCCTTCTCATCCCTCCTCTCCCGATCCTCATATCTCTTATTCCGCTTACCGTCTTGCGTAGTTCGCACTGTCACTGCGATGGGATCTCGCTCGTGCCTTGTTCACGCAGCTTGGACGTTAGATTGTTCAATGCATCCATTAGCTCAGTGGAACTGGCAGGTATCGCGTGGTTGTTTGGTGAAATATATGTCGTACGATGTATTGATCATGGTGTTGTTCTTCTGATAACCGTTCAACTCAATCATGGAATGAATGACCGAACGTGTGGTATTGTGTAGTTATGTAACTTAGCTCGATATGATATATGCTCTTCCTTTTTCTGGTTCCTCTGCAATAATGATGTTAGTGTGGAATAGCACACCCTGGATTGGACAGTTTACCATTCAGAATCTGAGATTTTTTTTCAGTATAGTGAACTTCCCCTCTGCTTTGTAGATGGTATTGGCTAAGACCTGAACACTCAACCTATACTCCTGAAATGGCAACCATAGATGTTATCCTTAAGTAGATACTGTTAGGACTTAGGAAGTGAATTTTCCCTACTTATTTGTGACTCTTACCGATTTTCTTACTTGCCTCATATGGTAGATTTGTTCGTGCTTCACAGAGTTTCAATGCCCTTAGCTATGACGACAAAATCTTGGATGGTTTCTATGACATTTCTGTCATTGGGGACGAGCCCACATTGGCAACCATACCCTCCCTGATGGAACTGCAAGGGCAACCTTTTTCACATGAAGCAAAAACAGAAGCTGTATTGGTCAACAGAACACAAAACTCAGAGCTTGTAGAACTTGAGCAGAAGGCATTCATCATGGCTGTGGAATCCCGCTCGGAAAATTCGGAGTTCATTGGCCACATTTTGGTTCAGAGACTAGCTAGTTTAGTTGCGAACTACATGGGTGGACCAGTGTTTGATCCAGAAAGCATGCTGTTGAAGTACCAGAATATGAGCAGCTCGCTGAGAGCTAGTATGAGAAGTGCGGTTATACCTCTTGGCCGGCTAACAATTGGCCTGGCACGTCACCGCGCGCTGCTTTTTAAGGTCAGTGAAATATTGCACTGTGGTCAGCCATCTGAGCCATAATTCTTTTTCTAATTATGAAGTTCATCTGTATACATTAAGTGCTTGACGTGCAAACATTGAGGTGTCCATCTATGCTCAAATGCAGTGCCTGCTCTATTGTTCTCAAATTTAACTTCGGTACATAATTTGACTTGAGCACTTTCTTGTTCTCCTTGTTCTATTAGTAGCATAAGACCTGACTTTATTATCATTCCATCTATACTCCCTATTCCTTACGCTGAATTCTTAACACAATAGGTTTAATGCATAAGAAATTAAGAATCAATGCTTGCAAGATTTGCTCTTTGGTTGTCTGTACTATGATAATATCTACTTCTCTGCAAACTCGCATCTAGGTTTTGGCCGACAACCTTGCTGTACCTTGTCGACTAGTTAAAGGAAGGCAGTACACTGGATCAGATGATGGAGCCTTGAACATTGTGAAATTTAGTGATGGAAGGTACTTTTTAATTCCTTGACAGCAGAAACTGGGTCATTCAGGACTTGGATAAAAATTAAGGATTAGCATAGTCGTGTCTGGGTATCTATTGCCCCCCTTACACCCGTGTTAGCAATAGGACAATGAAGGTTGCATAACATTAATACATTATCATGGTGCCATTTGTACGGTATCACATTTTTGCAGGGAGTACATTGTTGATCTCATGTCAGATCCTGGTACTCTTATTCCTTCAGACAGTGCAGACTTGGGTAGAGAATGTGAAGAAAGTTTCTTTGCAGATAATCACCATGTTAACAAAGATGACAGTAACAGTCAGTTGGGTTCTTTTAGTGAAGCTTCTAGTTCTGTGTATGGTTATTTCGAGAGCGAGTCACTTGAAAAAGTATCCATACCTAGCAACGCTGGGCACTCTGATCCTTATGGTGCAACAACTGGACGGATTGGCAACCAAGGATCTGTGCAATCAAGTCCATTCGAGGAACTATCAGTTAGCACATGTGCAAGTGAAAATTTGCCTATTATTCATGAATCTAGAAATACAGACCATACCATGACTGTGAAGAACAAAGAAAAGTTGGTTGCAGCAAATAATTCGTCATCAAGTTCACCTTCATCTTCTGAGGTGGGCAGTGCTCCAGCTGTACGAAGGCTGAAAGTGAAAGATGTTTCGGAGTATATGATTAGTGCTGCGAAAGAGAACCCCCAGTTAGCTGAGAAGATCCATGCTGTATTGCTTGAAAGTGGAGTTGTGCCACCGCCTGACTTGTTTTCAGAAGAATCTAGGGAACAACCAAAAGACCTTATTGTGTATGACACTTCTCTGTTTCAAACGAAAGATGAAATGATGAAGAGGATGAATGAGCTTGAATCTACAGTACATGCTGATCATGGTCATGGTTCTTCATTGCCACATCATCCTGGACATGAAGTCCAAACAAAAGTTGTTCCTTACCGGATGCCTCTGGATCTCAAACCTGTCCAGGGATTGGGCATTTACCATCCCTTGGAATTCCGGGACAGCACCAATCCATCTTTACCTCTGTGTGAACAATCTGCACCTCCCAAGGAAGATCCGTTACAACTTCTAAAGCAAATGCCTGTTACAGCTGCTGCTGTTGCTACTGCTGCAGTAGTTGCATCTTCAATGGTCGTCGCTGCAGCTAAATCTAACAGTGATATTAAAATCGATGTGCCTGTTGCAGCTGCTGCCACTGCTGCTGCAGTTGTTGCTACGACTGCTGCTGTTAACAAGCAATACGATTACTTGGATTCCAGTTGTCAATTGCTTAGCTTGCCAAGTTCTTCAGAGGCAAATGAATTGATCCGGAGAGTTAGACGTGACTTCTGGGATAAAGATCAGCTGGGAAATGATCATGCACAAGATAATGCCTTCGAGCAAGAAAAGGATTTGGTTGAAGCGCCTCAGATAGCTGAAAGGATCTCTGACGAGTCAACTGGTAAAGAGAGTGCAAGATCTGGTATAGCTCTGGATGATGTTGCGGAGCTCGAAATCCAATGGGAAGAAATTACTCTGGGAGAACGTGTTGGGCTAGGTACAATTCTCGTCATTTCTGTAGATTCATTTTATTAATAGCTTTGCTACTATATCTCAACTATCAATTTCTTTGCAATATTACTGAGCTAATTTTCCATGCATGAGACATAGCATTCCCTTGAAATAGCATAAAACATACCCTAAAATAATGTTGTACTGTATTTTCAATTTTGTTCCAACTTCCAACTTATCTTCTTTTGTGCCTCAGGATCTTTTGGAGAAGTGTACAGAGGGGAATGGCATGGAACAGTAAGTTTTTCATTTAAAATGGCTCATCGTATTTCTGAATTATCACCAGGTTGGAATAATAGGCCCAAACTTTTGGCCTAATGAGATCAAGTGCAATGGAGAAATATTAGGTTCTTATATCATAGTCAATATATTGCTAAGGATCAAAATGACCCATTCATTTTGACCTTGTCAAAATTTAGCCTAGATGGATCATCTTCACTTTAACTCGACCAACTCTTGTTACAGATCGCACCTAGACACCTGACTTTAATCCCAGGCACTAAATCATATTCACTGATAATTTAATCGTGGACCAATTAAACATTGCAGCAATATATGGACCCACATGCGAGCTTTGGTGCTTACCTTCACTACCATAGGAGCTTCTTTTGGTGGTGCTTTTAAAGATTGTCTTTAGATGCACCTTTAAGTCAATCTAGTGGTCATTAGGACGTATTCAAATGATTTTCATGGACACACCTCTCATTTTATTAGTTCCGGCTGTATTCGACAAAGTAGTGGGCCTATTTTGATGAAAATTGTTGGGATACCTTTTTTTTAAAAAAATAGACAGTGTAATATTTGTTGAAGCTATATCATTTCCTTGATCAGTTATTGCATGTGCCCACCTGAATTTTAAGATGCTTTGGAGTTATTCGTTGAAAGCTAAAAATGTTAAAATGTAAAAGCACCACTCCAAGAAATTGTTGATTCTATTAACTTGAACACTGTTTCTGTGAATCCTAATGATGCATTTCATTACTTTGTTTGTTATGTTCTTGCATCATACGAACTTGCTCCCCGTGTAGGAAGTTGCAGTCAAGAAATTCTTGCAACAAGATATTTCAAGCGATGCTCTGGAAGAATCTAGAACTGAGGTATACAACTTTCTGCAATTCAAATGTTTGAAGACTACGAAATGGAAATTTGTTAGCTTTAGTACTGGTATGCTTGATTTTTTAAATGCGAATGAACCAATAATTTTTTACCCATGAGATAGTCATAGCTATGCGAAACTTCACACATCTTCCATTTGACTGAGGTTTAATTTACCCTTATTATTCTTGTATTGTACTTCTGATAAATACATATGTCTGAGTTGATATGTTCTAATGCTAATGCAGACATAGGTAGTCTGTGACAACTATCAAGAGTGTGTTTTGGCCAGGAGATCAAGTTCACATTAGTGACAATAATTTAAGAATTGTCCTTTGAATTCTAAAGTAACACAGCAGGGTTCATATTGGCAAACTTATAAATTGGGTTGGGCCATTTTAACAGTCAACATGATACTCATTTAATAAATGGTTCAGGTTTGGATCCGCATGTCTGATAATTTAACAAGTTACAATTAGTCAGCACGAACACAATTTAATCTTTTAGGATTTTTGTTAGGAACCTTAGTTTATCGGGGTAAATACCATACAAAGGAGGGGCGTGGCTCAGCTGAAGGAGGGGTCTTAGGAGAAAGGAGGGACAATGGACTAGGATGATGAACTTTGGGGGAAGACTAGATTATCTCTTCTTGTTTAATGAAAATAGATGACAATGCCGTGCTTATATAGAGCCGACCCTAACAACACAATCTAAATCTTTCAAATATTAGAGATAACATTTCATCTAATAGATTTAATCTTCTATCTTCTAAGATATCAACTTGCTAATCAAGTTGACACTATTCCTAATGTAATCACCCGGCCTTAGGAAGGTACTGCTGCTGTTTCCTTGTGTGAGCCCCTCATAATGGGCCGTGGCTGCATCTCCCATGGGGCGTGGCTCCCCCTGGCTCACGTCCCTATCAACTGTGGTATTTGCTTTAAGCACAGTTGGGTCATAAAATGAGTGATTGTCTGGAGCCTTCGGCATGGTATGCCATGAAATTACCTATTGACATGTTTACTTTATAATGGTCATTCGATTTTCTTTCCCAATTTTTGTCCATGTTTGTTCTGTTATATTTAGTACTATTCACAACTTCACACTTTATTCATTGCAACATTAGGTGTGTACACACACACACACACACAAAAATACATCATGGGCCAACCCTACACTACACGGGCCACTTGGTCCTTGTCAGTCTGTACATATTACACTTAACATGTTTGTGGCACTCTTGCTGTAGGTGCGAATAATGAAGAGATTGCGGCATCCAAATGTTGTTCTTTTTATGGGTACTGTCACCCGTGTACCTAATCTTTCTATCGTGACTGAATTTCTTCCAAGGTACCTTTCGTTCCCTTGATGTAATTCTTTCTCTTACAACTACTTATAAATTAAATAAAACCAAGCGTTGTTACCACACCAATTTTTACCAGAATTTCGCATGTTTCTTAACACAGTCTCTTTCCTCTAACCTTTTGTTTCACATTGTTTTGCCACAATAGATGGGTGATCATATTTTTTGTTTCCTTTCTGAATGAAATAATGGTCTGTGAACTAATTACCCATAAATCAGTGATGTAGCAAGCTTGATGGGGGGCTAGTGTTGAATGGTAGAAAAGAATAAATATAGGTAACGAAAATTACCTGGTGTTTCTACTTCCTATGCACTGTTCCAAAATTTTCTCAAATGGAGGGGTTGTGCCAAAACCGATTGTCGACAACACGATGAAAGAATCAAAGAGGGTGAATAATATATATTCAGAAACTGCTGAAAACTAGAAGCAATCAACAAGAACCTGCAGAAGTAGAATACTCAACTCATGTCGATAAACTCACACAAGTGTGGCAGAACACCTTTTCTGGAATGTATTCAAATAACTAAAACTCTACATACAACAGTTGTCACTGTTAGATTAGCTATATGTATAGGGGTTTATTTGCTTATTTCCTTTTACCTGGCTTGATGTACTTCTAGCCCAATGGGGCCCATAATGAAGATAAGCTGCACATTGCAATCACTAACATGGTATCAAACTAGGGTTTCCTCCACCTTCTGTGCCGCCTCTCGGCTCGCCCGGTGGGTCGCCGCCGTCGCCAAGCCAAGCCTGCTCTCTCTTCTTCTCCCACAGCACTCTCAGTCACGCGTTGAGCCTCTGCTGTCGTCGCCGCCTCTGCTCACTTGTTGCTCTCGCTCACTTTGGCGCTGCTGCCACCTCCCCGGCGTCGCCCGGCCAGATCCCTGCGCCGCGGAGACTCATGAACTTCTGCTTTCGACCTTAGTTTCGTGCTCTGCTTGCTGCCCAGCCTCCTACTCCTCATGAGCCTCCTCTTCGTCGCCGCCCCTCCCGCGCCTCCATCGCCGGCCATGGCCTGTGGGTCTGCTCCTGCGCCCAAGCCGCCGCTGCTGCCTGCTCATGACTGAGAGGCTGGGAAGAACACAGGCCGGAGGGTTGCACTACTGGGAACAGAGTAGCTTCCTCCGGTCTGCTCTACTAGCTGCTGTTCTCTCCACCGACTGCTACTTCTTCCGGGAGTGGCTTTGCTCCCATCACTGAGCCGCCATCCTACCGGCCATTTGACTCCGTCTCGGTGTCATGGCGGCCCTTCCTCGTGTTGTTGGACCAGTCACACTTCCGCAGATTCAGTTCGACGGCACCAACTTCCGCGAGTGGTCCACCTTGCCGTGTTTGCCTCGGCACCGGCGTCTTTGGGGCATCTCACCGGGCGATCCTACCACCGCCTTGCCTCCGGTTCGGTGCGACCTCGGCCGGGTCGACAATGCCAGTGCGAGCCTACGAGCGTACTCTTGTTACCTACGCCGCTTTTCGGCGTCTAGAGGATGGCGTGCCGGAGGCTTCGTCTTGTCGGCGCCCTCATTGGCAAGATCGATGACCTCGCGCTGACGTGGTCAACCTGGACTTTGCCCGTGTGATGTGGGAGTATGTGCAAGCCCAGTTCCCAGCGAGCGGGCTCTCTACACCTCCCTTCTACGCTTGGCGAGACTCTCCGGCGGCGAGATTCCACTGTGGATGACTTCTATCGTCGGTTCGATGGCGTGTACCGTCACTCGACGCTTTGGAGCATCCTCGACACTTCTTGTGGCGATGTGTTCTCCCGGGATCATCGTCTTTGGAGCTCGGGTCTTCGATTCCTCGCTTTGGCCGCCGGAGTTTGAGCCCTTCGTGCTCGGCCGGCCCTTCGCCGCTCCGTCCATGGTGCGAGCCACAGCGAGCCGTCGCAGAGAGAGACTTCGTCTTCGTGGCGTTCTCTCCTCGCTGCGGCCGTGTTAGGCGTTTGAGGTTCCTCCCGACCACGCACTGTCTCTTCCTGCTCCTACTCTCCCCTTGGCGCAGGAGGCTCCGGTCGCAGGGGTCTCATCGCAACTACACCTAGAGGCTCGGTGACTCACGCAACTCTCGCAAGAAGGTCGACCACACCATTCAAGAAGGTCTTAAGCGTCTTCATAAGACAGTGCCACACAGGAGTACCTCCAGTACCACCGGCAGCTCTGGGGCCAGTCGTGCTCCTGATTGGGTTCAGGCCTTGACTCAGCGACTTGACCGTATGGAGCTTCGCTTGGACTCTGTGTTCCCCGGCCTCTTACGCCCACTACGGTCCAGCTCCTCTGCTTGCCTCGGTATCTGGTATCTTGATTCTGGAGCTTCTTTCCATATGACACCAGATCCGACTCACTTGGGTTCCTTGAGGTCTCCGGTCACTCCTGTGTCTGTGAGGACGGCTGATGGTACCCTTCTCTCAGTTGCTGGACAGGGCACTCTTCACACGTCTTCCTTTGTGTTCCTTCTGTTTCTCATGTGCCCTATCTTAAGCTATGCAGCTGATCTCTGCTGGTCAGCTCTCTGACCTTGGTTTTCGTATACTCGAAGTCGACTCTTGTTCTATTCAGCTCATGAGACATGGACGCTAGTTGGTTACGCCGGCGGACCTGTGACTTCGCTTGTGGGAACTCGAACCGTCTTCCTTCCGCTTCCACGTCTACCTCCTCGGCCGATCGTCTCATCGCTTCAGATGCCACTGTCTTCGCCACTACTACCTCCGCTAGTTTTGCTCAGTGGCATCATCGTTTGGGTCACATGTCAGAGCCCCGTCTGTCTTCATTGATGAGTCGTGGTGTTCTTGGGAAGGTCTCTTGTGATACCTTCCTTCCCTGTCAGGGCTGTAAGCTTGGCAAACAGCTACAACTCCCATATCCTAGTAGTGATTCTGTGTCGAGTCGACCTTTTGATTTAATACACTCAGATGTATGGGGACCGGCCCCCTTCGTTTCGAAAGGGGGTCATCGTTGGTATATCATTTTCATTGATGATTATTCTCGGTTCACCTGGATTTACTTTCTTAAGTCTCGTGATCAGGTATTAGCTGCCTATCAGGCTTTCTCGACCATGGTTCATACTCAGTTTGACTCACCCATTCGGGTGTTTTGTGACTTCTACTTTGGCGTAGCACCGCTCATCGCTCTCCGTCGATTTCTTCTTGATCAGGCACCCTTCCTCAAGACTTTCGTGCTTTGGTGCTCATGTGCGTAATGGAGTCGCAGAGCGCAAGCATCGTCACCTTCTTGAGACTGCTCGAGCATTAATGCTCGCTGCCTCTGTTCCTCCCCATTTCTGGGCGGAGGCTGTCTCTACGGCTGTCTATCTCATCAACATTCACCGCCCATCGCTCTTGTGGTGCCACTCGGTTGAGTGTCTCTATGGCGAACCCCTCAAGATGATCACCTTCGCACCTTTGGGTGTGTTGTCTATGTTCTTCTTCAGCCTCGTGAGCGAACAAAGCTGACTGCTCGTCGGTGCAGTGCGCTTTCCTTGGCTATGACTCTGAGCGTAAGGGGTTTCGCTATTGGGATCCTTATGGTCGTAGGATTCGGGTCTCTCGGGATGTCACGTTCGACGAGTCTCGTCCCTTCTTTGGCGAGTCCCGTTCCTTTGACTCCTCCTTCGACACCTCCTCCTTACTCGAGTCTCTCTCCTTTCTCAGTCTGCCTGCCCACTTCACTGTCCCTTCTTCTTCCTCTTTACCACCTCCACCACCCACTCCACCTCCCACCATACCTTCCTCTCCTCCTGTTGTTCTTTCTCCTCCTGCACCTACTTCGGTTCCTCCTCTACCACCCTATCTTTCTCAGACACCTTCACTTCTTCCTGTTCGACCTCCTGTCCGTTTTCACTACTCTCGTCGGACTCCTTCCTCCTCCTCGGATCCTTCTTCTTCTTCAGCTCCTCTTGCTTTGGATCCTGCCCCTTCTTCCCCACGGTACACTCTTCGTGATAGAAGCACGATTTCCGTCTGACCGACTGGGTTCTCGCTCATCATCACCTCCTCTGAGCCTGCCTCTTACCGCGATGCTGTTACTCATCCTGAGTGGCAGTTTGCGATGGCTGAGGAGCTTGCTGCCCTTGAGCGCACTAGTACTTGGGATCTTGTTCCCTGTCCCTCCACCGTCACCCCGATCACATGCAAGTGGGTCTATAAGATCAAGACTCGCTCAGACGGTTCTCTTGAGCGCCACAAGGCGCGTCTTGTCGCTTCGTGGTTTTCAGCGAGAGCACGGCGTGATTATGGCGAGACGTACTCTCCAGTTGCCCACAAGACAACTGTCCTCTCCCTTGTGGCTGTTGCTTCTGTTCATCGGTGGACCATCTCTCAGCTCGATGTGAAGAATGCATTTCTTCACGGCGAGTTGCGTGAGGAGGTCTACATGCACCCACCTCCTAGCTACAGTGTTCCTGATGGTCACGTCTGTCGCCTTCGTCGCTCTCTCTACGGCCTCAAGCAGGCCCCTCGTGCTTGGTTTGAGCGCTTTGCCTCTGTTATTTACTTTGGTTTTGTTCCCAACAAGATGATCCTGCTCTTTTTGTCCACACCTCTCCTCGTGGTCGGACCCTTCTCCTCTACGTTGATGACATGCTCATCACTAGAGATGATTCTCACTTTATTGCCTTTGTTAAGGCGCGCCTCAGTGAGCAGTTTCAGATGTCTGATCTGGGCCCTCTTCGGTACTTCTTGGGGATTGAGGTTGAGTCCACGCCTCTGTGCTCCTACCTCTCTCGGCGCAAGTACATCCAGGACCTTCTTGCTCGTGCTTGCCTTTATCGACGACAAGATCTGGCGACACTCGATGGAGCTTCACCTTGACTTGAGCCATCGATGGGGTTCCTCTAGTCGATCCCACTCGCCATCACACCGGTTGGGAGTCTTGTCTACCTTGGATTCACTCGTCCGGATGTGTCTCACGCTGTGTACATCCTTAGTCAGTTTATGGCCTCTCCCACCAGTGTCCACTACGGTCACCTCCTTCGGGTTCTTCGCTACCTTCGTGGTACGGTGACCGTCACTGTTCTTCCCTGGGTTCGATTGTCTCCGGCCAGCCTACTCAGATGCTACCTGGGCTAGCGATCCTGCCGATCGCAAGTCCGTCTCGGCCTACTGTGTCTTCCTTGGATCTTCCTTGATCTCTTGGAAGACAAAGCGTCAGACTGCTGTTTCTCGCTCTAGCACTGAGGCTGAGCTCCGTGCCCTGGCCTCGGTGACTGCTGAGGTGACTTGGCTTCGGTGGCTTCTTGCTGACCTGGGTGTGACTTTTTCTACTTCGACGACCGTCTGCTCCGACAGCACTGGCGCCATCAGCATTGCCCGTGATCCGGTGAAGCATGAGCTCACCAAACACATCGGTGTCGATGCTCACTATGTTCGCTCCCAGGTGCAAGATCAGGTGGTTACTCTTCGTCATGTGCCTTCGCTCGCGCTTGACTTGCCGACTTCTTCACCAAAGCACAGACTAAAGCGCAACATTGTTTCCATCTCTCCAAACTCAGTGTTGTAGACCCACCATGAGTTTGAGGGGGGGATGTTAGATTAGCTATATGTATAGGGGTTTATTTGCTTATTTCCTTTTACCTGGCTTGATGTACTTCTAGCCCATTGGGGCCCATAATGAAGATAAGCTGCACATTGCAATCCCTAACAGTCACTAGGCCATAGCCGAACACAAAACTCACGAAACAACTACTACTCCCTGGACTCAAACTGGTTTTCTCAAGGAAAAGGAAAAGACTGGTTTTGGACAAAAACCAACTAAAAAAACTAAATCATTGGACTTAATTTGATTTGAATGTGGGTTAAGGTGGGGCACATGGATCTGATGCATAAGGGTTCAATACCTATCTTGGTGCATAGATGCAACCCCTCTCGGTTTCTTTGAAACACATGGTAATAAAAAAGATGTCTCCAACTCTGAATTGTAGATTATGTTGTGCAATTCTATAGAAAAAGTACTAGTATTTAGGCTTGGAAATGTCCACGTCTAGATTTCCTAATTCACATATCCTCTAGTGTTGACCCCCTTTAATTTTGAGCCCAAGATTTGCTACTGCTGGTTCAGTTTGTATAGGAAGAAATCTCACGGTAGAGATAGGCATTAACCAATTTGGACTCTGGTATTATATCCAATTCGTGCAGAAGAAAACATCCTCTCGATGCCTCTTTGGATTTGGATTGCATAAATTGTTTCTGGCTCCTCTCTTTCAATTGAACTGATCCATGTTGGCATACTAGTTTCTGGCTCAAAGCCATGTGTTTCTGAGCTGAACCAAGGTTCTGAGCCAAACTTCTTTCGTTCTCGTGTTAAGTTTCTCTGTTTCTCTTTAGTGTTGCTCTTGATGCACGTTTATTTGCACCAAGCTGCTGCTCTTTTACAAGAATTGGTGTATGGACAGACTTGGGGCCACATCATTTATGTTACCAATGCATGTGTGCCTTTTGCGAAAAGTGCAAGATGCATTTTTTTGAAAAAAAAATCATTGATTTAGTACATGTAATGTCCTACACATGCCAAATGTCATGGTTAAATTCATCCATATTCTAGAGTACCAAAAAATACAAGGACTGAATCATGCATTATTCACAGTTTCATGCACTGCTTTTTCCTTTGTTCTCTACAGTACGGATGAATTGGACCTTAAAAATTAAAATTTTGTGTGTTTGCATAACATTACACTTACTACATCTATGCATATTTTGGAATAGTACATCATAGGGGCATCAAATTCACATTTGTGTGGGTAACAACAAATACAGAAATGGATGTGGAAGAATATTTGGAAAACTGATGCATTGCAGGACCTGAGACAACAAGATATAGGCATATAACTTATGAGAGGTGCTTCTATCCATCCCTTTTTAAAAGTTACACAATCATTATAGCATGAATTAAGGGTAGATGGTAATTATTTACCCCTTTGTTTGCTTCAAGATTTATGCAACTTGTATTAAGGGGTGATGCATAAACATATTTATCTTCAGGTGTAGATTACCATTTTTTTTAGTATGATTCTAGACACATTGACTAGCATAATTGCTAATTGTAATGTTGACAATACAGAGGTAGTTTGTTTCGGTTGATCCATCGACCCAACAACCAGTTGGATGAAAGAAAGCGTTTAAGGATGGCACTTGATGTGGTATGCCTAAATTAATTTGTCATCCTGATTCACTCATAAGGAGAACATGATAAATTTGTGTATAATACTCGTTCTTGTTTGCCACAGGCCCGCGGTATGAATTACTTGCACAATTGCACCCCTGTTATAGTTCATCGAGATTTGAAATCTCCGAACCTACTTGTTGACAAAAATTGGGTTGTGAAGGTAATAGACAGGTCCCATTAACAGTGTTATATGCTTTGGATTTTTGGCATTTCTTGCTATATAACTATTTTCACTTTTCTTGTTATTATTTAGGTTTGTGATTTTGGTTTATCACGTATAAAGCATACTACCTTCCTTTCCTCAAGATCCACAGCTGGAACAGTAAGTTTGCTTACGATTATGGCTAATCAAATGTTTTCCATTTTTATTAGAATAAGAAACCTTTTTTTTTGTTTTCAAAAGCATCAAGAGTATATGCAGCTTATATGTTGGTTCTACTTTTTTATAAACTTTTTTCACTGTGATATGGATATGTATAGTATAATACCATACCTTCATTGAGTTGGAAAAGCATTGGTATCCTTTCTGACTCGATTTTAATTTGGGAGGATGATTGATGCAATTATCTAGAGGTGTTCGGAGCATATTTAGGATCCATACTTCAATTTATTTTGATATGATTCTTCTGTAAACTTGCATGTTTGGTTGATCTTTTTGTTATGCATAGTTAATCTGAAAACTTTAATTGCATTCATTTGGGTATGAGAATGAGACCGATTGGAAGGATGGTTTGGTAATGAAATATCAGTATATTAATAAGGACACTATAGACTTGTTGTGGCCATGTTCAGGGAAAGTTCTTAGGCACAACTGATTTAGCTGGTTCCTGTCTTCCTGACTTGTTTGTGCCTTATTTACTTTACTATGTGCAAGTTAGTATCTGTTAGAATGTAAAACTTTACCGGTCTCGTATCTGCATTCTTTTGTAAGCTATGGATGTATAATTGATTTCCTTTGCATTGGCATTACATATGTTAGTCAAAAGCTAGTTCTAGGTTAAAGACTTCTTGAGGTTTCTGACTACCTGCATCAATTGCAGGCGGAATGGATGGCACCAGAAGTACTTCGAAATGAACCATCGGATGAGAAGTGAGTTTTGCATGTTGCTCTCTAGTTTTATGCTTTTATAAATTTTTTTACAAATGGTTTTTTGGTTGCTGTATACATTATGCATTTTTGCAGATGTGATGTTTTCAGCTATGGAGTTATATTATGGGAACTTTGTACATTACTACAGCCGTGGGAAGGTATGAATCCCATGCAAGTTGTTGGAGCTGTTGGTTTTCAGCAACGTCGCCTTGATATTCCGCCTGATGTGGATCCTGCTGTGGCAGAGATAATAGAGAGATGCTGGCAGACGTTAGTAAGCTTGAACTTGTTTGGTTTCCACAGTTGCTTTCTAAATATATACAGCATTATCTAAATAAAGAGTAAATTTTTCTGCATTATCTAACATAAAGAATAAAATTTTCTCTACATGAAACCTTTTTTTGTGAGTAATTTGCTATAGGATACTGTTCTGTTTCAAGACCACCTGCTTTTTGCTAGTCACATCCAAGTCAGATAAAGTTTCTGTTTTTACATAATGCAAGAAGTCACAAGTTTGGAATATGAAAAACTTTACTTGTTTTTTTTTTTAATTTCTAAACAGGACACTGTCATTGCTAGGGAAACTCTTTTTTTAAGAAAAAGATATTGCTCACGCTGTGCCAACTAAATTGTGTTTCTATCTCTGTTATTTCATATATAGCGAAGTTTTGGATGACACAATTGCTGCAATATTTGTACTTTCAAAGTAGCTATAGTTTCTAGTGTCTTATTTAGAAGTCAAAAAGTTGTAAACTTGTTCAGATGTCACGCGCATAGTAATTTTTCTTAGATAATAAAATGTTAAAGTTTCCATCATATTTCGACTCGCATAAAATGGTGAAAGTGAAAGCAACTTCTCTGAATTTCATATTAAGGGATAAAAGAAATTCTTTTGCGTTGTACTGAAGAAACAAATATATCTTTTAAAAACTTAATTACCTTTTCGATATATTAAAGAATGATGATTTTCTTGTCGTCCTTTATCAATCTGTTATATGCCCAACTTTATTTACATATAAGCTTAATGTCTCAATTCGACTGTGTATTTTGTTTGGTTGTAGAGACCCAAAGATGCGTCCATCATTTTCAGAGATCATGGCTGTCTTAAAACCGTTATTGAAAAACTTGCCTGCCAACAAACCAACAAGACAGCGAGTACAAAAAGCAGATGGCTAAGAAAATGGAGATCAATATAAACAAAAAAGGTGCATTTTTCTTTCATGCCTCCCAGCAGCTTCCCATCTGTAACTGTACCATTATTTTGTATGCAACACCAAATGCATATGTATGACGAAGAAGGTTGAGAGTTTGGTCTTTTTGCCCTCCAAATACAGCTGTAAATTTTCCATTGAAGCAGGCATAGGTCTGCCGAGCATTATTGCATTAGTTCACCTGGTGAAAGCAACCCAAATGAACTCATCCATCATGGAAAATAAAAGGAAAGGGAAAAAAAAGAAAATTCGTGGAATTACTGCAAAGTAATGATGTTGGGCAATGGCATATCGGAGTCAGGAATTGACATGCCAGGTAGAAAGGATCCTCCTCCTTTGTTTAGTCCTGTTTGTATTTCCAGCTCTCCACTCAAAGATGGAGCATCCAAGTTTAAAGCAGTGTTCCTCGACAGAAAGGTCGTTTCACCTGCATCAAGCTTAAAGAAGCCCTGTGGCAGGCCCTTGTGTATATCACATCTTGACAAATTCGTCAGAATTGACAATTAGATTGCAAAAGAAAATCTGTTGTTTGTACTTAATCACCATTCTTTTACTGGAACAATATTGAGTTTCTCATTTTCTTTACTTATTTTTGGTGTACAACAAATATCCTATACGGATTAGAGCAGTAATTAAAACTACAGACTTCTGCTGTTTGCTGCTCTTGAACTATGTGCACTTTTCTGAAAATTCATGGCAAGGAGCAACTGAACACACATTTTCGTCTTCTCTTTATCTACTCGTCATTATTTATGGAAGCCGTGCTCAGGCGGTTGAGTTGCTCCTTCGCATGTCCATATCATGATTCATGGTATTGGTGGAAACTGTGAGAAAGAAATGTACGGTTGCACCATAGTGCCAATTGTCAAAAACTCTATCCTGGCAGATTGTACATCTGTTACATCTATATTTCTATATCCTATAAAACTTGTGCTGATCTCTGTTCTCTAATGGCCTCGCAGCTGGATCTGGCATGTTTGATGGCGATCCACGTTTCACAATTAATTAAAACTTGCCATACAGCATACCTGTATGTAAGCTAGCTCGTCTGACTAGAGGGTTTGATATTCCGTCCTGCTGCCCACGAGGCACGGTGTCCATTGGAAAGCACCAAATCGATGTTGGGAGAAGGAATTACGGAACCCTTCGTTATAGATTCTTCCTATCTTTCCCAACCATCCCCCAGCATTACGCTCAAACAATCATTCTTGTAACGGATGCAACTCTGCACCGTCCTATCGTAACAGCGGAAGCTTTGGGCTATTTAGCTTGCGTGCATTTTTTTTTTATTTATAGCTTCCTCGGATGAAATTGTAAATTTAGTCTCCTTTTCGACCACGAAAACACTGGCATACGATATCAACAAAGAGCCTACATTTGTAATTTTATTCGGTAGAAGCCTAAAAGTATATATATAAAAAAAACATGTATAGAGCCAAATACACGCGTAATAGCGGAGATAGCAACAGACTATTTATAAGATTAGCACACTCGCAGAGCATGGTGAATTGTTGCGGACTAGATTTGCCGTGTTTGTTGTGAAGAACACGCTCAATCTTACCTAATATCTACATGAACTTAATTGATCATCACCATCCAAGTAAATCAGTACATCCAGGCAGGCTAGCTAGTATGCAAAATTTTTGTATATACAGCGCCGCCAATCCAAAGAGAAATCAACGCTTGCACCGTCGCACTCGGCGCGCGGTAAGAACGGGAGAAAAACCACCCGTTTCTCCGTGGCGCGCCCGTGCCATCGCCGCGTATCCAGCGTGACTAGGGATGGCAATGGGGACCCGTTCCCCGATCCCCGGCGGGGAATTCCTCTATTAGGGGACGGGTATGGAAGAAATCGTCCCCTGTGGGGAAGAAAACGGGGAAAATTATTCCTCCGTCGGGGATGGCGGGGACGGGGACGGGGAATTGGGACCCGGTTGGGGATCTAAATTTAGTTTAGTCCAATTTAGTTATTAGATTACAAACATATTCTCTAGCCCATCATATTCACATTTTCATAAACGGGACAACATAATATTCAATGAATGCATGCATTCTTTTTTTTCTTGTCTATTGATATGATTTTAGAGTTAAAATGGCTATAAGAGCTCTTCTCTTGTGTGAAATTTTCGTGGGGATGGGTCCCCGACGGGGCCCCGATACCCGAACGGGGATGGGGACGGAGGGATTTTCTCCCCCGAGACGGGGAACGGGGACGGGGACGGGAAAATTTTGGATCGCGGGGACGGGGACGGGGAGGCACTCCCCGACGGGGAATGGCCCCATTGCCACCCCTAAGCGTGACTGTATTCCCGAAGCAACCGCCTCCCCGCACCGTCCAGCCACGTACGTACCTACACCGCGGCCCGTACGTGCCTAGCCGGTGGCACACTTCTTTTTCTTTTACTTTTGATCTTATCCTAAATAAAATGACAAATCCAACCCTCCTCTTTAACCATAAAAAGTATTAGCATATTGCACTCGTTAGATACCACGCTATCTCTACTACTGTAAAGATACCTAAATGTCCTTCCTATCAAAATTAAGTACTGTAACAGATATCTATTGAGCTCGGTACTACAGCACTCCATACTAGTGAGCTTAGGTACTATAGTACCTCATCATGCAGAGCTTAGGTACTATAGTACCTCGTCGTGCCGTGCTATCCTAACTCGGCGCTAAACTCCTGTTATGCTATGGTAGCCTAGGTTGTCGCTGGAAATGAATACGGTAGGTAATACATATCATATAGCATTGTTTTCATGGCTAAAATAGATTATTTTTATAAATTTATTTTTATAAAGGTTAGATTTACGGAGAAAAAAAAATGTCCGGGGCTGAAAAGCTACGGATTCTAGCATCCGTCCGCACGCCCCCGAAGCGCTAATCACAATTCACAAATAACATAAGCATACGCCGAATCCTAAGTGACAGCACCCTTTCCCATCTTCGTCCTGATCTCCACTCCCCCACACCACACCCCGCCGCAAGGCCGCACCGATCCGCCTCGCGAGCGCCATGGCGACCGCGTACAGGGGCAGCTACAGGCCCCGCGATGAGCTGGACGACTTCGACGAGTTCGATCCCACGCCCTACGGCGGCGGCTACGACCTCTTCGTCACCTTCGGCCGCCCGCTACCGCCCTCCGACGAGACCTGCTACCAGTGCTCCGCCCCCTCCACCTCCTACGACGCGCCCCACTACTCCGCCGAGGAGCCCTCCCCCTACGCCCACCACTCCAAGCCCCAGCCCGCCTACGGCTTCCGCCCCCAGCAGGAGCAGCGGCCGCAGCAGTCCTATGGGGGCGACTCGGGCTACGGATCCAAGCCCCAGCCCGCCTACGGCTTCCGCCCTCAGCAGGAGCAACAGCAGTCCTATGGCTCCGGCTACGGATCCACGCCCCAGCCGACGGATGACACCTACGGATCCGGGTACGGCAGGAAGCCGCAGCAGGAGGAGAGCCACGGCTCCGGCTATGGATCCGGACATGGGTCTGGGTATGGGTCGGGGTACGGGAGGAAGCAGCAGGAGGAGAGCTACGGGTCTGGGTATGGCAGTAAGCCGCAGGCGGAGGAGAGCTACGGTTCTGGGTACGGCTCTGGGTACAGCAGAAAGCCACATGCACAGGAGAGCTATGGATCTGGATACGGCAGCAAGCCGCAGCAGGAGGAGAGCTACGGCTCTGGGTACGATACCGGCTACGTGAGGAAGCCGCAGGTGGAGCAGAGATACGGATCGGAGTATGGGTCTGGGTACGGAAGGAAGCCACAGGTGGAGCAGAGCTACGGATCGGGGTATGGGAGCAGGCCGCAGGGGGGAGACGAGTATGGTAGTGGTGGGCATGGGAGGAAGACTCAGGAGGAGAACTACGGTTCCTCGGGGTATGGCTATGGCAGGAAAACCGAGGAGGAGAGCTATGGTGGTTCTGGGTATGGATATGGGAAGAAGGCGCAGGAGGACGAAGGCACTTATGGCTCTAGTGGGTACCAGAAGCCAAAGCCGCATGGGGAGGAGACTCAGGGTTCATATGGTTATGGGTGTGGAGAGGAGAAGCCCAAATATCAGAGTGGCGGGTATGAGAAGCCAAGCTATGGTGGGGGAGAGGAATACCGGGAGAGTTACGGCCGCAAGAAGCATGTAAGTTCCCGTCTGTATTCGTTTCAGTATGTTGTAATGGTGACTTATTACTTATGGATGTGTTTGTATTAGGTCTTACAATAGGAGGGAGGTGTTGGGTACAGCCATTGTTTGTCATTTGACATAGATGATCATTAGCTGATTAAAGCTTATAAAATTTGTTAGGGCATAGAGTTATCATGCCAATGCAAAATTCAAAACTCATGTTTTACGTGGTAGCAAAGAAAAAAGAGTTGCTGATATACTGTAGGTTTTAGATGTTGAAAACGTTAGCTAAATAGTATATTGTGCTAACATTAACTAGTTTTACTAAGCTGTTTGACTAAACTGCTAGTGAGTGCTTAATGCACTGGAGAACTTGATTGTCTTGTTCCCATAAGCATGTTTATATTTCTATATATATATATGAGTTTGACAATGCTGATTGATTATATATAATGTTTCTTTTGAGTATTTGACAACACTGATTGATCATATATAGCATTTCTTTTGAGTATGTGACAATATGGATCGACTCTATATAATGCTTCTGTGTTGTGCAAATTCATTGTTTACTTAAATACTGATATGTTTGTACAACAGTCAGGCATGTACCATAGTCAACTCACCCAAAATAATCTGTCAGAATTATTGCACTAAACAAAACTGGGAAAATTACTCACTCAAAATAATCTGTCAGAATTATTGCACTAAACAAAACTGGGAAAATTACTCACTCAAAATAATCTGTCAGAATTATTGCACCCAAAATCATCTAGATTGAACATCCAGTGGACTAAATAGTCATCTATGATTGTTTTATTGTTCATTTGATAATCTGTGTGTATGAACATATGTAAGATCTGTAAATTTAAATCGAACAAAGTAAAATTCAGTGCAAAAAAGCCAGAGTAACAGGGGTATTTTTTTTCACTGTTCTCTTGAACAACAACAACAACTAAGCCTTTTCTCCCAAGTAGGTTGGGGGTATTTTTTGTCCACTGTTCTCTTGTACTGTTAGTAAATTTTTTTGTACCATTTGTTCACTATATATTGTTTTTTGTGCAAGAGTAGTTTAGTGCATTTCTTGAGCATCCAAACATTCTATTTCCAATGCTGACAATCTCCGAGTGTTATAAAATATCTTTCTCATCAACATTAAATATTTCTTGCTGCTGCTTTACAGGATGATGACGACTCTGATGATGAAAAGAAGAAACGTTACCAGAAGCACCACCACCATCGCCGCCACGACTACAATGACTAAGCTTATCCAGTGTGGTTTTAGTCTGCTGCTATCGTCTCTATCTAGTTATTGCATGAATAAAAATGGGGCCTTGCTTGCCTTCTGAACACTGGCTGGTTATTCATTTCTATGAATTTGTATCACTTCGCCCTGAGATGCGCTATGTGCGTGGTTGATATGTTTGAAGTACGAATTTTTGTTTAAAATAATATATATTTAATAAAAAATTACAGAAATAATATGCCGAAAATAAAAATGACAGATCTGCACACCTATCTCGCCCCAACGATTAGCGACAGGCTCTCTGTCGCAATTTCAAATTGCGACAGGTGTGTAGAACTGTCATTTTTATTTTCGGCATATTATTTTTGTAATTTTTCATTAAATATATATTATTTTAAACAAAAATTCTTTGAAGTACTACTATTTATCATATTTGTATGGACAATCTGTTAATGTATACGGCAGGTGACTTGTCTGCTATGTCTGGAATTGGTTCTGCTCTGTTGCCTCATCTTGCTGTTGTTTAACTATTGGAACTTGTCGGGCATGATTCTCGGCAGAGCGTGGTGCTGATAGAATTTCTTGTGTCTAGGACCTTCCTCTTAACATCTAACCACTGGATCTAGAAGTATTTAGTCCATACCTTCGGTGTTTCCGCCATTCCCGTTGCATCCCGAAGCCATGGCCGTCGCACGGAGTGGATGTAGAGGATGCAGCGGCGTTCCCTTCTTGCTCCCGTGTGCCTCCTTCCTTTTGGCTCGGACGGAGAGAAAGAAGAGGATGAAGATGGCGTCGGCCTTCCCGTCACTTCACCGCATTAGGGTTAGATCGGGTCTAGGACGTATGTGGGGCACCAGGAGTTACAGCGAACGTTGGTTCGCGTGCCGGCCTGGTCCCTCTTTATATATAGCGCGGGTGTGACAGGGGGCCGCAACCAGTGAGGTTGTTGCGCCCCCGATCAGGGCGCGGAAACGGGTACTGACTCGGTCTTTGACCGAGCCGTGAGATCAACCCAACATTCTCCCCCTTGATCTCGAACTTAATCACTTAACTTTGAAACTTTATATCTTGATCTATTAACTTTTATATCTCATACTTTTAACTTAACATCCCACTCCTCCATAGATTAATGCACCAAGACCAAGACGTCACAACAGTCAGTTACGTACTGCTGAACTCAATGACTATATCACACCTCTCTACTTCAAAGCAGAATAACTTTGTCTTTGTGGGAGATGGTTGTTTTGAATGACCCCTATTATCCAGAATCATAGTCTTTCTGTTAAACCCATGCCGGCTACGTGCTTTTCAAACACGTTGGGAGAAAGACCTTTGGTGAGCGGATCCGCTAACATGTCTTTTGTGCTTATATGCTCAAGTTCAATTGTTTGATCCTGGGTTTTCTCCTTCACAACATAAAACTTAATCTCAATGTGTTTGGCAGCACCACTTGATTTGTTGTTGTGGGAGTAGAATACAGTTGGCTCATTGTCGCAGTATAATTTGAGTGGTCTTTCTATGCTGTCTACCACTCTCAATCCGGGTACAAACTTTTTAAACCACATTGCCTGCCCGGTTGCCTTATAACATGCCACAAACTCAACGTGCATTGTCGACGTTGCAACGACTGATTGTTTCGAGCTTTTCCATGATATAGCTCCTCCGGCGAGGGTGAACACATATCCTGATGTGGACTTTCCAGTGTCTTTACACCTTGCCCAATCTGCATCTGCATAGCCCACAATCTCTAGGTGTAAGATCGATGATGAGCCTAGAGGGGGGGTGAATAGGCTTTTCTAAATTTTTCTAACACTAAAATTCAAGTTTAATTAAATATAAGGACTAGTGACAATTTTTGGCAACCTTAACACTTAACAATTCTAGTGATCACAAATGATATCCCTATGCAAGTGTATCGAAACTAAGCAAGTAGCACAAGAGAATCAAATTACTAAAAATATACAAGAGTAAAGACAAGCAAACCACAAATGATGGACAAGAGAATTTTTCCGTGGTCTCGGAGACTTGCTTGGTCTCCCTACTCCACGTTGAGGTAGCTTGAATTCCTTCAAGCCGGCTCCACTCGCTTGAGCCTTCCCGATCACTAGTGATAGCTCTTCCCGCTCGGGTAGGCGAGCTTCGTGCCTTCACAACCGCCCGGGTCTTCACACAACCTTCTTTGTGAAGATCACCGGAGCCTCACGCCTCCAAGCCGTTTAGGAGGCGGCAACCTCCAAGAGTAACAAACTTGACGTAGGCTTGAACTCAAGAGTGCAATCAATATGGCTCAACTAATGCAATGTTTTTAATGCACTCAATTTTCTCTCCAAGAACTCAAGAATCAAGAATTGAATGCTCTAATGGATGGAGAGAGTTGCTAGGGCTTAGAATGTATTCAATGGAGTCACCAACCTTGCCCTAGCACAGGTGAGGGGGTATTTATAACCCCCACCCACACAAACTAGCCGTTTTCTACTTTTTTCGCGAATTTGCGCATAAGGCGGTACTTACCCCTCTAAGGGCGGTCAGAGTACCGCACCTGGGGTGTAACGGCTATAACGGGCATTTAATGCGCTGACACGTAGCCGTTACAGCGTTTTTTATATGTGGCCGGTACTACCGCCCATGTGGTGCGGTAGTACCGCACCTGTCGACCGGAAAAAGTGTCGCTCTGGAGAATAGCTACCACCAACTAATGTGCGGTAGTACCGCATTCATGATAGTGCCGCTCGACGATCTTGCGGTAGTCTTGGCCACGACGACCGAAAGAGATGCGATCATTATAAAGCTACCGCCCTTATAAGCCCGGTAGTACCGCACTTGCGGTACTACCGCTCGACACCTGCGGTAGTTCGGCCTCAGGGTTTCCGAAGAAACCAGTAAGAAAATCAGTCTCTGGAGTTTAACTACCGCCATCTAACATCCGGTAGTACCGCACTTGCGGTACTACCGCTCAACACTAGCGGTAGTGCCGGACTTAATGCAATTTTCAGGATTTAAATTCTCTCTCGAATGCATGAACTAACAAAAGAACTAATGAGCCATATTATGCACATTTTTCAAGTTCCATGCCCAAATCAAGTCCCTCTTAATAGTACGGCCATTAACCTAAAAATCCGATCTTTTTCCCAACTCCGAGATCGGTGAAAAGACTAGAAAATGCTTCTAAATTTTATACCTTCACTTCTTTAGCTTGTTTTGCGCGTACACCTTCCATTTTGCACTTGAAGCCGTCCAACATCTTTCGAGGAATATATTTATCCTGTTTCCAACTTACTTACACAAACATCGTTAGTCTTTTTCTCGTGATTGTCATTAATTATCAAAACCATAACCACATGGGGGCCTAGATACTTTCACTAGGGCACTTGACTTTCTATATGTTAGCATGAGGCTCTTTGTCCCTTGCAAATACCGCAAGGCTTTTTTCTCGCTTTCGATGATCAACTCCTGGATTAATCTGATATCTGCCAAGCATCCCGGTTGTAAATGCTAAGTCAGGGTGAGTACATATTTGAGCATACATTATGCTTCCGACAGCTGAAGTGTATGGGACTGATTTCATTTGATCGATCTCGTACTTATTCTTTGGACACTGAAAATTCCCAAATTTATCGCCCTTGACTATTGGAGTAGGCGTGGCATTACACATATGCATACTATATCTTTTCAAAACACTTTCTATGTATGCCTTCTGTGATAGCCCTAGCACCCCTCTTTTTCTATCTCGGTGTATCTCAATTCCTAATACATAAGATGCTTCACCAAGATCTTTCATATCAAATTTTGAGGATAAGAACTTCTTTGTCTCTAGCAGTAGACCTTTTATCACTGCTTGCTAATAGGATATCATCCACATATAAAACTAGGAAAATATACTTCCCTCTACTAAACTTTGCATAAATGCAGTTGTCCTCCTCATTCTCTTTGAACCCAAAATTTATTATGGTTTCATCAAACTTAATGTACCACTGTCTAGACACTTATTTTAATCCATAAATGGACTTCTTTAATCGACATCCCATATTTTCTTTTCCTTCCATGACAAAACCTTTGGGTTGAGCCATGTACACATTCTCATATAAATCCCCATTTAGGAATACCGTCTTAACATCCACTGATGTAATTCTAAATCATAATGAGCAACTAGTGCCATAATGATTCTAAAAGAATCCTTCGTCGAAACAGGCGAGAAGGTTATTCCTTCTCTCTGAGTGAAGCCTTTTGCGACAAGTCTAGCTTTAAACCTTTCAACATTCCCTTTGGAGTCACGTTTGGTTTTGTAGACCCATTTCTGACCCTCTTGTTTTGGCTCCTTTAGGAATTTCTTCTAAGTCCTGACTTTGTTTGTACTCATGGATCTCATTTCATCTTGCATGGCGCAAGCCACTTGATGAATTGGAACTTCTCATCGCTTCTTCATAAGAGGTGGGATCACCTCTATCTCTATGTCTTCACCGACATAAACTTCATAATCAGGTGGAATAGCCGATCTCCTGTTCTCTGTGATCTTCTAAGTGGTTCTTGAGCGGGTTCATCGCTCTCTCAGAGGTCGCTCAAGCTCCTCACTAGCAACAAATAGGGCCTCGGGCTCCACAGCAGTGCCTCTGCACACCGCCACAGCACTTGGAGAATCACCGGCAGTGCTTGCAGCAACAACAGGTATCGAGAAGAAAGGCTCTTAAATCATAGGAGTTGGGGCACAAACCCGCTTCTCATCAAGGCTAATTTCTCGGGGTACCATGCTCCCCCTGATCATATCATCCTCTATAAAAACAACGTGTCTTGTTTCTACGAACTTGGTATGTCTGTCTGGACAGTAGAAACGATAACCCTTTGATCTTTCAGGATAGCCAATGAAATGGCAACTAACTGTCTTTGGATCTAACTTTCCTATGTTTGGGTTGAATACTTTTGCCTCAGCTGGACAGCCCCACACATGTAAATAATTTAGAGTGGGCTTCCTCCCAGTCCATAACTCATATGGTGTTTTAGACACCGACTTACTGGGGACCCAATTAAGAATATGGGCAGCGGTTTTTAATGCCTCCATCCATAGACTAACCGGTAAAGTGGAGTAACTTATCATACTTCGTACCATGTCTATTAATGTGCGGTTACGCCTTTCAGCTACTCCATTTTGCTGAGGTTCGCCCGGCATAGAATACTGGGCTATTATGCCATTTTCCTGCAGGTACCTTGCAAAAGGTCCTGGAACTTGGCCATAAGGGGTGTGTTTACCGTAGTACTCCCCTCCACGGTCTGATATTACTACTTTAATCTTTAAATCATGTTGATTCTCTACTTCAGTTTTAAATATCTTAAACTTTTCTAATGCTTCTGATCTTTCTTTGATAGGATAAATGTAGCCATAGCGAGAATAATCATCGATGAATGTAATGAATGAATCAAAACCATCCACTTGTCTTTTACAGAAAAGGACCACAAATGTGCGTGTGGATTATTTCTAAGATTCTGTGCTACGCTTGGCGCCTTTCTTTATTTGTTTAACATACTTTCCTTTAATACAATCTATGCAATGATCTGTGTCTGAAAAGTCTAGGGGAGGAAGAATTTCTTCTTTGATTAATCGTTCAATTCCCCCTTGAAATATGGCCTAAACGACAATGCCATAATTTCGACGACGATTCACTTTCTATTCACTTTCGCTTTGTAGGAACATTGCATACTTTCTCATTCGAGGAGGTACTTATTTCATTCACAATGTCATAATGGGATAGCAAATAAAGCTTGTCTTGTCGGATGGCAAGACCAACATCAACATTATTAAACTTTATTACACACTTTCCGTTCCCAAAATGACACTGAATGTTCTCATCATCTAAGCAAGACACTGAAATCAAGTTCCTTCTCAAAGAAGGCACTAATAAAACATCACGCAAATGGAGTATGAAACCGCCATCCAACTCTAAGGGAAGATCTCCAATGGCTTCCACATCAGCTTCAACTCCATTCGCCACTCTAATTCCTCTTTCTCCTCTTTGTAGGATCCTCCTCGTACGGAATCCCTGCATAGAATTAGCAACATGAACAGTTGCACCAGAATCTATCCACCAAGTACTAGTTGGTGAATCTATATACAAGGATTCATCTATGAATGTAACTTTATCTTTACCTCTT